>LR749581.1:2803944-2947026 GCA_902729485.2 Mus minutoides
GCTTTGGAATATGTTTCCCTTTTATGTTTCAGGAGATAATGACTGTTGCTGAGTCATCAGAACTCTGCACCTGGGATGTGTGAGAAGCGATAAAAGGGTGTGTGTGTTTGTAGGCCACGGACTTGACAGGCAGTGAAAGAGGACTGGATCCTGGCTGTGTTAATAACCAGGTTCATCCTTTAGACTGATTCCCCTCCATTCTTTCCTTCTTCCCTCCCTCCCCCTCTCCCTCCTTCCCATAATGTTGAGGATAAAAGCCCAGAGTTTCTGTATATGCATGGCAAGTACCCTCTCTGAAGAACACCTTAGCTTGACTGCTTTGTTTGCTTCTAAGGGGGAAGTACTACAAAGATGGAGACTATTTCTTGTGTTCTCTCTGGTTTTGAATGGATTCATTACGAAGTGAAGGGATTCTGAGTCGGTTTATAATACTCAACGTGAAGAGCAGGTTAGGGGAGTGTCTCAAGCTTGGATAAGATTAAGGAGGGTGAAGAAGGTCAGTGAAGGCCTTAGCAGGGCGGGACACATGTAGGGATGGGGCTTTCTTCACTTGGGGAAGTCGCTTGGCCTTTCCTCCTAGCAGTTACTCTGCCTCCTCCCTCTGACTACACCGTGCTAGGCCACAGAATGGCAGGCGGCACACTGTGGGTTCAGGCTTAAACACTGGAAGACTGGAGGCAGCTCCTTGTGTTGGCTGCCCCGTGGTTGAGACTTCTCGCTGTGCACTCCTGCTGTGTTCCCCTTGGCTGTGGTGGTCAGAACACCCAGCTTGATGGGCTGCAGCGAGGGCATTTGTTAGCTATTTGCTGAACTCTACACTGTAGCCATAAGATGTGAAGATCTGACTTAGAGACCTTACCTGTTTCTTTCAATTTATTCCACGCTGCACTCAATTATAAATAACTGCCTTTTGAAACCAGTTATGCATTCTGGAGGACAGCGAAGTGCTTTTCACAGGGCAGAGCGAAGTGGCTTGCCTAGACACATTCCATAAACGGGGGTCGAGTTTAACCGTGATGGTTGATCAGTCTTCCGATTCTCATTACCTGCCCATTATAAGGTAGGGATAATAGAGGCCATGGCCTGTGCTTCCTGAAAAGAGACACAGAGCAGACAGTGGCTAGGACAGCATGCCAGTCACATCTGTCTGTACACACTCTGGCTGAGTTGGCGAGTCCAGCTCACAAGGACCCCTAGAAGGCACAAGGACCACATGCCCTCTTGAGTAGTCACACCCACCCAAGGCTTGCAGCCATTTCCCCAACATCGGTCTGTTACCCAGTGGCAACATTTCTCTTCTTAAGAATGGTTCAGATGCACCCGTATGGCTCCTTACTCTTGTCTTTCTCCCTTCTTATCTTTTTCTGGACTATTTTTTTTTCTTTTCCGCCCAAGGATCATCTATTTTTTAGACTTAGTTCAAATGTCTCCTCTTCTTTGAAACCTGGGGATCTTCATTTCTTCTGAGCTTTGATGTAAGAAGGTAGAGTTCTCTCAACACAGCTACCAGACAATCCACCTACGGACGACACAGGGTGGCAGTCTTGGGAGATGGCCGTGCAATGGTGCAGGTGAGTGTGACGTGGAGGCTGAGCTGGACCGTTGTGTTGGATGCCCACATTGGGAATGTGATGTAGCAGGAGAGGACTTAGCGCTACTCCAGCATCCCCCGTAGGCTTCTCTAGTAGCGCCTTTAGCGCATCATGACTTGTCTTTGCCCGGCTCTTTCACTGTACCTCCTTTGGGTACCATGTGTAAGCCATCTGTGGGTCTTTCACAGAGCTGTTCTTCTGCTTGTATTTACTCTTCATGGTGCATGAGTCAATGAAAGTTGTTTTTTTTTTAATGAAATGTTAAATAAATTCAAAATCTTGCTAATATACTTAGACTGGGTTCCCTTGGGTAATGTGGGAATAGTAGATTGGTTCACTTTTTAGCCTTTATGGTTTTTTTTTTTTTTTGTAATCGTTTCTTTCCTTATCACCCATCCATGGTAAACTTATCACAGCATAGAGTTAATATGTTCATGTGCTTTCCCCTCCCTGCCCCATCTGTTCTCCAAAAGGAATTCATCTACTTCCTTATTGATTACTAATCAGTAGATATCGTTATGAACAAGGTGCTGTGTTTGATAAGCCGAAGGGGTGTTCAACAGCGTGTAAGGGAAGACGCTTGCCACTAAGGACTTTGCACAGCGATAAGCCTGCCTTCAAGTCCATGGTGTGGATGTTGGTGTTGTTAGGTGGGAGGGGTCAGAGGAAGAAAAGGTTGGGAAGGTGGATTACAGTGGCCGGGGTGAGACTCTCAGTCCACATTGTGGAACTAGTCAAATGTCCTGAGCAAGGAGGTGTTGGGGACATCTATCTGGTCATCCCTGTTCAGAGCAGGAGATAGACTTCTGTTCCATGGATGCCTTCAGGCTCTCTGTGGGGAGTCTGCATTTGTCTTCTCATTAGGTAGAGCTCGCCCTGTCATTTGATGTCTCTTTGGAGAAGGAGATCAATTCAGTCTCATAGGAGTTCTGCAGGATTCTATAGAGATTCTGGTTGATGGGTGAGGACGGTAGACATGCTTACAAGCTCTACGCGGGCAACATTCAAATCTAGGTGTGCCTGACACCAAACCTGAGCTATTTCTACCGTGTTAGATTTTAGTAAGGTAAAAGAAGGGAAGTGCTGTGGATTTAAGCACTGTTAAAGCTTTACTTATTTATTGTGGGCATGCTCCACACTGCATGTGCAGAGATCAAAGGACAGCTTGCAAGAGCCAAATCTCTCCTTCTGCTATCTGGGTTTCAGGGACTGAACTGGGGTCATCAGGCTTGGCACCACTAAGTGTCTTCCACTGAGGGAGGCATCTTGCTGAGGGAGGCATCTTGCTGGCCTCATTGTGGTTTTGAAAGGAGTTTGCCTCAGAGGAGAACTTGGCAACTATGCAGTGCACACCAGTTTCAACTTTTGGCAACTGTCGGGAAATTGAGAGGCAGTGAGTATCGTTTAAAAGTATGCTAAGGCACTCCTCCTGCTAACAGGGAAGGGACGGGTCCCTGTGCCAAGAGAGTTTCTTGTACCTAGAAGAGGGAGCCATGTTACTTCTTTGCTGTTGGAATTCGTTGGTGATAATGATGGTTTCTCTCAAGAATAGACTCAAAACTCTGAAAACTCAGGGCCTAAGTTTATAGTTCATATTTGTATCTTTGAACCAAGCTTTATCTGAACATAAGGCACTGTGTTAGTGATGACGACGACGACGACGACGACGAAATTAACAACACTAAGTGGGCGCCCTTTATTGAGTGATTACTAGGACAGCTTAAAAGAAACCCTGGGAGGGATTTTGGCAAGAAGGAGGTGGTCATGAACTTAGGTGCAAATTGAGGAAGGGTATCATTTAATCTCACAGAGGGGGCAGTGCAGCAGCCTTTCCTACAGCAGGTGTTTCTCTGGATCTGGGAAGCCATTTGTTTTGACTGCATTCCGCAAGCAATAGGCATGAAGAAAGAGCAGTGAACAAATAGAAGCTTTTTGCAAAGTTCTGGTAGGTTTCAGTGGATGCTCTAAGTATCCTATTCTTTGGCTTTTCTCACAAATGTACTGAACATATTAGGGTTGAAGGTTGCCCCCCCCAAAATATACCCTCCTCCCTCTTTATTTCTTTCTAATGTGGGCAGGTGTTTTGCCTGCCTGCATGTCTCTGCACCACATGCAAGCCTAGTGCCAGAGAAGGTTAGAAGGGCGTGTGGCATCCTCTGGCACTGGAATTACAAATGGTGTTGAGCAGCCATGTGGGTTCTGGGAACTGAACCTAGGCCCTTTGCAAGAGCAGACAGTGCTCTTAACAGCTGAGCCATCTCTCTAGCCCGTTAGTCTTGTTTTCTTTATCTTTGTGGTCCCAGGAACTGAACCCAAAGCCTCACGGATGATGAGCAATTGATCTACACTGAGTACACTGAGCTATAGCTGGATCCTAAACAGACCTTTTTTTTTTTTTTTTTTTTTTAATATATCTGTTAAAGTAAAGGACACGCATCCATGAATGACTCAGATCATTTAGATTCTGCCTATATACTGCTATGCTACCTTTCTCAGCTTCTGAGACATGTCTGACCTTCCTCCTCAAAAGGGTAGTAGCTCTACCCTTTTCTTTAAAAGCACATCTACGAGGATTAGCATCCTCCTTTCTTCCTTATTTCTATTTTATATGTACAGGTGTTTTGTATGCATGTGAGTCTTTGCACAATGTGCATGCCTAGGTAAGAAGGTCGAAGAATGTTTCAGATCTCCTGGAGCTGGGGTTACAGATGGCTCTGAACTGCTACCTGGATGTCGGGGAGAACAGAACCTAGGACTTCTGGAAGAGCAATAATTGCTTTTGACTTCTGAGCCATCTGTCCAGGCCCGTCATGTTCCATCTTAATTTATTTTTGCCCATATATATAACCTGCCCATGACTTATAATGGTTTGGTTTATGATTTGTTGACTTAATAGTGATATTCATCAGTATATTTTCTCATGGTGTTAGGCAGTGCAGCTAGCCACAGCTCTTATTTAGCTAGCTACAGGACCACAAGAAGGTCTACCAGCATACTGCAGTATGCTGTGTGGCTGAAACCGTAATGGGTAGGTTGACAATACGCTCTGTGGCTGAACTGTGGTGCATACATTAGGTGTGACAACAGAGCACTTTAAACTTGACCAGAACTCTTTGGGGTGCAGCCTCCCTGGGAGCTGAAGAGCGTCTTGCTATTTTTCGGGTGTGCATGAAGACAGAGCAGTCCTATCTGAGCTTGCCGATGCCAGAACACCTTCATTTCGGAAAGGAAAAGGGATGTGTTGAGTGGTCCTCCTTTTAACTCCTAGAACAGAAACTATCTCAGACCTTGTTTTTTTTCTCCTGTTCTGTGAGACTCTGAATGTTCAGAGGAGGTGCTGATTCTCCTCATTTTCTATGTAGAGAGACTTGAGAAGGCAGCATGAGCTGGAATCCAGATGTTTGGAAATCTGGCTGTGGTACTTGCTTTGCTGAATTGCCCAAACTGTTGTCATCTAGTGCTGGGTCTGGGGCCATGCACATGTGGTTCCCCCAGCATGCTTTTAACTTTCCTCAAAGCCCAGGCTAGAAAACGATTATTTTAAAAACTGATGGAATAAAATAAAAATGTTATAGTTTAGTTGTATCTGGACAATAATTTATTTGTCCAACCCCACACAGCTTTAAAAAAATATTTTTAGGTTTGCAAAATTATTACATTTGTAGCTGCAACAAATTCAATGATAACCATAGATTTTTTTTTTTTTTTTTTTAGAAAACAGGTTTCACACATGACTAAATGACTTGGGAAACATTCCTGGAATCACATCACTGAGATTCATAGTGTCATTTAAAATTTTTGGTGTTTATTGCTAAGCTTCTATCAGGAAAATTTGAACCTATTTATAGTCCATAGTGCATGCAAAATATGAAGTATTCTAATATTTTTTCTTTGTGTGTGTGTGTGTGTGTGTGTAGACTGGAGGATAACCTTGAATGCCATTGTTCAGGTGCCCTACAACATAATTACAAAGACTTGTTTATTTTTATTTTATGTGTATGAGTGTTTAACTCTGTGCATGTGTGTGAACCATGTGTGCACAGTGCCCATGGAGACCAGAGATGGCACCAGGCACCCTAGAATTAGAGATATAGACAGTTGTGACTTACCATGTGTGTTCTAGGGACCAAATCTGAGTTCAGAGGTGTCCTTAATCTTGGAGTCATTAGTCTAGAAGAGAGGCTTCCCTGATTGGGAAAGGATTTGGATTTTGAATCAGGGTCTCTCATTGGCTGGCTCTTTCATTAGGTTAGACTGGCTGGCCAGCAAGCCCCAAGTATCGTCTTGTATGCCTTCTAATGCACACAAATAACACACACACACACACACACACACACACATACACACACACACACACACACAAATACATCCCAAACAAAATGAAGCAAACCAAAACCAAAACCAAAACCAAAACCAAAACCAAAGCAAAAACAATCCAACAAGCCTCTGGCTGTGGGAAATTGTGACTTGGAAAGTGTTCTTTTGGAAAGAATTGAAAGTCACTTTGGAGAGCAAGTCCCTGGTCAGTGTCTCAACCTTCCCTCTTTTCTGCTGGCCACTAGGCCACGAAAGGCAGGGGGCAGTGCTATGGCTTCCTTCCAGGTCCTGTCTTCCTGCCTGTTTTGCCACAAAAGCTCAAATGGACAGGATGCGTGTTGGGTCCCGCTGAGCTCACCTCTTGGCTCCCTGTGTTCTCTAGATGGACACTGCAGAGGGTACAGTGGGATTTCAGGCTTTAAAGCCCAACTCCCTTTGCTGCTGGATTTGTTAAGATGGATTGCAAAAAAAATTATCTGCCCACTGCTGGGGTTACATAAGGACTTCCTCTTTTAGGAAAAGTCCCAGACAGTTCGCTTATCTTCTTGTTCCATCTGTGTCTGTGGGCATTATAACTTTCATTGTCCTTCCTTCAATCTAAACAGAATTAAATGTGTTGGACCCAATGAGCACTGTGGCCTTATGTGGGATCCATAGGCTTGGGAAGATGATACATTTAAGGTTCCAGACCCTGGGAGACACTTGCCAGAGTGAGACGCGTGGCCAGATACTCCATCTCCCAGCCTTTCTGTTCGAGGGCCCAAAGGGCGTATGGAGCGAAAGCTTGTCCTGTGGGGATTTCCTATTAGCAATGTTACCTCTGAGGCTGAAGACCAGTTTTGGTTACCCAGCGCCTGTGCTAATGGAACTTGGTGACCATGGAGCGGGTGGGACATAGACTGAGACACAGTCAGAATCTTCTGAGAAGAAAGGTGACAATGGTAGTGACCTCACAGGGTGACATCAGTGAGAAGCCATGCTGAGTTGAAAGGCAGATACGCAGTGCCTGGCCATTGCTGTCATGACCATCCCCTACTCCAGGGTCACCTGAGGAATATGGAAAGCATGTTTTTGAGGAAAGTTTTATATAATATATAATATGTAATATAATATATAACATAATATATAATACACACACACACATATATATGTACATATATATGTATATATATTTGCAGTTCAGTTCAGGCATAGCTAGCTTAAGCATTTGAGCCCTTTCAGGAGTCTTGAGGACCTTTCCCCTTCACTCTCTTTGGTGTTATTATTCTTCTCCCACCCTGAGTGGTATGTGTTCAGGGAGGCCACAGAACATAAGTGCTTGCATGGGTTCCATTCTTTCCACATTGCTGTGATGTCCTTCTCCTTTCCATCAGAACTGAATGATAAACGCCATGTGTCCAGTAAGCCCTCCAGGCTTTTAAAGAAATGCTTTATGGCTTACTCATCCTACTACCCATATTTAGTTTTAGGGTCACTCCACAGCGCTTGCATGGTGGTGAGGCTTATCTCACTCAGTAGAAGCATCGATTCCAGTTTCCATACGTGATATAGATCTCCTCCAAATGTATACAGAAACAAATAATAAACTTAATCTAATCTGTCTGTTTTTGTTTTTGTTTTTCGAAACAGGGTTTCTCTGTATAGCCCTGGCTGTCATGAAACTCACTTTGTAGACCAGGCTGGCCTGGAACTCAGAAATCCGCCTGCCTCTGTCTCCCAAGTGCTGGGATCAAAGGCGTGCACCACCATGCCTGGCTCTAATTTGTCACACATAGCACCCAACTATATAATAGATTGCCTTTATGATAACTTTTGGAATAAAACATTTATGTTTACTTGTTTGTTTGCCTGGTGTGTGTGTGTGTGTGTGTGTGTGTGTGTGTGTGTGTGTGTGTGTGTGTGTAGAGTGTCGCTGTGAGTGGTGGTTTAAGTAAGTATGGCCTCCATAGACTCATGTGTTTGAATGCTTGGCCCATGGGGAGTGGTCCTATTAGGAGGCGTGGATTTGTTGGAGTATGTGTGGCCTTTTTAGAGGAAGTGTGTTACTCTGGGGGCAGGCTTTGAAGTCTCTTTTACTTAAGCTCTGCCCAATGTGGAATTCAGTCTCCTCCTGGCTTTCTTTGGCCCAAGATATAGAACTCTTAGCTCCTCCAGCACCATGTCTGCCTGCACACTGCCATGCTTCCTGCCTTGAGGATAATGAACTAAACCTCTGAACTGTAAGCCAGCCCCCAATTAAATGCTAGTTTTGTAAGAGTTGCTGTGGTCACAGTGTCTCTTCACAGCAATAAAACCCTAACTAAGGCAGTGTGCTCTGGTGTGAGTGTGGAGATCAGAGACAGCAATAAAACCCTAACTAAGGCAGTGTGCTCTGGTGTGAGTGTGGAGATCAGAGCACGGGTTTCCAGAGTTTAGTCTTTCCTTCACAATGTGGGTTATAGGATTAAACTTGGGTTGTTAGCCTTGGCAGCAAGTGCCTTCACTTGCTGAGCCATCTTGCTGGCCCCAAATAGGTATGAAAGCTCATAGGAGAACAAACAAGGGCACAATAAATATCATTATAAAGAAGCTTTAGGACATTTTGAATCTTGCTTAATTCTTATTTTACAGATGGACATTTCATGACTTAGACTTTGATTCACATGGCTAGGTAAACCTGATTCAAAGGAAGTGATCATTTAAATGGTTACATACGATTCAAATTTTGTAAAAACATTGAGGAAACATATTTTCCTACTTTCTAATAGGGACAGAGTTTGCATTAAGTTCTTGCATATTAGAACTAAAAATTGCTGTTATTCACTAAATTAAGCCTAATATATTTGTGTACACACACATACACACACATTTATAATGTGAGTATAGTTTAACAACCAGGATGCCCATTTGCCTGCACAGCAGGGAAACATCAATATATTCCAAGGACGGAAATAACTTGAGATCCACTGCCCTTATTTGTAATTCAAAGGGTACAGAATCCTGGAAGTTACCATTCAAAGTCTTCTGGCAGTACAGCCTGCCTGAATTGATATAAGCTGTCCATAGCTTTCTTTGGCCCTAGTCAGTGCAGGTGCCTAATTTTGCTGTAGAATATTATTGTACTGGATTATGAGGGCCTGTTCTAGACACAGCTGGGGGGAGGGTCTTGTGTTCCATATGGCATGTGTACCTTATCACCTTTCTCAATCCAAACTGTCGAATTCTGAAACATTCCTAGCCCAAAGATCTTAAACTATAACTAGTTTTTATAGTCAGAGGATCCTCCTATTCTGGCTTTCCAAGAACGGCACCACTTTTTTTTTTCTTAGACAAAAATCTCACCTATGTAGCACAGGCTGACCTCACTTTTGATTCTCTTGAGGAAAGTCCCTCTTAATATGTGTTCCCAGGATAGACACTGACCTGTACCATCAGAGCCTGATCTGTACTCAAAACTGTCCCATCTTGGCCAATAAATTACAGAACTAGAAAAGCTCAGGGCTAGTCTGCATAGTAATTACTTAAGACAATAGCCGAGTCACACCCAAACACAGGAATACACAATGGCCTAGGAAATAGGTGGGTTTGGTGCAGGTACTTTCACTAGGCCCAGAGGAATAGCATAATCGGGTATTTACTAAAGAACTGCTGCTGGTGGCTTTAACTTTAGACTAGCAGTGCATCAGAGATTCGCCTGGCTCCTGTGTTTAGCTGATCTTTTTAATTAAGCTTTGTTCCTATTCTCAGTGGTGAACGGGGCCTGGCTCCTGACATCTTTTTATGTATGCATTCTTTTCGTTTTTGTATCAATGTACCTTGGTGGATGTGTTCGCCTGGCTTTTCTTGTTATTCTTCTGTATTAAAAGTCTGGGTGTTCGTTTTGACACAATACATTCAGATCCAGCACACTCTCTCACGCCTGCGTCTGTCTGTCTGTCAATTCTCTCACATGCACACCTGCCAGAACCCCTGATTCCCACGGATTGAGAGGGGCTGACTGGGCCCGGTCCGTGGCAACTTCCATTTAATATATTCAGACAGTGTGTGACCTTCAGTAATTAAAACCACAGAAACAATGGATAAGGGAGAAAACTGTAATAAGTTACGTGTTATTTATTTAAAAATATCGATTAACCTTTGGCTTTTTGCCACAGGCTATGAAAGAATTGATTTTGATCATGGAGATTTCTTAACTGTTGAAGAACACTGATTTGTGGGGGCTTTTCTTGGGGAGGCTGAGAAATCTTGCTGAGGGAGTAATTTTGAAACTAAATTAGAAAACTGAGCAAGCCAATGTATTAGTCACCTTTTTACTAGACACTATGTTGCTCTAGCTGACCTGGAACTCATTCTGTAGACCAGGCTGACCTGGAACTCATTCTGTAGACCAGGATGACCTGGAACTCACTCTGTAGACCAGGCTGACCTGGAACTCACTCTGTAGACCAGGCTGACCTGAACTCATTCTGTAGACCAGGCTGACCTGAACTCATTCTGTAGACCAGGCTGACCTTGAACTCATTCTGTAGACCAGGCTGACCTTGAACTCATTCTGTAGACCAGGCTGACCTGGAACTCATTCTGTAGACCAGGCTGACCTGGAACTCACTCTGTAGACCAGGCTGACCTGGAACTCACTCTGTAGACCAGGCTGACCTGGAACTCACTCTGTAGACCAGGCTGACCTGGAACTCATTCTGTAGACCAGGCTGACCTGGAACTCACAGAGATCCACTTGCCTCTGTCTCAGGGGTTAGAGGCATGCCCCACCACACTTGGTCTTAGTTACTTTTTGGTGGTGGTGGTGGTGTTGTTGTGACCAAATCCCTGGCAAGAATCAAGGGAAGAAAGAGTTATTTTGACAGACATTTGGATACAATGTCGTAAGGATACATTGTATTTAGATACAATGGATTCTTCATTGAGGCCAAAGGGCATAGTGGTGGAAATGACTGTGGCAACAATAGGTGTAAGAGGCTGCTCACTCACATCAGGATGGATCAGCAAGCATTCAGGGGACAGGAGGTGGGGCTGGCCTAGAAACTCCGAGGTCTGCAGATAGCCTACTTCCTCCTGCTAAGTGCTCCCTCCTAAGCATTCCAAAGAGTAATCTCCTAAACCTCCCAAACTGCACTGGGAACTGGGAACTAAGTGTTCACACACAGGAGCTAGTAGCAGGGGGTGCTGTCTCCGACAGCAGCAAGCGAAAGAGCACATACTGGAGGCTGAGCGACAACAGCTATTGAAGCCTTGGAGTAGATACTCCCTGCCCCCGCCCCAGCAGATTGGGGAGCAAAGACAGCACAGGGGCTGGAAGGAAGTCAGTGCCTGTGACATCAGTGGGTTTTCAGCAGACTGACAAGATCTTAACTGGTGTTTTTAGAGAGAGTGTTCTGGTTGCAGAGCCAATGCCCAGGCAGGCTTGTGGGTGGTGGAGGGCAGTCGGGATGGCTGCTTGGTTCAGTCTTTGTAGAAGGAAGCAATTGTTCTTGAGCCACTGGCTTCACTTTCCATGCGTACAGAGTCTTAGCTGTTCCCCCACCACCCCCACCCCACGGACAATGGTTATATGTACTCTGGTTGGTTCTCTGAGGTCAGCGCAGTGACTGCAGTTTCCAGCCTGGCTGGAACAAGTAGAACTGAAGGTTCATTCAGGCTTCCTTCTGCAAATGAGGAAAAGTTGCAAATGAGAGACAGAGCGCAGCCCTTGCTCATGGTGGGCCATTGTGGAGCCAAGTACCCGAAAGGCTGTGAGAGTGAGGATTTCCATCATGCTCGAAATGAACAGATCCTGGGAAGGACAATTTTAGGGGCTGGTGGAAAATAGAGAGGTTTTGGGCAATTAGCTACTGGGGCTCCGTGTGTGTGGGCTTCTAAGATACACAACCTGTGATGCCTGCCCAGCAAAAGATGCCCGTGATGTTTTTCTTTGTTACCAGATTAACCTATATGAAGCCACCCAGTGCTTCTGTGAAATCAATGGTGTTTTAAAATGTTAAAAGCCGCCCTTTTATTTATTTTAGTATTGGAATCTCACTGGAAGTACGTCTTTGATGTCTAAATTTGAGAGCCTTCTCTAAGCAAGCAGGCAACCTCTTTAGTCATCTTTTAAATTTTCCTTGTACTGTAACAGTTTTAAGTGAATGATGAAGGGGGACTGCCCATCTTTCCCAGGCCATGAAGCTTAGAGGCTCAAGGACCAGATCATTGTTGGGTCATCTCTTAAACCAAGCAGAATAGATGGTAATGGCATTCAGTGCCTGGAATAGAAAGAAATAGAAAGTTAACTGAGGCACCACAGAAAGAGTTTTCTAGGATTTGTTATATTTGCAGAAATTTGTTTTCTTCCTTCCTTGTAAATTATTTACATACTTTGCAATTGTCTTCCCGGCCAAGTCTTTTCCTTTTGAACTAATTTCAGATTTAGAGTGACATTATAAGAATAGTACAAAGAACCCTTTTTGTTTTCAACTGCTCCCCCCCATCCCCAGAATCCTCAGCAAGTTACTTGTAGCTCTGATGTCCCGTCTCTCCTGCATACTCGAGTGTGTCTTTCCTACTTCAAAGACACATCACCACAGCCTGACCACCAGCACCAGGCAACGCCCTGCTGCCTTGGTACCATTAATCCACAGGCCCATTCAAGTTTGCCAGATGTCTCAATAATGGCCTTTGTGTTGAGTCTGATTCAGGGCCAGGCACTGCATTCAGGAACCCTTCCTTTTTAATCTGTCCTCAGCTTGCATGAACTTGACATTTTTTTTTTTTGGACAATTAGAGGCCATTATCCTATAGAATATCTGCCAATCTGGGCTCCTTGGGCATTTCCTCATGATGTTATTCAGGTCAGATACTTTCAAATCACATCCTCACAAGTGTGATGCCTTCATCCAATGTTCTTGTGGGTCACATATGACTCTGATGTGTCCCTTTCTTGATGATGTTCATTTCCTTGCTTGATTAAGGAGTTGTTAGCCTTTTTTGTTGTAAAGTTATCCCCCCCGTTTGTAGTAAAAATATTTTGTGAGAGATACTTTTAGGCCTATGCAGAGGCCCCATTTATCAGTCTTTTCCCTAACAGGTTAGTATTTACCAATCTTTCTCCTGCTCCTCCTATGTTTTTACATTTATTGGGGGTTATGTCTAGGATGGGTGTGTGGAAGTCAGAGGGCAACTTGCTGTGATCCGTTCTGTTTTTCTACCATGTGTTCTGGGGATTGAACTCAGGCCATCAGGCTTGGCAGCAGGTGTCTCTACCTACTGAGCCATCTCATCAGCTCTAGTTATTGTTTCTTGAGGCAGGATCTCGTGACATAGCCCAGGCCATCTTCAGAACCAACATGGAGCCCTTGTAGGCCTTGAGCTTGTGATGCTGCTCCTGATTCAGCCTTTCAATTGCTGGGTAAACAGGCTGTGCCTGCCAGCATGCCCCATGGTTTTCACGAGTGCTCCTTACCTGAAGAATTACTGCTTTGCTAGGTACCAAATGTTAACGTCCGGTTCCCATTGTTCTATTTGTTGATTGACTTTCTTCTTTATGGAAAAGCTCACTCTCTGTTTACTTATTCAAGAATCCCTACATTTTTATTATTACTTATTTGATGCTCATATTCTCTCTGGTTTGGCTACCATAGGCTTTTTAAGCTGAAGTTTGGCACTATGTTCTTTTCTCTCTTTTTGATATATTTTGTTATCCTTTGGAGACCTTCTTCTTTTTTTCCCCAAATAAGTAATCAAACACTTTGGTTTAGGGCTTGTCTTTTGTGTTCCCTGGCCTGGCCTTGGAATCAGCCATTGTTCTAAGAATCTCTGGTTCTGGTTAGTGGTGTCTTCAGAAACTAAGATTTGAGCAGGGCATTGTTCTTGATGTTTCTGTGGTTTATCCCAGGCTTTCTGAGAAGACAAGGATAGAGAACACATATACACATGGACATACATGTATATTTACAATATGTGTGTGTGTGTGTGTGTGTGTGTGTGTGTGTGTGTGTGTGTGTATGTGTATACACACACACATACTTACACGCTCAGGCTTTTTCATATCTACATTTACTTCTGTATTTTTTTAAAAAAGATTTATTTATTTACTTTATATATATGAGTACACCATTGCTCTCTTCAGATATACCAGAAAGAGGGCATCAGATCCTATTACAGATGGTTGTGAGCCACCATGTGGTTGCTGGGAATTGAACTCAGGACCTCTGGGAGAGCAGCTGTGCTCTTAACTGCTGAGCCATCTTTCCAGCCCTATTTCTGTATTTTAACATGTGAAAAACCGTGAATCCAAACCAATTCCCTCTCCACCGCTAGTCCAGTGCCCTCCATGAATCTAGCCTGCTGGTGTAACTTCCTTCCCTGTATTCTGACTGTATTTATTCTGTACTTGCCTAGCTGTGTGCACATGTCACTGTCAAGTCCTGTGGTTGCTGCTCTTGTCCCCTGGTTCCTGTTATTGCTCCTGCATGAGGCTGCTGACTTTTGTAGAGGCAGCCTGTCATCTGTCTCCCAGCTTCTGTTTCCTTCCTTCATCTGTCCTCCCTGCCCCTCCCCCCATGGCCTTCTTTCATATACAGGATGCCTCTGCCTTCTCTCCCTGCTGAAGCTCGCTCTATGCCCGTCCCCATGCTCACCACATCGACCTCTCTTCATCCACGGCTATTCTGCTTCAGACTCTGATGACTACAAACGGTGCCATTGAAAGCCACAGAAAGCCAGGCATGGTGGCACACGCTTTTAATCCTAGCACTCGGGAGGCAGAGGCAAGCGGATTTCTGAGTTCAAGGCCAGCCTGGTATACAAAGTGAGTTCCAGGACAGCCAGGGCTATACAGAGAAACCCTGTCTCAAAAAAACAAAAAACAAAAAACCCCAAACAAACAAACAAACAAACAAAGCCACAGAAATGGATCCTTTCAGTTCTGGAAGCCAGAAGCCTGAAATCAAGGTGTTGGCCAGATTGTTTCCTTCTGGAGACCTGAGGGAGAAGCTGGTGGGTGCTCTCCCTGGGTTCTTTCTGGTGGTGGCTGGCAGGTCTTGATTCTGTGGCTTATAGATGGATTGTCCCTCTCCCTCTTCCTCTCCCCCTTCCCCTCTTCCACCCTCTCCCCTCTCCCCCTCTCCCCCTCTTTCTCTCCCTCTCCCTCTTCCCCTCTCTCTCTTCTTCTCTCTCTGAGTGTGTCAGTGTCTAGCCGTCATCTACATAGAAAGACATTGATCATATGGGACTTTAACAATTATATAATTGGCCTGGAGAGATGGCTCAGTGGTTAAGAGCACCAACTGCTCTTCCGAAGGTCCTGAGTTCAAAGCCCAGCAACCACATGGTGGCTCACAGACATCCATAATGAGATCTGACACCCTCTTCTGGTGCATCTGAAGACAGCTACAGTGTACTTAGATATAATTATAAATAAATCTTTAAAAAGTAAAAAAAAAATTTTATAATTATAAGAGCCTGAATATACCACCCCAGATAGATTTCTTTGGTATTTTTTCAAGCTGATTACTCTGGGAAACTCAGGCACAGGAGTAGGTCTGAGAAGCTCTGTAAAAGCAACCTAAGACATACGTGCAGAAAAGAGAGAGAAGATGCATTAGAGAGAGTGTTATCATCAGAGAGGGCTGCTATGCCAACTCTTATTACCTAAGACTGTATCCGGCCAACAGTGCTTTACACCACACATGCACTTCTCCATATGTATGTAACCATAACCCCACATAAGCCTCAAATGCTTCTGTAGCTGAAGATGTTGTTTACACCCCAATCACCTGCTTCCTTTTGGGTCTTGCATTCAGTGGGATGCCTGTGTGTATGGTTTAGATAGGGTTTCAGATAGGACTTTCCTCTTGTTAATCTGCCTCATGCCATCTTAATTTGTAGCCCAGCCAAAGGGTCTCGAAGGGTAGAAGAAAACCCCCTTTCCTTCCCTAAAGGAGGTAGGTCTATTTCAATCCAGGATATCCTCCTTTTAATGTGGGTACATCTTTAGAGATACCCTTTTCAAAAAAAAAAAGAAAGGTTTGCATTCACAGTTTTTGGTAGATGAGAATGTCGTGAGGCTGGGATGTTTGGGGGAAGACTTTTCAAGCTCATGGATCTGTTTGCTCTCCTCTGCTGAATGCTCTCTTGGCTTAAGTCATTTACATAAGTTGAGAAGGAAGGAAGAAGGCAGGGATATAGGACATCTTTCCGGTGTGTTCAGGAGGGAATCCTCTATAGATAGATTATACCCATTTTCTCATCTAAAGTTCAGGCCTTCTGTTGACATCAGAACAGTCTAGGAAACTTTGGACTCAGAGTGAGCACAGGCTAGCACCCGTTTTGAAGGCATTGGGCTTCTGCCTTCAAGATATTGTAGCCTTCACTTTGTTCAGGAAATATTTCCGCCTTCTGTGCTGGCCACTTTAGTGTTAGGGTATGACCCCATTCCCAGCTGTCCAGTTTGAAACCAAACAACTATCCCTTCATTAAAGTTGCCAGCCAAGTGTGTGTCTTAAGGATCACAAGTGCCATTTAGCCGGAGCATTTGGGAGGAATCAGCCATGACTGTCACTAACTCAGGAGAAGATATCTTTGTTGTCCCATGACAATAGTCCCTTTCCACAGTGCCCAAGAGAAAGTGTGCTGTGTAACCTGTGGTATAGGGCCTCCAGTAGTTTGTGCGCAAGTCTTAATTACTTTGACAGCTGAAAAACCTTCTTCGCAACGATTTCTTCTCATTTCAATGTTTTAAATATTCCCATGCTAATCATACTTCCGAATTCTGACTTAGTTAGGGTTTTACTGCTGTGAGCAGACACCATGACCAAGGCAAGTCTTAGAAAGGACAACATTTAATTGGGGTTGCCTTACAGGTTCAGAGGTTCTGTTCATTATCATCAAGGCAGGAACATGGCAGCATCCAGGCAGGCATGCTGCAGGCAGAGTTTCTACATCTTTATCTGAAGGCTGCTAGCAGAATACTTGCTTCCAGGCAGCTAGGATGGGAGTCTTAAAGCCCACACACATGGTGACACACCTACTCCAACAAGGCCACACCCTCTAATAGTGCCACTCCCTGGGCCAAGCATATTCAAACCAATACACATTCCCAGTATCTCATCTTTCAACTCTTCCATATTTTATTTAAACATCTTCCAGGAGTCTAGATATTTCTTTCAATCAACTTAAATGCTTTTAAAGTATATACAGTGTTCTTTAGGCATTTTTGTTTTTTCCTTTACAGAGCGGAGGGCTGGACCCCAAGGCCTTGTACTTTCTAGACCAGTGCTCTATGACTAAGCTGCAACCCCAATCTCCCCTTAATTATCTTTAACCATAAATTTTGTATCTGCAAAAGTTAACAGTTATTAACTAAAAGCTATATTTTTATATGCTTGGGATTTAATCATCACAAACTCTGAGGAAGTTTCATTTTTCTTTTCAGGAGGAAAAAAAAAGAAATTATAAGATCTTGGCTTCTGCTACCCTCTGCATTTGGTTCTTGAAGTAGAGCTTTAGGAAGTGGATACAGTTGACAGTGGCCACCTAACAGCTTTTCAGTTGCGGAGAGAGTATTAGCAGAGAGTTTTATAATGGCAGGCTGATTCCTCATTTACAAAATCCCAATTCTTATCTTACATAAAGTGTGGCAATAAAGAGATGCCCAAGCTACAGGTTTACCCTGCACACTTACGAGACACATAGGAACCAAGGAGGTTTCCCCTGGTTCCCATTCTGCCTTTGGGTACTTAGGATGTCCTGGAGGCATGGTTGCTAAGACACTAAAGATCATCTTACATCCTGCTTAAAGGCCTCTATTTTACTCCACGCTAAGGAAAGACAAGGCAGGGCCCTACGGAGGTCCTGACTCGTGAAGACGTCCATACTGGGGCAAGAAAAATGGGCCAGTGGTCAAGCTTGCTAGTAGAACAATTTTGAGGACAAGAGTTTCTATCCCAGCCCCCACATAACAAACATGTGCACACTTGGAACCCCAGCTCCAAGTGGGAAAGAGACAAGAGGATCTTGCGATCCTGCTGGCTTCTAGCCTGGCAGGAAGGCGTGAGCCCCAGGTTGAGGAGAGACTTTATTTTAAATGAATAGGCAAAGTTGTCAGACACCTGACTCCTTCTTCCGGCCTCTGTGTGTTACACACAAGCACATGCACCTACATACTTGCACACACATGGATAACTTAGATAATAATAGTCTTTTAAAAATTCTCGTTAAACATTAGGGCTGAGGATGCGGGTCAGTAGCTGGTCGTGTGCTGTACCCACGAGGTTACTGTGCATGGTAGCACACTTTTGTAATCTTACTGTTCAAGGGGTAAAGGCAGGAGGATCAATTTAAAGTCAGCTTTGACTACATAGCATGAAATTCTTCTTCAACAACAATAACAACGCCCAACAGAGTTCCATGTTGCTGAGTGTTGAGTAATCCCCTGGAGACTGAGCCAGGAAGATCAGGTGTTTGAGACTAATCTGAGTTATATGGTGACATACTGAGACCCTATTTCTAAGCAAAAATGCACGTTGCCAAATTAATCAGCTATGAGCCAGGCAAGATGGCTTGCCATTAGCATCCAGATATTTCATAGTGTTATCAAATTAGTAAGGCCCATGGTAACAGTTGGAACTCCACTGGTCTTAAAACTACTTCTTGGGAGGTGTGATAGCTTGTGTATGCTTGGCCCAGGGAATGGCACTATTAAAAGATGTGGTCCTATTGGAGTAGGTGTGACCTTGTTGGAGTAGGTGTGCCACTGTGTGCACGGGCTTTAAGACCCTCATCCTAGCTGCCTGAAAGCCACTATTTTGCCAGCATCCTTTAGATGAAGATGTAGCACTCTCAGCTCCTCCTGCACCGTGCCTGCCTGGATGCTGCCATGCTCCCACCTTGATGATAATGGGCTGAACCTCTGAACCTGTAATCCAGCCCCAATTAAATGTTGTCCTTATAAGAGTTGCCTTGGTCGTGATGTCTGTTCACAGCAGTAAAACCCTAACTAAGACAGGAGGGCAAATTCAAATCTTCCTCAGAAAGCCTTAGGAAGTCTTTTGGTATTGAGAAGTACAAGTTAAACAAGGTGCTGAGATATTTAAGAAGCAGCTCTCAGGCTTGGGAATCTGGCACTCTTGTGAAGGAGTTGGAAGCAACATGGCTTCCTTGCTTCTTGTGCTTCTCCCTACAACCGGCAGGAGGCGGAGACGGGCAGATAGGAAGGGCACATTAGTGGCTTCCAACACCTTCAATAAGTGTTAATGTGAAATTAGCATCAGGGTGGTGGAACATTAGCTTTCTGTAGGAGTTAGGCTCCTGAGATAGCTTTTCAGGTTAATCAGAAACAGGGCCAGGCAGGCCACTAGCTTCTCCCACTTTGCTTTCGGTTCCTTTGAGAACATGGAAGCATGCGCACTGGCCAGGTGGTCCTGCTTTAGGAAGGAAGTTACATTGCTGGAGCAACTGGAGAGAGTACTCGAGTGACATAATGGGGGAAGTGTCCTCTGATTCTTCCTCTTCTACTTTCCTAAGGAAAGGGGTGGAAAGAGGGAAGGCGCTTGCCTCTTAGCACACAGAGAGTGGGGAAATAGGGTTTTCCTTGGGAAAACTACAAAAGCAAAGCTGTGGCTGGACAGGGTGTGTGGTTACTTCTGTTAATCCCTGTTTTCCGGGAAGGCACCAGAGCGGGGCTGGATCAAGGAGCTTGGAAAATGGCTTCCTCTTCAGTATGCTCAGCCCCTGGAGCTGACACTGGGTTTGTTGTACTATATCCTCCTGCCCCACCTGTGGCCCCTGCAGCACAGGCTCCCAATGTGGAGAAAGGTCAGATGGTGACATCCAGGCCTTGTGGATCCTCCATGTTTGGCCTGCAAGTGTGTGTGTTCTTTACCTAGAGGGGAAATGATTTGGATCTAAGATGGCTGTTCAAGTCTCAGCTGTAATCGTCAGGAGTGATGTAGCCTTGGTCACCCTATTTAGCATCAAGGGCCTGCTTCATCTGTAGAGTAGGAATCACAACAACACCTTCCTACTGGTGAATACACAGAGCTAATGCTCTTTACCCCTATAACTTGCACAACGCCATTAAGCACTTGGACTTGGTAGCTGTTGTTAAATAGTCTTCATCTGAGTGTGGGAAAAGCTGGACTTGACAGCCGGTGCTGTTTGCAGGAGCTTGCAGGTCTAGACCTGGATCCTTTACTTATTCACACTCGAGGTCCTCCACTTAGCAGTACGCTGTGTTCTAAGAGGTGACGAAACCTGTTGAATATGAGCCAGGCTGTTTTCAAACCAAGCTTCTCAATATAGTATACCCTCTTCTGGCACCTCCACAGGGGTGTCCAGGGAGGATGCTTTGTTTGCACCAGACATCTGTGGGTGACCCTGACTTGGAAACTGTCTTTCACTCTTAGGTGAGGTGTTAGGTGTATATAAGTGACTAGCGAGTAGCTTATTGGATCCTGTAGATAAAGGCGATTGTTGCAAAAGTCTACTGGGTAGAACTGATCTATACTTCTTAGGTGCAATGTGTAAAACTGTGGTCATATGTATTTACACATATAGCAACCTCAATGCAGGCTTCTGGCTCTGGGGAGTCTTTGTCTTGATGGATTTAAAGCATAGAAAAGTGACACTGGAAGGCAGTGTGATTATATGTTAAATAATTGTTAGAAGTTGTGTTATGAGTTCACAGGGGGATTTTTGAGTCCTATGTTGTAGGGTAGATATTGTTGAAAAGATAGCATTTGAAAATATGAGAGGGTTGGTCGACTATTTCCTGACTGGACCTTTCTCAGTGCTCCAGCCTCATGCATATAATTGACCCTCCAACATTGTTTGGACTGTCCCAAGGAGATCTCAAACAATAGGTCAGAAGTCAACCTCGGTAAGTCCTCAGGCCACATTGGGTCGCAGCAGGTGAGCACCAATGGCTCCCACCTCGTCGGAAAACAGAGGAGAGGAGGTCCCAGATGTGCACAGACAGTTTGAAGGGGGAGGAGAGTTAGAAAGTTAGAAGGAAGAGCCTGTCGGTGTCTGTATTCCCCATGAAGCCACCTTCGCGATCATCTGCTGCCATCGAGGACGGGATGAGTCCATGAAGGGAGGCGAATGCTGAAAAGGCTTTTGGGAGAACTGAGAGGAGGTTCTAACAAGGAAAGCAGCAGACCTGAGGGTCGGTGGAGGCGGAGTCACGGACCCGGCCCGGCCTATCATGACCTTGTTTTGCAGCAAGAGCAAAAGAGGCGGGTTGATGAGATCCATTCTAGTGAGGAAAAGGAGCTACTGTGTTGGAATGTACACAGGGCCAAAGAACGTTCCAGGGAGGGGAAGCAAGAGAGCCAGGTAAAGATACAGAAAAAAGCACCTTGGGGATCCTGTACTCAGTGGGCTGTACTCAGAGCTGCCCAAGAAGTTAAAATGATTCTGGAGAATTTTGGAGACTGAGGAAGGACCTTTCTTTGTTGGTCTTGGTAAGGGGTCTGGACTTCTTCAGAAAGATATCAAATGGAAAGCTCTAAACATGCGCATGGTCCCTGCAGACTTGTTTCTGAGATTGCCGAGTAGAATTTGGAAACAGACGGATGTCAGAATCGACCACTGCAGGACTGATGAAGAAGGCAGTACCGCTAACCGGGCTGCCCTCGTGAAGATGGAGAGGGTGTTGTCACAGGGCAGCCCCGTGGAAGCGGCCGGCTAAGCGTGGCAGTAAGTGGGAGGGTGAGGGAAATGGTAGTGAGTGACGTCAAGTACAAAGGGGCCAATCAAACATGAAGAGGTCTAGCTGTTTTCTGGTTAGTTTACTTAGCCTGGACTCCTTAGCACTTGTCTTGGAACTGCTCTTGAAACCCAATGGGGCCTCTGAGCAAAACTCAGGGGCAAGAGCATTCCAGGTTGCATACATGGGCAAGGCTTACCCTGTAGCAGACCTGTTCTTGTGAGTCTGTAATGAGAACTGCTTTCTGGGACGACTATGTCACCTGTCATACCCCAAACTGGCGATGTGTTAGTGTCTTTTGAGCATACATATGGAGACCCTAAGGCAGTTTTGCTGTGTGTTTATGGTGATCACACAACACTATACGTTATGATCAGAGACTAAGTCAAACTGCATTGGGTACCATGGTAGCCTGTGCCCAGAGACAATGTTGTTTTTTTGTAAAATTGCTATGGTAGTATAATATCTCCCAAAAGGGCCCAGAACTCACCTAATCAGAAAATTCTGTATGGAAAGCAGGTCTACTAAAGTCTAATCTGTGTGATTCTCAGCGCGGGTAGCCTGCTTTGTGGTAAAGGCATTTTGGAATTTTAATTTCATGTGCATTTGTTTCGCATTAGTCATGAACTTTATTCACCATTAGCCTTCCTCCTGTCCCATGACTCATTCGGAGATGTTTGTCAGCCATCAGGGATGCGGAAGGCCATTAGATTAATGGGCACTAAGTGGCAGTGGTTCCCCCCCACTTAGTGGCATATCAAAATTACTCCAGGATAATGAAAGTGAATCCTGTTCCCTGCCCTGGAGAGTCTTATTAGGCTGGGGATAGAGACTGTTCCTTCAAAGTTTGCCAGGTGATATTATTGCACAGTATTGTTTTAGAGACCGGGATAGATGCATATCATAAAGGGTGGCTGTGGCTTGGGATGCTTCAGGGTGGCCATTTACCTGGTGATAGAATTAATGATTGCAGTGCTTTTAACTTAGTGGAGAAAACAATTGTCTGGAAACTCATTCTCTGTCTCTGTCTCTGTCTCTCTCTGTGAGTACACTCGCACGCAAGGTGTGAGTAAGTGTGCGCCAGTATATATGTGCATATGGAGGCCAGAGTTTGCCGCTGGCTTTCTTCCTTATCTGCTTTATCTTTGAGATAGAATCTTTCACTGAACTTAGAGCTGGTTCACCTAGACTGGCTGGCCCGCAAGTCCCAGGGATCCTCCTGTCTTTATGTTCCCAGTGTGGGGGCGACAGAGGTGTGCTGTTAGGATGCCTGGCTTTCCACACAGATGCTGGGGACTGGGTCCGCATGCTGTTTTGGTAAGCACTCTACTTGAACAAGCTTGAAACTTGTTCTTTGTATTTATTTTCCGTGCATTTGTGTATGTCTGAGGGTATGTATGTGCACCCGTGCATGCAGTGCCTGTCAAACCATCTTTCTGTTTTCATGACTGGCAGTGTTGACTTACTTCTCCAGGCTTCCACCAGGACATGTGGGAGTGATGTGTACAAATGCCACAGACAGAGACACAAGAAACAGCCAGAGGTGAGGGTCTCACACCTCCTCCTCAACACATCACGGCGTATTGTCGTAGCTCTGAAGGTGATATCCCTGTGCATGCAAATGTCAGCAAGCTCTTGTACATCTATCTCTTAGTAGCCTACAGTTTACTAAGGATGGATATATTTATTTATTTTTGTCTTCTTTTATCCCTTATACTTGCCAATATCCTCTTTCCCTACCTGCCTATACACACACACACACACACACTCACACACACACACTGTTAAAGGGCAGCTCAGCCTAAATACAATTCTTTTTAAACCTTATCAGCCACAGTATTAGTATCAACGATGCTACAGCGCCATATATGACGAGGTCTGAAATAGGAGGACGTTCCTGCAATCACGCTGACTCTATTTGCTGCACCTTCTTTTATTTTCTATTCTATACTCCAGTTCACTAAAATTAAATTAAACTTGCTGATCATAAACCAAGAATACCAATCTTAGTAAATAACAAAAAACAAAAACAAAAAAACACAACCAAACAACAACAACACCCCCAAACACATTGCACAGTGCCTGAGCAAGCTTTTACCAGCGGTCTGAGGAACACTGGGTTTGGGCGTGGCCCTTGGAGGCAGAAAGGTTTGGATTGGCTCTTGAGCCTTGCCACTCCTCTGAGGTCAGGCTAAGTAAGTGGCTTCATTTCTTCTAGTATAAGATGGAGATGAGACTCTCTGCCCCGGGGGCTTGTTGGGAGGCTAAATGATGTTATGCATGGGAAGCTTTGGGCTCCTCGTAAGCTCTGGAATGAATGTGGTGTTGGAAACCATGGTGGCTGTCATTCTCAGCTTCTCCCTGTCTCTGTGCTTTTGCATGGAAGTTCTTACATGCATCAGTCAGGGTGAGGAGTCTAGAATATCCTATAAGAAGAAAACGAGGATTTGGGGAAGGATTATTGAGTGCTAACGAAGAATTACTACTGGAAGTTTCTGTTACAGGCCTTGAACTTGAATTTTGCCCCTCTCTGTTTTCAGAGGGAGTGTCACCCCTCTTTCCTGGTCTTCCTTTCCCCTCCCTCACCTCCATCCCCCCTCCCTTTTAACTTTTTCTTTTTAACTTATTTACCCCATCTTTTGGATGGGTTTCCTTTTTAGCTAGTTTTACTCATCTCTAAAATGGAAATAACAGGATCTGAAGGCGAAGGCGGTTGTGTGTGCTACTGCTGAAGATTGGCGTTAAGTACCTAGGACTTGTTTCTGAAGTGGTGGGTGACTTTGTAGAGTCATCTGAGGCGGTTTCTCTGTCCTCATCAGCACCACAGCCCTGCTTTGACCTGCTTTTATCTCACCCAGCTTGTCTGTTGAACTCTATGTGGCCAGGCATTTCCTCCGATCCAATCTACTCTTCCTCTGTCATAAAAGCTTTCCTTGGAAATCCAATTAATAGTGACTTATGGATTCCTTATGAACTAGGTAACTTAGTTGGCAATTAAGCACAGACTGCTCTCTGGTCTCCACTGCATCATTTTATTATGATAATTACAGAATTATTAGTTAGCATTATATGATTTATGTCTCACATCCTCAGCTAACTTATGAGTTCCCTGAGGGTAGCAACCACAGCTTACATATCTCCAAGTACGCCTACCCCCACTACAGCAATTAGCACAGGCAGGTCCCTGTAATCCCATGTGTTAAGAACTATCTGTTGAGGGTAACTGGGGACCCATATAACAGGTGCCTGAAGACAAGAGTGTCCAGTGGGCTGGGGACATGGCTGTGTGACATGGTAAGTAACAAGAACACTCAGAAGCACTTGACAAAAATGATGAAGGTAAAGAAGAACCAGGGTGTGGCTTGACCATTGTCAGCTTCTAGGACAGAGTTTCAAACCCAGCTTTGTCCTGAGTGATTTAGTTTGCATCTTTCTTTCATTGTGTCTCACGTGTGCACCTGTCTGATATGACTCCTACTGTAGTGAGCTGATAAACTATGTATAGAAAATTCTGGAAGGTTAGAGTTGAGGGACTTCAATTTTAATCTCTGTCTCTGTCTCTGTCTCTGTCTCTGCCTCTGCCTCTGCCTCTGCCTCTCTCAACTCTCCTGCTTTGGCTTCCTGAGTGCTGGGGTTATAGGTTACCCTACCATGTTTAGTCTATGGTAGGAATCTGTAAGTATTTTTCCAAGTTAAAAAAAATGACTTGATTTCATCTCTATTCTTGAATGAAATATTGTCTGAACATAAAAATCCACAAGGTGGTCTGTTTTTGTGCGCGAACATGCAGGCACAGTGCAGTGTGGGGGTCAGAGGACAACTTCTAGGAGTTGGTTCTCTCCTTCCATCGTGGTGTTGTGGGGACTGCACTCAAGTCATCTGGCTTGCTGGCTTGGGCCTTTGTCTGCTAAACTAGGCTGGTCCAAGACTTCTTTCAAAGGTCTTCTGGCTTCCATTGTTTCTGTGGAGCACTGACTTTGAGCTTAAAGGTTTGGGATATTTTTGCTATTGGCTTTGTTTTTTCAAAGGTAACACTCCTTTTGCCCTCTGGTTTTTTTTTTTTTTGGCTTGGGGATGGTTTTTATCTGTGTTTGGCCATTTGTGGTTTTCAGTGACTTTTGATGTGTGATTAGAAAATGTCCCGTTGCAGTCTTCTCAAAAATTTGCCTCACTCTTTATCTTGTCTTTGTAGACTTTCAAATTAGCCACAGTTTAAACCCGGCACTGTCCCCTACACTGTCTCATCTTTGTGACTTTCAGCCTCACTCTGGAATTTCCTTTGACCTGTTTTCTGGTTCACATGTATCCCCCACCCCCATCCAGGTATCAAAGCTATTTTTAGGCACATCCAATAAGTTCTTAATTTTAACGATATCCGTTAATTCTATAATTTTAAATTTTTAATGGTTTATCTGACAAAAATTTTTCCACCTTTGCCTTTTGTTTTCCTATACATACTAGCTATAGCTGGTTTTAGAACTACCCGAGAGCTAGGGTGGGGTGGTTCTGGCTTTCAGTCAGAATTTGGGAGGCAGAGATAGGTGAATTTGTGCCCAGTTTGATCTACATAGTGAGACCCTGTCTAAAATAAATGCCTGAAGATGTTTGGTCTGTGTGCATCTATGTGCTTACTATTATATCTGCTTAGGGCCAGTGTCTGTGTCCTGTGGGTCTGCTTCCCCTGATGTTTGTCGACATTGATCTTTATGTTCCTAATTATAGTAACTGAGTGTGGCGACCTCATCAGAAGAACTCCAGACACAGTGGTGAACCTTTGAGAGTGTCACCATCTTCAGCATAAGATTTACATTGACTTTTTGGAAGCTCAAGGCTACTTTAATCTGATCAGAGGTCAAGGCAATTCAAAATCGAGCTTCCACATTGCTTGCTGTTAGTCTATTTCTGCTTTGGTTATCTTGTGTGTGCACACAAGTGTGCATACAGGTGTGTGTGCACACGTGTCTGTATGCATGTGGAGACCTCAGTCCCACACCACAGGCCTTTACCAATTGCTCTCCTTATGTGGTTTGAGACACAGTCCCTCATTGAACCTGGAGCTTTTCAGTTTTTGCCAGACTAGGTGGCCAACAAGCAAGCCCCCAAGAGCCTTCTGCCTCCATTTCCCCAAAACTGTTTATGGATGTGTGCTGGCAAACTAAGCTCCTCCCTCCCTTCCTTCCTTCCTTCCTTCCTTCCTTCCTTCCTTCCTTCCTTCCTTCCTTCCTTCCTTCCTTCCTTCCTTCCTTCCCCCCCCTTCTCTCCCTCCCTTCCTCCTTTCATTCCATTATTATTTTATTTCAGCTTCAGGGATCCAACTGTGCTCCTCATGTTTGCAACACCAGCACTCTACTGACCAAACCACTTTCCAAACCTATCCATTTATTTTTACTTACTCTCATTTATTTTGTATTTTATTTTTCAGTTATGCATGCGTGCATGTTCGTGTGCATGTGTGTGTGTGAGGACATGTGAGCGCAGGTGCCCTTGGCAGCTACAAGCATTGGCTCGCCCTCTGAGCCAGAATCACAGGTGGTTGGCTGGACAGGTATACCCCCAACCTGGGCCTGCAAACAAGCCCGGGTCTTCTGAAAAAGCAGCAAGGCCTTCAACTGCTCAGCTACCTCTCCAGCCCCACTGACTCACAACGCTTGGGAAAGCTCCAGGGCCTCCTTTTCCTGTCTCGGTTGTCTCCTTGGTCACCTGAATGTGCCCAAAATTCTGGTCAGCTTCTGAGCCCCGCAACCTCCTCCCAGGGATTGGCACGTGCACTTGGGATGTTTAGACATCTCTAGAAGGACATAAAATCAGAATGTTTGAAATGGAATTTTTAGAAAGATGTGTGTGCTGGTGGTATGTAAGAAAGAGAAACAGGTGCAGGAAGGGCCCATAGAACAGCCAAGAGGCCATGCTAACTGATGGCGATCTGGAGTGACAAGTAGAGTCCCCCCCTCCCCGCTTCCCCATCATATAGACTCCGTAAAATCTCAGTTCCCCAACCTTCCTGGACTTCTCCAAGCTATCCCTCTATAGGGGTGGGTATGTCCTAATCAAGCCCCTGTCTCCTAGGGCCAGGATATTTAAATAAAAGAACTCAATAAAACTTCAGTATTAATAGCTGGTTCATCAAAAATCAATATCACTATTGTAAGAAATATGGTAAAATTGCATTGCCATCCCAATAACCAAATCTCAGTTATTTAGCCAGAGATTAAACACGGCTGCCGGTGGCACCAGTCAGGGCTGTGGCATTGTTAACTTCATTGGGAACCACTTGTAGTTTGTTGATCACAACAAGTACCTTGCCTGGCTTTCTGCAGTGGCCTCCGCAACACTGATAACCGAACAGTAGATCCACCCTCTTACTGGTTTTTCTTCTTGTGGTTTCTTTTGCCCTGGGTCAACTGTGTTCTGAAAACATTAAGTGTAAAATTCCATAAAATTCCATACATAAACATGAAGTTTTAAATCGCAGATGGCAGAGGGGCATGGTGAGTTCTCACACATTTGGCCATAACCCACCTGGGTAGCAAAGCCACCCACATGTCCTGTGTGTCCGTGTCCTATGAGGTTGTCCTCCACATCCTAGTTATCAGATTGGCTGTCAGTCTTGCATGGTCCAAGCTCAAGTAACATTTATCTTACTTAAGCTGTGCCCACAGGGCAAGGGTAGTGAAGCTCTCTACCAGTGAGGTTGCCGAAAAGAAACCACAAAGCAGTTTCTTCATATTCAAAGATAAGAGCTGGTGCCATGGTCTGAATGTGGTGGTCAGAGGACAACTCTGTGGTTGTCCTGAGTCTGATCTTTCAACATTTTTTTACTTTCCTCCACTGAACCAACCCTGGATGGAGAAATTTCACATTTTTTGGTTGATAATTATAAAAGCAAGAATAAGGTCAACACATTTTTAAAGGTAGTTATTATAGATAGTAGGGAGTTAGAAATAGAGACATCTGTTAGAGTGTAGAGCTAATTGAACCCTCAACAGAAAGAGCAAGAGTAACAAGTTACTATCTCCTTCAACTACAGCACATGAGAGCCTTAGTATGTATTTTGTATGCAATGGGAAAAAAAACAGTGAAAATAAATTTCAGAAAATCCCTAAACATTTTTTACATGTTTATTCACATGTCTTGGTTTATTTTGTGTTCCTGAAATGAAACACTGGAGATTGTGTTTTTATGAAAGAAAGATTCCTTGGAGTTGGAATACAGACTGTTGTGAGCTGCCACGTGGGTGCTAGAAACCAAACTCTGGTCTTCTGCAAGAGTATCTGTGCTCTTAACCACTGAGATATTTCTCCAGATCTCTAATGGCCATTCATTCAGGAACAAATCCATCCCCCTGGGACCTATCCCTGGACTTACTCATGACATCAGGGCTCCGTAGCCTAGCAGTGGCCTCTACCTCTTGAAGTTCCACCAGGTCACCTTGTACCTCACAAGTTTCCAGCTCATGAACCTTTGAGGGACAAACCAGTCAGCTATAGTATTGTGTCTAGGGACGAGATAAACGTTGAGTCTGGGCTGAGTTGAATTCCTGTTCGTGATGGGCTAACAGACAGATGGAACAGGAGGGCCTGGAAATCAGATGAATGGAAAAGATCTGTCAGCTGGAAAGACTAGACTTTGTAAGATGCCACAGAACACCCAAGCAATAAATATGTAAAAATTAAAGGGTATCTGGATCCTGGCTTCTCAGAGCACGGTCCAGGGACCTATAAGCTTAGTTTTATCTCTGGCAATTGAGCTGTTGCACAGCAGCCTTCCAGGACATGTAGGGTCAGGCTGGTCTTTCGAATACTTCCTGTTGTTGCCTGGTGTCTGGTTGCTGGTCTTTCTTCTTCAAGGTGCTTGTGTTTTCTCCTTCCTGTGTTAGTTCTTGTGGGTGCCATAACAAGGTACCAGACTGTGTGGATTATCACCATGGCACTGTATTTGCCAGAGTTCTACCACAAGTAGAAAATCAGGATGCCTGCTGCCGTTCTGTGTCTGGCTTCTCTCCATGTCTATATCTCTAGTTCCTTCTTTGTGTATGTCTGTATTTTCAGTTCCCTCTTACAATGACATCAGCTTCTGGTGAAATGCTGCTCAGGACATTGCCATCAGTAGATAAATATATAGCCTTCATGTTTTAAGATAACTTGTTTAACACACCCTGGTGATTAACGCTGAATTTATGCTCAGCAAAGGATTATTTACCTTTAATCTCAGCATCCAGGTGGCAGAGCTATGTAGATTTCTGGGAGATCAAGGCTGGTTTGGTCTACATAGCAAGTTCAAGGGAAGCCAGGGCTACATAGAAAGACCTTGGCTCAAAAATAAACTGCTACAACAAAATGATCTCACAGCCAAACACATATGACACTGATATCACACATGCCAGAGTCTCTTAAGTAAGCTTGTCTGATTACATAGATTTTCTGCATGAGGCATATCACAGCCTCTCTCTCTCTCTCTGTGTGTGTGTGTGTGTGTGTGTGTGTGTGTGATCTTGAATTTTTTTGTGTTGTTATAATAGCACAGACTGAGTAATTTGTAAAGGACAGAAATCCATTCTTCCCTAAGTCTCACCTGGAAAGTCCAAGAGCAAAGCAGTAGCATCTAGTCTGTTCTTGGTGTGTCTTTCACATGACAGAAGGCAGAAGGACAAAGGTGACAAAACCTGAATCTCCGCATGTCAGGAGTGCATAAGAACAAGAGAACCCACCTTGAAACCACTTTTACTGAAATATAAATGTGTTTATAGGAAGGTATAACTCCCACTAAATAAATACATCCTCAAAGACCTCAATACCCAACACTGATATATTAGGGTCTGGGTCTTAATATGAAAGTGTGAGGGGACAAAAGTAATCAAACTGTAGTGGGTGCATATTTTCATGTTTGAGTATGTTGGTGTGAATAACCATAAGCACAGAAGTATGAATGTGTTTGATGCATGTGTGTACATTAGAGTGTGGTATATTTGTGTTTGAATTGTATGACATTAAGTATCTAGGTGGATGGATGAATCTGTGGACATGTTGGAGTGTGAGCATGTGGGTGCATTTCAGCTTATGTGAGTGCATAGTTGAGGGGCTGGCAGGGAAGCCTCCACTTGCCCACAATCTTCTGGTGACTCCACTGTAAAAGTGAGGGATAAGCCCTATCAACTGCTTGATGTACTCACAGCTCGGTACCTTATACTTTAGGGGGGGGGGGTTAAATGAGAAGATCAACAAAAAACACGGGGATGTGAAAAATGTCATCCTAAGTAGACCACAGAAAGGACTTTAGTTTGAAGTGGGAGAGAGGTAGTGAGAATATAGAGAATTGCTCTGTTTGACCTCAGCTGGGTGTGTTTGCCCCAGGCATCCGGCAGGCATTTTCCCCTTTTGTGCGAGTCGGTAATGACTATGGAAACAATGTAAGGATGTGTTTTGCAGTTACAAATACATCTTTAGTAAGCTATTGCCCACAATACGCACAGAACTTGGAAATAATGCACACCAGCTATATCTCTCCTTATGAACTGTTGCTTAAAGGAGAGAAAGCTTCGTGAAATATTTCAAGTGATTATCATTTTTTTTCTTAAATAGGATATTAGTGGAAAAAGCGTGGGGGGGGGAAATATATACTGAGATGATCTCGCACTGGAAGCGTGGCTCCTCACCTGCCCCTCATCCTGCCCTGCCCCTGAGTTTAGGCATGCCAGCAGCACTTCTGTTACGTCACCTCAGAAGTAGCGTCCATTGCTTTCTATTCATGACTCCTGAAACTGTCCCCACTTTCTCTATTCAGGCCCCATTCCATGTCTTGAGGTCTTCCTCTAAGGGAATATTTGAGGAGATTGTGGTCACTACTCGACAAGGCAGAGGCCTTATGGTGGCAGCGGTGTGTCTAGCTTCTCCTAGTGTTCCCCAAATTCTTTGGCAACTCCTTACACCTGTACACAGGACTCTTCATGTTTCTAATTCCCATCTTTAAAAGAGTCCTGTAAGTATCAAGATGCTTTATCCTGTCCAACACTCAGAACCTCCTTTTCAGTCCAAGATCTTTGAATGGATGGATGATGAATGACTAAGAGCTTGAATGAATGTGAGAATGGAATAGATTTGAGATTCATGAAAAACAGCTGTATTGGTGACTGTTCATCACCGTCCCATGTCCTTTTGTAACGCCTCCAAGGTTTTTATTACTGCCTCAAAAGATCAGCCACCTGGAGCCTGCAGATGTTGCATGAGGCCACCCTTCCATGGCGGCTTTGCCTCACTAGCTCAGAACTTGCCTGGTCCTTGTGTTGGCTCTTTACTGTGTAGAAGGAGGAACTTAGGTTTTTTACAGGATTACACATTGTACTCTGAGGAGTGAAGTTCATCCTCTCAGAGAGCTCACAGTTTGCATGGGAGAGTGAGGCTGCACACAGCTGAAAACTTTATAGGCAGAACAGGAGATGAGATGAAAACCAGGACTGAAACAGCTACCCTAAAGCAATGTCTGCTTCTCGAATAATCAGAGGAAGCTTTGTGACTGGTGTAGGAGTTGGGAGAGGAAGGGTTGCTTCAGGCTGGAGTGCTCTGGAATGACCTTTGTGAGAAGTAGAGAGGCTAGGTCTTGGAGGCTGGAGGAAGATGGACAAGGCCCAGGAGAAAGGAAGCACTGGGTGTGATGAAGACACACAGTGGACTTGAGCTTTTTGTGGGGGCAGTGTACAGAGAAAAGGGGGGGGGGGATGGCTCCCAAGTTCAAAGGTGAGTCCCTTGCTGATTCATGTCATGGTGCTTGTTTTCTTGGCACCAGCAGGGGACAAATCATTGCTTGGCAAGATGGAAGAAAGAATTATGTGGCATGAATCATCTCGATCCACATCTACAAAGGGTTTTTTTTTTCCAGTTAAGTTGGGAGTGAAAGAGTTAAGGACACTAGATGGTCACAGGTTGGAGAGAGGTCTGTAAGGTCACATTGCTCATAAAGTCCTGTAGAGTGGAAGCCTGAGTCAACGTCACCTTAAATTCCAGGTGTCAGACTGAATGTAAATGTACAAACATGAGTAGGAAGATGTTGGACAGAGAGTGGATAGCAGCTTTATTAGTTATTCCACAGGGGCTGCGTTTGGGTGGGAAAAGAGCCAGCTGTATAGTCTGGTAGGAGTGTGTGTGTGTGTGTGTGTGTGTGTGTGTGTGTGTGTGTGTGTAGGCAGTGTGTGCCCTGGTGGAGGGACGATATTCCAGCCATGCAAGTGATTGTCAAAGGGAAAATGAGCAAAGGGGAAAGGCATGCAAGTGAGGTCAGGGCAGGGAGGCTGGACAGGAAGGGAAATGCTGGCTGCAGTGACTAAGAGATTGTACTAGGAGAGACAAGGAAGTAAAGAGGAGGACAGGGAAGTCACTGCTGAGCCCTGAACAGAGTACATCTAGAAGGAATGACTAGGCAGTAACAAATCTTAAACCTTTAGTGGACTAAATTAATTAGTATTTTAGTGCCAGTATTGAGAGGTCAAAGTATTGATACACCCTAGGTCCTCAAGGGATGTATCAGTTACTATAGCTCTTTGTCTCAGGACTGTTTGCCTAGCATTTGATTCCCTTTTGGAAGATAAAATATTGGTCCTTGAATGTTGGATATGCTGATGGTTTCTCCTATAAGTGCAGCACAGAAAGGAAGAACAAAGGTTTACTCAAGACAAAGTCACTGAGAGGCATCTGGGCCTACAGCTAGTTGGGTGCATGGCATACCATGTCCATAAAAACTCAGCTGAGAGTCATCATGAAGAATGTCTGACCTGGTCCATTTTGACATTCACTGGGAGAACAGGATTGTGGAAAGAGCAGATGGCAGGGGAGCTGAGTATACTCAGTTCCTGCCTAGGAAGAGGCTGCTGGGAAAGGGTATGTGCCAGGGAGGGTAGAACTTTGTGGTGCAGATGAGACTGTCAGTTGCAGAAATACCAAACGCTGTCCTTCTCTTCTGCCACAGGGTACCATGCCGGTGGAACGGATGCGAATGCGCCCGTGGCTGGAGGAGCAGATAAATTCCAATACGATACCAGGGCTAAAGTGGCTGAACAAGGTAGGTGCACTGTGTGTGTGTGTGGGTGCGTGTGTGTGGGTGAAGGTGTGTATGTGTGAATATATGTGTATATGTGTATATGTGTATGTGTGTATGTATGTGTGTATATATGTGTATGTATGTGTGTGTATATGTGTATGTGTATTCGGGGACATGAGAGACAGAGAGACAGAAGAAGACAGAGAGACAGAGAGAGATGGAGAGGTAGTGGAGGAGAGAAGAGAAAAGAGAAGGTAGGTGTCTCTTGATGAAAGTGTACCCACTGGACCACCAAATAAAGTTGTGTTCAAAATCTTATGCTCATTCCTATAGGAAACAGCCAGTGATTATAAAATACAAATTTATCATATCAAAAAGGGGTTGGCCACATTTCTGAAAGACAGTGGGGCACAGGAAAAGGGTGAATTTAAGTGATAAGGAAGGATGGACTATGGGTAATGGGCCAGTGAGTCATGAAGTGGGTATAAAGCTAATTGGTTTTCTAGCTTGAGCTGTCATTGTGTTGAGGGAAATATAAAAAAATGGAACTGGCATGTTCCAGGGCTTGTGTGTGTGTGTGTGTGTGTGTGTGTGTGTGTATGTATGTATATGTATGTGTGTGTTTATGTGTGTATGTGAATATGTGTTTGTGTGTGTATATGTGTGTATGTATGTGTGTGTATGTGTGTATATGTGTGTATGTATAATCTCTCCACCCAACTTGCTAGGTTCCCACTGGTGGTTGTTACCACGCCAGTTCCATGCTTCAAATCTGCCACAGCCTTTGTGTTGCACATCTGGCAAACCCACGCTTTGCTGTAGTACCTTTCTCTCTGGAACCCAGCAGAACCACAGTGTGAAGGAAAACGCCACACAGACTTAGTTCAGGAACAATGGTAACTCAATCTCTAGGTGCAACAACTAAAACCTTATCTTGTAAGCCCTATTAAGTCTGATTCCTCCTGAGGCAAATCCTGATGGATCTGCCTTGATACCGGGGAAACTCTAGCAGCCACATTTGCCCCTATGCTATCCCCATTTCAAAAGGACCTAATTCTCTCCTGCTTCCTTTCTTCCTCCATCCAACCCGGAAGTCCCTCCCACTCACCCAGTGATTGGTTCACAAGAATAGCACCAGGCCCATCCACAACAGTCATTGATTTATCTTTTTTCATGTAGTGATCTTTGCCATGGATAAGTACATAAAAGATATAATGTACAGTGAAGTTATGAAGTCACTGTAGAGCCCCACAGCTTCAGCTCCGCTGTTTGCACTATACACACACGGTCACTGAAATGTATAGACTTTGGGTCTGGCTAATCTCACTTGCAAGTTCTTTACAATAAAGTTTTTTTTTTCTTTTTCATCATTTTCTCAGACTCTCACCTCAACCTGAGTACCTTTGGTTTCCAGATGACTTTATGAGGAGACTCCTGTGGTGTGCTCTTCTCTGACCCTCCCCTCTGTCCTCAGATGCCCTCTTTGCTTCTCTTACTGCCTAAGCACTAAAGGATACAGGGACTCCATGGTGTTGGGTGTTTGTTTGCTTGTTGTTTGTTTGAGTCGGGGGGGACCTTAATTTAACCTTTAAAAGGTTCTGTCTTGTTGTTGTTTTTGAGACAGGGTTTCTCCGTGTAGTATTACTATTCTGAAACTCTGTAGAGGAAGCTGGTCTTGAACTTGCAAAGATCCTCCTGCCTCTTTCTCCTGAGTTCTGTGCCACTACCAACCCTGTCCTTTAAAAGGTTCTTTCCCTCTTCTTCCTTAAAAGGAAAAAAGGACTGCAGTGCTGGGGGTGGTCTCTCTTAACTTTAATCCCAGAACTTGGGAGGCAGGAGTACTCAAATGGGGATTTTTTTGCCAGTCTAGGCCAGTCTGCATGACAGAGTGAGTTCCAGGCCAGCAGTGATCTAAAGTAAGACCCTGTATAGAAACAAACAAACAAACAAACAAACAAACAAACAAACATTTGTATGTACGTTCTTTATATGAAACCCTACTTGTGTATCTATCTGCCCTAACAAAGTAGTTGTTAATCATTTACATTTCCCCAAATGCACGTGTGTGTGCATTTCTAATGCTTTGTTTTTTTTTAAATACATGTTGTGGTGACCCCCAACCATAAAATTATTTCATTGCTACTTCATAACTGTAATTTTGCTACTGTTATGAATCATAATGTAAATATCTGATATGCAGGATATCTGATATGTGATGCTGAGAGAGGTCTTGATATACAGGTTAGGAACTACTGGTTTAGAGGGACAGCTAAGTAGAATATGTTATGCCTTCTCTAAGGAGGCCCAAGGGAGATTTTTTTCTTTCACCAAGAACACCAAGAATTCTGAGCAAATCTCTCTTTCCTCTTCTTTACTCTCCCTTCATCTTTTAATCTAAAGGACACAGTGAATAATTTAATGGATCAGGCTTTATTTTTGCACCAGGTGTAAGAGCTTAAAACCAGAAAAGCTGATTGTGGCCGACTTTTAGTGAGCAAAAAAGATATTGTCGAGAAAACAAAACAAAACAAATCAAAACCAACCAAAACTTCTGGTTTCATTTTATCTTCTCAGATTCCTCTTAAACCTTTTTCTTTCCCTTGCCTATTTATTTTGAATTTAAGAAGACTGTAATTGAATATCTCTGCTTGAGTCCTTTCTTTCAGAAAGGATGGGACACCAAGAACATAGAAATAAATAAACTACATACTTGCTTTACATGTCCTGTCATGTACTGGAAGGTTTTGCGGCAAGCTTGGAAGCTGAGGCTCAGGAATATGCTCAGAGAGAAGAGTTTTGTGTTCGTTCTCGAGTCCAGTGGGAGCTAGCGAGTCACTCGTTGTTAGGTTTATCCCCATACTCCTCTCTCCCTACTATCAAGTCTCTGTCACATCCCTCTACGTCCCATTGTCCCTTTTCGTTACCGTCGGCCGTAAACAATTCATCAAAGACGATGAATGAGTAGATTCGTTCCCCAATGTATCGTCAACTCACTTAATCCCTACTCTGGGAAAGGGCTGTCATTGTCCATGTTGCAGACCAGGAAACTGAGGTACAGAGAGGTAAGGAATGCTCCAGTTTGGATTTAATGATGTGAGATTGATTTTCAAGAAAAGCAAATGGTTTGTTTCCACTTTTTCTTTTTTGGACACTAGTTTCCTATTCTCTCTTTTGCTCCTCCTGAACCATATCTGTATGCGGAGAACACAAAGTGTCATTGTTCCTCTTGTGTCAGGCACTGGCAACATGTAGTTGGGTGGTTTTTACAGGAGGTTGACCAGTAGTCTCTAGCTCCAAAGACCTATCCCAATCTTTATAATCTGGGAATGTGGCCCTATATGGGGGGTTTCAGATGCAGTTAAGGACTTCAAGATGGGAGCATCTGGATTATCTGTCTGGGCTGTAAGTCCAAGGACAGATGTCTTTAGAAGAGACTGAAGAAGACACACACAGAGAGAAACTGCCAAGGAGGTGTGGTGCAGCCACAGCCTATGAACTCCCGCAGCTATCAGAGGCTGAGAGAATCTCTTCTAGAAGCTTTTAAAACACTGAAACTCTGCCAACACCTTGATTTTGGATTTCTGTCATTCAGAACTGTGATAGAATGTATTTCACCTTTAAGCCACTTAGGGTATGGTCATCTTTTATAACAGCTTAGGGAATAAGTGTCCTCTCTAGGTTCTTCTCATTCATGGGGACTCCTTGTATGCTACACACTACTCCCAGTGTTGGGGATAAAAAGATCTTGTCCATACTGGGCACATCCTTTGCCACTGAGATACATTCCCAGCCTTGTCTGAAATTTTCTACTCTAGTGTCAGAGGCAACAATTTCTCTTTGTATAACTAAATCCTTAGCATGCTCAGGGGGCCATTCCCTGCTGGGTTTTTCTGCTCTGGTTTATGGTGCCACATTTCTCTTCCAAAAGAAGACCGGAGAAAGGGACATCCTAGTCATGTCTTGAACACTTCTTCTAGGCTGGACCTGAGGCCATCTAATTGAAAGGAGCATGTCATTGGCTCTAGCTTCCTCCACTTCTCAGGACAATGTTGACACAGGAATGCCTAGGCTGTTCTGTGTCTGAGGGTCCCTGTTAGGCAGGTAGCCCACAAGGGCTAAGCTACAGTCTGTGCACATGAACAGTATAGGCCTCAGATGGGTCAGGGTATTTTCTATCCATGTCTAAACTTCTACGGGCATCTTTTTATAGGTTTCCTCTAACTGAGGCTTTTTGACATTCATCTGTTGACATAAATACTTCACCAAGGGCCTGTTCTCCTTTCCTTACTATTCACAAGTACTCTAAAGAACCCCTGTTAGTATTTTGAGTGGCTGGGTGTCTTTCCAAAACCTCATTTCTTGTTGAAGACTGTTGGGATTCTAGTAAAACAGATGACCCATCCCTAAGACTTTGTGATTCGTTTACACAGTTGGTTTCTTGGTTCACCTTGTGTTTTCGTGGTTGCAGAATGTGTTAATCTGCATACCATGGAATTTATCTGAGGACTCCCAGTGCAGGCGGCAGAAGCTTCTGGACAGCGTGGAGCCCAATTCCTGATGAGGGCTGCTTTATAACATGGCTGACAGCAGAAGACACAAGTCTTTAAGCTAAGAGAAAATATCTGGGCAGGGTCCGACTTGCTGTTAAAAAAATAGCAGCAGATTTCTTAAGGAACGAGAGTACTCCTATCAGACTCAATCCACTTCTCTAAACAGCACCTACCCATTCACGAGGGCAGAGCCTATGATCTAAGTACTCTACACTGGACTCTCATCACTTAACCCATCCTCGCTGCAGACAAAGGAAGCCTTGCAAGACGCACTCAGGCTGCATCCAGACCATAGCAGTGGATGCTCAGGATACACTTTTACCCACGCCTATAAGCTGTCGGTACAGGACAGTATAGCTGTCCTGATGGTTACTCTGTGTACAGTATCAGACCTAGTATCGGATCAGATAGGAGGCTTTTCAGGTAGAATGCTTGTGAGTCTGTGAATGAAGGCAAGGAACCCAAATTCATGGCTATTTTTATTGTTGTTGTTTTACACTAAGATAACCAAGCTTGGAGGGATACATCTGTAACCTTCATACTCAGCATTGCTGAACATTTGAGTCTAAATGGGCTATGTATGGAAACCCTGCCAGCAGCAGAAGAAGAGGAGGAGGAGGAGGAAAGAAAGAGAAGAAAAAAGAAAAGAAGGCAGGCAGGCAAGCAGGAAGGAAGGAAGGAAGGAAGAAAAAAGGAAGAAAGGAAAAAGAGAGATCTATGCTGGGATAATGGCTTGGCCACTATCATGTCTGTCTCCAAGGAAGAGTCCAGTCAGTAATTAATTAAGCCTTAATTTATTTTCATGTCCTACTTCTAATAAAATTGAAGGAGACCTGTCATGTAGCAGGGCCCAGCCACAGTGGAAGAGTCCAGATAAGCATCTAAGAAGTCACCAGAGCAGCGTCTGCACCACTTGTTTGTGAAAGAGACCGCGGAAGGGCCATCTACTCTTTATGACAATATTTGCAAATGGCATAGTACAGCTGAGTCATATGTTTAGAATTGAATAGCAGACCCAATCTACCCACATCCAGATTTCTTACTATCAAGCTTTACCTTTTCTGTGTGGATAGAAGGGGGTTTTATCTTAAAGTCATTGGATGATGGTGTATATCTGTAAGATTTATGGATATCTCCTTATTATCGCCTATATCATTGTCATTTGGACAAAGTCAATAATTTTTTTTTTTAGTATCACTGTCCCACTTACATTTAGATGCCTTGTGTATTCCCAAGATACCTTCTAAAAATTTATTTTTTGAGATTATAAATATAATTACATCACTTCCTCCTTTTCTTCCCACCTTCTGCACTCTTCCATGCATCCCCCGCGCCCACACTCTTTTGAATTCATGGCCTCTTTTTCTTCCATTGATATTTATTCTTAAACCAAAAATATAACCTGTTTAGCCTGTATAATATTACTTATGTGTGTTCTCAGGTTGACCATTTGGTCACATGGTAGATTTATTTTTAGCTTCCCCACAATGATTTACAGACCGGTTGGACAAGTTTGCAATCCTACCAGCAGTGAATGCGAGTTCTGCTTTTACCACATCCCCTCTCCAGCCTGTGTTGTCAATTGTTTATTAATCTTTGGCATTCTGACTGGAAAGCAATTAAATCTCAGAGTTGTTTTGAGCTGGATTTTCTTAATTGCTAGGGATTGTGAACTTTTTTTTTCCCTTCTCTTGAGAACTGTGTTCAGATTCAGGTTTGTCTTTTAAATGGGTCTTTTGTTTCTTTGTTTGACTCTGGATTTTTAGTTCTTTATATACTCTGGATGTTAATTCTCTATCTGATGCATAGCTGGCAATGATTCTCACCCATTCTCTGAGCTTACGCTAAACCTTGTTGACTGTTTCTCCAGCTGTGTGGAAGACACACTTTTTAGTTTCATGAAATCTCGCTTGTCAGTTGTTGACTGTAATGTGCAAGCCCAATGAAGTCCTACTCAGGGAGTCTTTTCCTACACATACATCCTGTAGGCACTGCCTGTGTTTTCTTATAGAAGTTTCAGTTTTACAGGCCTCACTTTTAGGTCTGATTTACTTGGAGTTAGTTTTCATGAAAGGTGCTAGATTCCAGTCTTGTTTTCTTTCTTCTGTATGTGGACAGTTTCCCAGCACCAAGTTCTCGAAAGAAGATGTGTTCTCCAGTCGGTATCCTGCCACATGGCTGACTCTATTGTTTCTAGAAGTTGTTCAGTAAAGTTTTGAGGATCTCTAGTGGATAGTATCATGTAATCTGCAAATAGAGGTAGTTTGACTTCTTTCTCTATTTGTATCCTTTAGTTTTCATCTCCTATCCTGTTGCTCTAGCTGGTGCTTTGAGCACAGCTCTGAAAGTGAATAGGGATAGTGGACATCTCTGTCTCCTTCCTGATTTCTGTCGTATTGATTCAAGTGTTTCTTCATTTCGGATGATGTTGTCTTGACTTTCTGACACACAGCCTTTATTATGTTCCAGCCTTTGTTTTGTTGATTATTATGATCGTGAGATTTCGGTCTTTATGTCCACTTATGTGGTTTTTATATTTATTGACTTGGATATATTGAATTTCATGGATAAAGCAAACTTGGCCGTGGTGTATAATCTTTTTGATGTATGTCTGTGTTTGGTTTGCAAGTTTCCTTTTATGACTTTTAAGTCTCTTCTAACTATGAGCAGTAAGTGCCCTGTTTACCATTCGTTCTGTCATTGACTGGTTGGAGAGTCCAGTCTTGTTCTGGATTTATCTGTATGGTTGCTTGTAATTTTTGCCAGGTCATTTGTTTAGGAATGCAGGAGGCCTCTACTGCTCGGTTCATCATTTCTCTTGTAGCTCTGTGTGATTTCCATTCTGCTTGTTGGTATTCTCAGTAGAGATTTGTTTAGACCAAGGTACTGCAGCTGCTCCTTGGACCAATGACCTTTTTCTTTTTTTCACTTTCAAACAGGCTTGTGTTTTTGTAAATATCAGACTATCTCTGCAGAGGGTAAAAAGTCCAAACAGAAGGAACAAACTAGTTAGAACATCTTATCAGTGTTGGTGTGGGGGGGGAGGGGGAAGCAGATAACAGAATTGGTTTCCATGGTCACCAAGGTGTGTGTGTGTGTGTGTGTGTGTGTGTGTGTGTGTGTGTGTGGTGTGCCTTTTACCTTGCTCAAGACAGTCTCAGCCAGTTCTCCCTCAGTTGGGCAGGTCTGTTCATATGCACACATGGGAGGACTCAGATGAATTCTTTCCATTGGAAGTGTGTACAGCCACCATGTGTGCAGGACTTTGAAGGATTGGGTCACTGGACTCTGAAGATGTCTCAGGGTCTATATAGACATGTTGCAACACAGTTCCTGTCCCTTGGAACAAAAGGATCTTTGACAAGTATCCTTGTTAAAAATCTCCTTTGAAAAACGAATCTTGGATCTGGAGAGATGGTTCAGCAGTTAAGGGAATATACTGCTCTTGAAGGAGACTCTAGTTCATTTCCCAACATCCATGTCAGGGTGCCTCACAACCAACTGTAACCCCAGCTTCTCAGGGACCTAGAGTCCCCTGGACATGCACACAGAGACACACATACATATAAATACAAAATAAACCGCAGGATTAGAATGAAACTTACACTTTTCCATGAAATTATTTCCAAGCTCTGGAATGTATTTATTCAGCAGTGCTTTTTATGCAATATGAAAAACTACTTAAAAGCTATGTGTGGTTTTTAAAAGCTTACCACTTTAACTATTTTTGAGTGTACATTTCAGAGACATTAGGCACCTGCAGGGCATACCATGGCCACCTACCAACTCCTTCCAGAACTTTTCTCACCCTGCCCAAAGAAAACACCACACCCCTTAAGCAGGCACTGCCTTTTTCTTCTTTCCTTAGTTCTTGGCAACTGCCGAGCCACCTTTAGCCTCTACCAAAGCTTCTACAGGCAGCTTTGGGCTTCCTGGGCATTCTGTATAATCGGGGCCATTGGATGTTTGTTCCCTTTGTGTCCCTTTGGTTGTGTCCCGGTTATTTTTGTTAGAACCATCTTTAAAAAGTCCACCCATGTGGTTGTATGTGTCAGTACCTCGTTCCTGGTCTGTATAAACTAAATGGAATGATATACAATGACATACAAGAAGTTTAGTAGAATGATAGTCCACTGTATGCATGCACCACACTTGGTTTATGGGTCTATCAGCTGGTGGGCATTTGGACAGCTTTCATCTTTGGGTTGTATAAGTATGTGCATATCCACATATCAGTTTTTGCTAAGTACCAGTGGACATGTTGTCTGGCTGGTCTGCATTATAGTATGCAGAGTCCAATGCTGGACCATTGACAATTTAAGACATTGATGTGTTTACTCCCCGGCATCTTGGTAGCACCTTGCAGCATTCTGAAATCTAGGCATCAGGGAAACCTTCCCATCAGGTCAGTTCCTTTTCATTCACATTCATTTTCACATGAAAATAAGAAATCTCATTAAGTAATTTTGCTCTTGAATTTTTCATGCACATTAAAAAAATGAAAATCCCACTCAACCGTCTTAGGATGCCTCTACTCGTTGGCCCACCTGTGGGCAACACATGCTGAACAGTGAAGAGTTTATGAAAATATCTGTAACTTTCAGTTCTTCTTTATTAACTGCCTGTTATAAATACAGTCAATTTCCCCCTCTCTAATAACAGTTATGGAAACTCTCCAGCATTTTGAAATATCGTCAGTTCAGTCTCTGAGAGTGGTTTTATGTAGAGGTTTCGAATCCCTTGGAGACAGCTGGGTCCCTTTCTAGAGCTCACTGTGTGAGATCAGGTGGTGGAAATTCCCTCCTGACCTTCTTTTTCTTCCCCACTGTATGATGCTGCCATCTCTGGTATTTATCAATTATTTGGAGTACCCAAAAAACTTGAAGGAAGGAAGGAAGGAAGGAAGGAAGGAAGGAAGGAAGGAAGGGAGGGAGGGAGGGAGGGAGGGAGGGAGGGAGGGAGGGAGGGAAAGAAAAAACCCACACTTCTCCCCCACCCCCACCACATTCCTGGGCTTTAATCTCCATAGAATCCCAGTCAACAGGGCAGAGAATCCAAATCTAAAAAGGTGAGAGACAGTGTGTGGGGTAATGGGGGCGTCACATGACCTTGGCTTTGGTTTTAGATACCCAAGAGTTCCTTGGTAAAATAATTGATTCCTTTCTTCAGTTCTTCACTTGTAAGATGGAAATTGTAAGCTTAACTCCTTAGGCAAAAGCAAGAAACAAAAATGAGTCTCATGTGCACGTGCACAGTCAGATGTTTAGTGTGCAGGCATGGTCAGAGGGCAGGCATGGTCAGAGGGCAGGCATGGTCAGTGTACAGGCATGGTCAGTGTACAGACATGGTCAGAGGGCAGGTGTGGTCAGTGTGCAGGCATGGTCAGAGGCCAGGCCTACCCACTTTCTGGGGTCTCATTATGAGTGGGACCTTTTTCTGGAACATTAGTTTCTGCATGTGTTTGCTAGGTTGATTGAAGCCATTGTGAGCTGTGGTCAGAAAGGTAGAGTCTAGTATAAAGTTTATATTGAACTTATTGCCAAACTGGATATATTTGCATTTCTTTCTACTATGTCCAAAACAGGACTTAGACCTGAGAGGGATTAGAATAGTATATACACTTGTACACATGCACACACACACACACACACACACACACACACAATGCAAAGTGAAGTTACTTGTTTCCTGAAGCAGTGGTTTCCAATACACTAGACATTCCTTTAGCAGCATGACAAGAAGAAATGATAAAATGCTTACCAGAAATTTCAGCCAGTGGCTCATTGTCAGCGAAAGGCTAGGGGAGCAAAGAAGCGCAGAACATTGTAGCGTAAACTTCACCTTTGGCCTTATTATGTATGTATGTATGTATATATATATATATATATATATATATATATATATATATATATATATATATATATATATTTTTTTTTTTTTTTTTTTTTTTTTTTTTTTTTCTGTCAGGCCATCCTGGTCATATCATTAGAATCAGGGGCCCAGTGGAGCCGTGGGATTGTTAAATTTTATTTTATTTACATTTTCTTCAGATTGTGTGTGTTGCATGTATACAGCATGCTCCCGGGGTTCCTAGTGTGCATGTATAATGTTGACTGCCCTCATCAGTAGCTCTGCCCCTNTATATATATATATATATATATATATATATATATATATATATATTTTTTTTTTTTTTTTTTTTCTGTCAGGCCATCCTGGTCATATCATTAGAATCAGGGGCCCAGTGGAGCCGTGGGATTGTTAAATTTTATTTTATTTACATTTTCTTCAGATTGTGTGTGTTGCATGTATACAGCATGCTCCCGGGGTTCCTAGTGTGCATGTATAATGTTGACTGCCCTCATCAGTAGCTCTGCCCCTTAGATTTTGAGACAGTGTCGGAACCTGGAGCCTACTGATGGGGCAAGATTGAGCATGCGCCAGGAATCTTCTGGTCTCAACTTTAACAGCACTAGGGTTACAGGCTGTGCTGGATAGACTTATGTCAACTTGTGAGAAGCTAAAATCTTCTGAGAAGAGGGAACCTCAGTTAAGAAAATGCCTCTGTAAGATCTGGCTATAGACAAGGAGGCTGTAGGAATTTTCTCAATTAGTGATTGATATGGGAGGATCCAACCCATTGTGGGTGGTGTCATTCGTGGGCTAGGTTCTATAAGAAATCAGGCTGAACAAACCATGAGGAGTAAGCCTCACTCCTCCATGGCCTCTGTATCAGCTCTTGTCTACAGGTTCCTGCCCTGTTTGAGTTCCTGTCCTGACTCTCTTCAGTGATAAACAGTGATAATAGATGTGTAAGCCAAATAAACCCTTTGCTTCGCTTTGGTCATGGTGTTTTATCACAGCAATAGTGACACTAAGATATAGGCACACACCGCACCTAAGCTTTTCATGTGGGTGTTTACACTTGGGTCTTCATGTTTGCATGGTGAGCCCTTAGCCAACTGAGCCAACTTCCCAGTCCATTGGGCTTGTCTGACAGTCGACTTTCCTGCAGACACTCAACAGACTCAGCTTTTCTTAGCTGTGAAATTTTGCACTAGAACTTTAGATGCAGCCCGTGTGTCTTCGGTCAAAGCCCATGGCTTCAGTGACCTAACTTTTTTTCCCCCTTTCATTTCAGGAAAAGAAGATTTTCCAGATCCCCTGGATGCATGCAGCTAGGCACGGATGGGACGTGGAAAAGGATGCTCCACTCTTCAGAAACTGGGCGATCCATACAGGTGCTAAACCTTGCCTTGTTTATTCACACAGTTGCTGTTGTGTAGTTTTGTTTTCATTATACAATTATCCTGGCTCATGATCTCGTGAGGATAGCTCTGAAAATTCCTGTGATCTAGGAGATGTATGAGTTGTATAGACTACATCACTCAGAAGACGGGATGTCCCATCCATCCCAGAAGTTCCCAGTCTTTAAATTTCCCTTAGACATGGTACTCTGATAAGTTCCTCATGGTTACCAAGGGAAGTTAGCACTATTAACATATAGTAATACGTTTATTTATTACAAGAATTCTGCAAGGAGATATTTTTAGATGTGGACCTTTTATTTCATATTTGAAGCTCGTAAATTCTGTTTGTTGGCATTCTAGTTTTGTGTATAGTTGGCATCTCAATTCTACCATTTTATTTTCCCCCTCAAACTATATGGTAGAGCCAGAGTGACCATCTTGTCACGGTGTGGCTTCCATTGTCTAGGCTTTTAAAAATAAAATGCACCTTAGAAATGTCTCAGCAAAGTGGAATTGTTCCAGCAAAGCACCTAGAACAGAAAGGCTTTTTGTAGCCCCCTTTCCCCCCCGCCTCCCGCTTCCCAGCAGGACTGGTAGACATTGCCCCCCCTTGTTTAATGCCCCTCCCCCTTTTCCTTATCTTTGGCTATTTTGCTAGGAAAGCATCAACCAGGAATAGATAAACCAGATCCAAAAACATGGAAAGCAAATTTTCGATGTGCCATGAATTCCCTGCCCGACATTGAGGAAGTGAAGGACAGAAGCATAAAGAAAGGAAACAACGCCTTCAGAGTCTACCGGATGTTGCCCTTATCCGAACGACCTTCCAAAAAAGGTAAAGCTGTTTACAGACTAAATAAACGATCCCTCAGTGTCTGTAACAGTACCATTTTGGTTTTCTCATTTCTGCCTCTGTCATCACTTTCTAGGGTAGAATACTTGTCCACTCTAGAGGAGATAATTCTCTGTTTACTGGCCTTGGAAAAATGACTTTCAAGGCACCAAAGGCAGAAAAGATGCCTATGGAATTTTGATCTCATATAAATGAGGCAGCGGGTTTCAGTAAGAATGTAATGTAAGAAAGTCCATGTTTCTCTGTCCTACAGTGAACTGATCCAGAAATACCTTTTTTTTTGCCACAGGAAAGAAACCAAAGACAGAGAAAGAAGAGAGAGTTAAGCACATCAAGGTAATCTTTGCTTGTCTAGAAAGCCCCTGTTGTGACCGTTTTGTAATGATACCTGTTCTATCTCATCAGGACCTTAGTGTAGGCTTTGGCCTTTCTCCTTCTGCTATTGTGTTTTACATGCTTTTTACATCTCCTCCTCTGCATGTACCCACCTGCAGACACAAGTCCACAGATACTTTGCCTAGTCCAGTGTCCCAGAGAAAAAGGTGCAGATGATGTCACTGATTCGCAGAGCTTGGCAGTCCCATGTCTCAGCTCCAGCCACCAGCTTGTATCTAATGCTGTGAAATATGACTTCAGAAACATGTTTGAAAATTAGAGAAATTTTTTTATCTCTAATAGAGATGTATTAACTCTATATCTGTCACAAGCCATTAGGTTGGGAAACACAGTAGTTCATATACTCCATTAGCAAGAGTTTCAGTGGTTTATTCTCTGCTCTGTGAGTGAATCATCCCGTATAAGTCCCAGGAGTTTTCCATGGAGACAGGTCTGTGTGCTTAAGGTTTTCAGTTGACTAGGTTGGTCTAACCACATCCCTATATTTAAATGATCTTAGTGCATAGAAGGTGTAGCCCTTGTTAAATATGAAGGAAGGTGTCAGATAATCCCATGCCCGACTGGGGAGGCCATTAAGCAAATAGCACACAGCACAGTTAGAGACCCAAAGACCACCCAAGAGATGATATAAGTGACTGGCTTCTGTGTACAGAGTAAGGGACTGAAGTATGAGTTGACTGGCTTTTGTGTAAGGTCCCATGGCTCCTTAGAACTGAACTTGAAGTGGATGTAGGACACTCTGATTTATCTTTTTTTAAAAAAGCAAAAAGCCACAAAGGGACATAATGTAGGTGTCTCATTAGACTTCAGAAGGGATAGCATCCTGTGTGTGCCATGAGGGTGCTTGGCTGCTCTCCAGGATTCTCCACCCCTGCCAGGTACCTTCATGGAAAATGTAGTAGCGTCTGTGTAGAACCTATCCACATCTTCCATTTACTTTAAATTACCCCTTGGTTACTTTTAATACCTAATATGATATAAAAGTTCTTGTGTTTTATCATTTAGATAACAATAAGAAGAAAAGGTCTATATATGTTTTGTACAGACCAGTGATTGGCTGAATATGTGGGAAATATGTAGGTCTAGAATTGTGAATACATACGACTGTCTGTTGTTAGAGACTTTTTTTTATGTGTGTAGGCTGCCTACATGTATGTCTGTGCACTATGTACATGCCTGGTACCTGCAGAGGCCTCAAATTCTTTGGAGCTGGAGTTAAGGACAGTTGTAAGTCTCCATGTAGATGCTAAGAATTGAACCCGGGTCCTCTCGGAGAACAGCGAGTGCTCGTAACTGCAAAGCCATTTCTCCAGACCCTGTAGTTAGTTTGAGGGAAATCTTAGCTAGCTATTCAAGGTTGAGAGATGCTTATCTCTGTAATGGAAAAAAAATAGGTAGACTAGCAGTGACACTTTGTTTCATTTTTGATGTTTTAAAGTTTCTGATTTACCAGACTGGGGACTGGGGACTGGAGAGGCAGCTCGGTGGTTAAGACTGTGTCTAGGGTACCTGAGTTTGGTTCCCAGCACCTATGTCAGGTGGCTCTCAACTACCTTTAACTTCAGCTTCAAGAGATCCAAGGCCCTCTTCTGGCCTCGACCGACATGCACATTTCTCTCTCTCTTTCTCTCTCTCTCTCTCTCTCTCTCTCTCTCTCTCTCTCTTCCTCTCCCTCTCCCCCTTTCTCTCTCTCCCTCCCTCTTCCTCTCTCACTCACACACATGCCTAAATAAATAAATAAATAAATAGCATAGGATTAATGATGAATTTTGTTTTAATTTTTATTGTGGAAAATTTTTATACATGTAGGAAGGAGTAAGATTTACTCTTGATTGATCACCCTCTAATTTTAATATCAATCAATTCTTGACCAGATTTGCTTCGTCAATGCTTCCATCCTTTCCCTCACTTTCAATATCATCATAGATATTTGACCCATTTTGACTGAAACAATTTGTGATAGTTGTCAAAATATTTTCAGGCAAATCTCAAATATGATGTTTCTTCCAAAAGCATTTCACTATATATTTTCAAAAGTATGCCCTTTAAAAATACCATGGTGTCATTATTTTAGCTGATGAATTTGACAGGGATCCCTCTGTATTGTTAAATATCTAGCCAATGCTCAGTTTTTCTGTATTACACAATGGTACTATAGTTTTATATACATATATATGTAATATATATATATATATATATTTGTAATATATATTTATATGTCTATATATATCTGTAATATATATTATTATTACCTTAATTAATATCCACACCATCAGCTGGGTGTCGTAGGGAGCACACATATGTAATCCCAGCATCCAAGAGGCTAAGTTAGAGAGATATTGAGGGTGATTGTCCTGCACCATATAATTTGAAGAAAAAAAATGTTTCAGAAAAGAAAAAGTAATTTACCTGAGAACCCCGTGGGAACTTTTTGCTGTATCTCAAGAATTTTTCTTTCTTTTTAAAAATATCTTTTAATGGTTTATTTTTACTTTCTGTGCATTGGTGTTTGGCCTAGGTGATGTCCGTGTGAGGCAGTCAGATCTGGAATTGGTGTTACTGACAGTTGTGAGCTGCCGTGTGGTTGCTGGGAATTGAGCCCAGGTCCTCTGGAATCCAGAATTTTCTTTCTTTCTTTGCTTGCTTGGTTGGTTGGTTTTTCTTTGAGACACAGTGTCACTGTGTAGCCTAGGCTAGCCCCAGACTTGCAGCAGTTCTCTGCCCTCGGCCTCTCTAGTGCTGTATCATGGACCAGAGCCACCACAGCCACCTCGAATGGCCTTGCTTTTAGTCTATGGATGTTTCCTATGTCTCTTTTTATTAAAAACAAACAAAAAAAGCATTATTTTCTCCCTATGATTATAAGCCATACTGTTTACATGGTGATATTTTTAGACCTGCATTTTGAGTGTCCCAAATATATCTTTACATTTCAGTAAGAGATGTATAACTTTTTTTCCTCCACAAATACCTAATTTGAAGAATTCACTGCACTCTTAGGTGTGATTGTCTCGTATTTAATATGTTCACAGCATTCAGTTGCTAGCATAGAGAAAACTATACATATCTGATAACTGAGTGGACACATAAACATTTATTAAATAAACACATATAGTTATTCTATATGGTGGGAGTCAGGGGCTTTACCTTAGAGTACAGATTTAATTTCATAATTGCAGCTAGTAGAAAAACGACAGCAGAATAACATCCACTTTTCACCAAATTTTCCCCACACGTAACCACAATATCTCATTCAGTATCAAATACCAAAGGTTATATGACTGGCCGTTATGTTATGTCTCTTTAAGACAGACAAACTACTTCCTGTGAAACAGTCAAAGCTGAGACATACAGCATCACAGGGCTGTAGGAACGGGAGGAAATGCGCTTCCTAGGGTGGGTGGCATGTGGGGTCCTCATAAGAAAAGGGTAGCTTTGGTTATATCAGCCTTGTGGGGCCACTAAAATGTGGTAGGCACAGCCATGGTGAGACTTAGCCATGTTGATCCAGGAAGTGAGCGGCCTTAAATGAAGCCATGTGAGTGAAACTCCTGCTCAGTAGCATCTGTTATGAAATCCTTGTGTAACAAAGCTATGATTAACACTGTGTTCCTCAAGGGACATTGTTCCTTCAGCGGAAGGCTGATGAATCATACTTAGTGCAGCCTAACCTTTGGATGTAGCTATCTTTTGCATTTGTCTTGCATGCGGTGTTACAGTAGAACATGTATCAGGACGGTGTGTTTTTCCCAATTCTGGGGTTTATAGTTGCTAAAGGCATTGATCGGTCTGCAGAATGTTTCCAAAGTTAATTCCATGATGGCTTTGGGATCATACAGTTAAAAGATTGTCTTTAATAAAGGATTAATAGTTTACTTTTTTGTTAAAAGTCAGAGTACATAAGCTGAGTCAGGTTTGATGGTGTATGCTCCGTAGTCCTAGCAACTGGGAAGAGGAGGCAGAAGGGTCAGGAATTTTAAGGTAAGCCTAGACTTCATAGGAAGTTTGAGGTCAGCCTGTGCTACACTAAATCCTGTTTCATAAAATAAAACAACCACCAACTGTACTGGGCCACAGACACATTCACTATGTGTTCCTTGCTGTTCCAGAAAATAGTTTCTCCAAGGATAGTAGAAGTAGAAATAAGGGATGATGTTGTCAGAGTTAAAGTGGAGTCACTGGGCATGGTAGTGTTTTCCTGTCAGTCTGGCCTTGACAAGGCTGAAGCAGGAGGATATTAAGTTTAAGGCAAGTCTGGGCTTCATGATAAACCCTTATCTCAAACCAAGATGAAGTTGGTTGTGTCAGCTCTTCCCAAAGTCAAGGGGTTTGAAGAAAATGCTTTTTATATATGGATAGCTGACAATAAATATGTTCTAACCTTCCTTCATTCCAACCTGTGTTCATCTAAACACAGACAAATTCCACCTCAAACAGAAACTGGCTTGGCAGAAATGAAGGTGTTTTGAAGAGAAGTGACCAGACAATTCAAACATTGAACCCCAAAGAAATGGGAAGCTTCCCCAGAAATCTCTTGCAGGGAGAAGGAAAAGTCCCCAATCAATGGGGAAACCTGTCTCCCACTGAGATTTCACACGCTCCTAGTAATTTGCTGGACCACGTTTTCATCTCGAAGTCAGTTCTGCAAGCCATGTTTGGTTGCCCATCCTCAATAGCCACTTAGAAGAGCCAAATTAATAGTAGAAAGCAGAAATTTGAGATTTCATTTCAATATGACAACATTGGGAAGAAGAACAGAAAGATCCAGTGAACCCTCCGGTCCATCTTCAGGGTCCTGAAAGGCCACCATCTTCAGGATCCCGAAAGGCCACCATCTTCAGGGTCCCGAAAGGCCACCATCTTCAGGGTCCTGAAAGGCCACCATCTTCAGGGTCCTGAAAGGCAATTGCAGTTTAAATAGAAGACAGAGAACATGAACATCTACACAGTGCTAGTCAAGGTGTGGTCCTGCCCACCACTGACCCATCATTCTCTGAGCTTCAGTTACATTTTCTAAGGTCATCTGATTGGGACAGATAGACCTCTAAAATATCTTCATTACTATCTATCTGAGAGTATATTCTGTGTGCTCAGTGGGCCATACATCACTGAAATAAACTGCCTCTGTGGCGCTACCTGTCTAACCTAAGGAAATTAGAATAAGAGAAACATTAGTAAGCAGTCTCAGACTGAACATCAGTGAACGTGTGAGTTTCAAAAAATACCATGGAACAGATTGCTCTGTTACAACAGATTGCTCTGTTCCATATAGACAAGACCAAGAATGATAAGGCTAACAGTACGTAGGACGGTAGGTGTTGACAATTTTTAGTTCCTCTAAATGATACTGTTCCCTTATTTAGCTCTTCCTGTGATGGTCAGAGTTCTTCCCTTTTCCCTATATAGGAAAGTACAGGCATAGGGGCTGAGTCATTTTCCCAAGACGGCATAGCTTTCTGGAGTTTGTGAACTCTTTTGGAAGCTGCAGAACTTGAGCCTGACCATGGGGAGGGAAATGTGGCCCAGATCAGATAATCCTCATTCCTGATGCTTCATGAGTGAAGGCCTAGAGGTCATCATTATTTGGTTTCCTCTGAATGAATATGGAAACTGGCTTAATTTAATCAGGGGCATTGTGTGGAGAATAGTGGAAAATAAAGATGCCCAGGTAAGATGGATATGAACGCATATGTGTTCCCATGGAAACAGAATAGAAAGGGGCCTAATGTCATTTGGTGGACGTCAGTGGTCTGTGTTAGTTCCGAGGGCATCCATGTGGTTAGAAGTTACAGAATAGCTAGTGTCCATTCTGCAGACCTTTCTCACAAGAGTGTTTCCTGCAACAGTGCATTCCTGGTTAGACAGGACTATTGGGGCAGCAGCAGTTCCTTCCTTGCTTGAGGTTTGAAACTGATGACCAGGGAATCTCTATCGGAGGGCGACTTGAAAACACATCAGAGCTGCTTTGGATAAACCCGGCTAGGAAGATGAAGCAGGTTAGGAGCCATCCATCACTGGCTATTTCCGCCCCCTCCTCCGCTGGTGGACTAAGTCAATTCTGTGGACACAGGAAAGGATAGCTTTCATCTTAGAGGAAAGAAAAGATAGTTTATTCTAGAGCTAGATTTGAGTGACCATGGCTCTGGAACGTAGATTTAGGTCACTCCAAATTCCATGTTCCACCATGGAAGCAGTTTTGTGAGGTTTCATAGTTATGCAGAATCAAGAAAATCCTGTCAAGGCAAGTTTAAACCACATTGGTGGGTGCATTAGAGAGGCCTTCTCGGTGATCAGGGGAACCTTTCCCACAGGCCTCATATCTGATGCCATTCTTAGTTTTGGAGTTGTTAGAAGCTAGTGTTGTGCTGTGTGACAACATAGTTCAAAAAGTGTTTATTGACCAGTCCCACCATGTTAGCTCTGGCACAGTGTGGGCAAGGATAGCTATTAAGGAAGCTAAAGCTAGCTCAAGATAGGCTAATTAGTCCTACAGCATTACAATCTCCTTATCTTACTCAAGTTCTATCCAGTGGATCAGTCTCTCTAGACCCAGCTCCTTGCCAGGAAGTTCTGTTCACACTTCTTTAGGAAATCAAGTTGAGCTACTTGGGGCAAAGGTTTGGAGCTCAGCGGATCAAGGTAAAAGGAAGAAAATGGCAGACTAGACAGTAACAAGTATAGACAAAGATGGTGACCATTGGGATGGAGCCCAGGGGACATTGCTTCAGAGTATAAAGCATGAAGACGGGAACAGTTAAAAGAGGAAGATATAGAGAAGGAATACTAGGCCTGGAGCTTGTTTGTGAGTGAAATGACATCTGGCAAGCAGATGTCATGCTGAGTATCTGAGGCCCAAAGGTGTGACCCTTTACTCTACAACTGCATTGGAAGTCTTGAAAACAGGCCTTTTTCTAAGACAGAAATTCTCTGAGATGTAGGGAAAGAAAAGGGAGTTAAGAACTAGCCATTGGAAGCTGGTCAATTAGAGATGAGTGAAGATGGTCTTGCTCCAGGGAAGGACAGGTGGAGGCAGGCTGGAGGCCACATGGCAGCATTTGTTCTCCATGATGGTGTGACTGCCGAGGTGGCCTCTGCACTCTCGGGATCTGTCCCTGCCTTTGTTTATGAAGCTCAGCCTGGCCCTTTTCACAGAGACCTGACAGGTACTCTTAGATTTGAGGTCCTCAGATTGACTTTGAGACAGTAGTTTGAGATAGGAGGTCAATAGGAGCCGGAAATGTACCTGAGGCCATTCTACTAGGCCCTGGGAGGACAGATCTAGACTGAGTGCTTCAGTACAGGGGCGAGGTGGAAGAGACTTAGAGCAGAGGGGTAAGGTGTCCCACCCACTGGTTCCTCTGTTGCTTTATCTCACAAGCCCAGCTAGATGGCAAGCCCATCTAGGAAGCCAAGGCCAGAAACCAACCAAAGTGAGCCTGTGTCACCGGTGTTAAGGATAGCCACCCCTCACCCTTAAATTCTTTGCAGTACCCATTTCCTTTTACTTAAAAAAAAAATAAGCTACACCCGGTCTAGATTCTGTAATTACAGAAGATGTCTTTGAGCCTAAATACTTGGCAGGGTTAATTTGTCGCTGCAGAGGGAATCTGCCTGAGAGTGATTTACTTGTTTGTTTGTTTGTTTGTTTGTTTTTGTTGGAGTGAGGCCAGAGGCTTAGAAACCAATGTAGCCACAGGTAAGCTGATTTATAAGAGAACCTCTAGCATGATGCTCAGGTCTCAATGGGCTAGGCCCCAGTGCAGGGGTAGAGTGAGGGTGTATTGGTGGTCTGCATGTTCATAGAGAACCATCACCTTTTCCCACAGGGTTTTGATGTTATTTAGAGTTTTTGTAAAGATGATTGTATTGCATTGTTTAGTATCTATTTGTATGTCTGTGTACATGCATGTGCCCAAACGTGTACAGTGTGTAGCATACGCAGTGGAGGTCAGAGAACTCCTCACCTCCTTTATTCTTATTTTTCGGCCTCTTAGCTTTTGATATCCCCATTTCTGTTTCAGAAGTTTTGGCTGAGTTCTTGAAGGAGCTTCCACACCCTGGAAGGAGAGTTGTCAGGGAGCTAGCACAGCACATAATGTTCTAGACGTCACCATCTTGTCCACTGGAGCATTGCTTCTCAGCCTTCATAATGCTGTGACCCTTTAGTTCCTCATGGTCTGGAGACCCCCAACCGTAAAATTATTTCCATGGCTACTTCATAGCTTCAAATTTGCTACTTTTGTGAATCATAATGTAAACATCTGATATGCAGGATATCTGATATCCAATGATGCGAAGGGGTCATTAACCTCCTCAAGTGGGTCATGACCCACAGGTTGAGAATGGATGCTCTGGGGTGACAGAACCAATGAGAGTCTTTCCAGAGTGGCTACAGGAGGAGTAAGGCATTAGTTGAATATTCTGCCCCAGACAGGACCCAAGGTAGGCAGAGAGAAGCAGCAGCCCACTCCATCCATCCTGTTCTCCATCTGGATGGGTGCAGAGACGAGGCTCCTGCATCACATCAGGCTAAAAGTAGCATGATCTTGGAAAACGAACTTAGTGAGTCCTAATTGTTCTTTTCACAAGAAGTGACAAAAGTGTCGTTTGTCACCAGTAGCTAAACTATAGGTCATGTGAAACACTTAGAGGTCTCTGTTGCAAAGTCGGCGGAGTAGTTCAATTTTCAAATAATGCAAACCTGGCTGTTCTATTACTTTGGTAAGTCTAGAAATAGAATCACTTGTAAAAAAGGAAACAAAAAGAGAACATACAAAAGCAGTTCTTCCAGTCCTTTGTTTAGAGACCTGTACTTAGTTTTCTTGGGGAGGAATTGAGGAAATGGCGTGGCATAATGGAACGTGATTAGGGAGGGGAAAATGGAACAGGGACCATTGAGAGCCCCAGAGAAAAGATGGCGCCCACGGTGAGGTGCGCATGTGCAGCATCTGCAGGCGATCAGGCTGTCAAGAGGGAGGCAAAGTCCTCCCTGTCCTGTGCCGGAGGGTGGAGCTTAGGGGAAGGGGCTTGAGAAAGGGCCCTTGGATTTGGGGAGAACACTTTTACTGGTGACCTTTGATGGTAGCGAGTGTTATTTAAGAATAAATGTCTTACCTATATTCGTCTCCTTTAAGCTTCTCTTCACCCCATAGCATGGTACCCATTACCATTCTCAGCTGCCACGTGACTACAGTGACTCAAGAGGAGATTAAAAGGTTAAATCCAGCCTCTGAGAAGCAGAGGAGCCAGGCTTGGTCACCTGGTCTGGTTCCAGAGTCATTTTCTTTGCGCTCCCTCTGGGGGGCTTCATTCTGCAGATAGAGGTGGGACAGGACTATCAGCCTCCCTAAGGGTGTGCACAGGGAGGTGGAGGGAGCCAAGGCAGGCATTTGTCTAGATGTTTGACCATCGGGAGGGGAAACTGGTAAGATCTCTTCCCCTTTTCCTGAAAGAACAAGCCTTCTATTGGAACTTACTAACAAGGGGGAAATGCAAAACACTGAGAGAAAGGGGTGAAATTTCTGCTCAGTATGTCTGCCCTTGGGTATTTGACCTCTGGTATAGTGGGTAAACCCTACAGTGAGGGCTTTTTGTTTGTTTTGTTTTCCTTAAGCTGTGCTGAGCATCACGGTGATGCCCTTCAGATAAAATCATCAAGGGAGTTTGCCAGAGGATCGTGAGGACTGTACAGAGTTTGATCTCAATCCCCCAGTGTGACTAATTGATAAGAATGCCCTGTATGCCTTAGAATGCCCAGTACTCCCGACTTTACCGCTTTACCACAGCGCTCCTCTGCCTGCAGCCCTGTCTCCACTTTCTTCCTCCAGCTAATTCTTCCATTTTGGATTCTTTGGGAGCTCTCCCACTATGTGGCTTTTGTCTGGCTTATTGCTGTCTCTGAAACAAATGTAGTCTTACCAGAAGGAAATACCCTCATTGAAGTTCTAAATCTCAAGCATACTTTAGAACTGGTTTTCTTTGGTTGGTTGGTCGGTACTCTCAGGAAATGGAGGGTTCAAGAGACACTTGAATGAAGAACAGATACAGAGTTTAAACAAGAAAAGAATGTATTCTCCTTTGTTCTAAGTCCCTAGTCAGTGTCACTAGGTAGCCTCTTGGGCTGGGCTGGGAGTTTTAGGCACAAGAAGGTTGTTAGTGTGACACTGTGGAGGTGGGATTACCTGTCTGGTGATAGGCCAGTGAGAGGAGACTTCAGCTAAGGCTGTGGCTCATGTTATCATCCGTACCCCCCCACCCAGTGCAGTGTGCTCAAGTGGCCGTACCACATGACAGAAGTGTGCTCAAGGTCTCACTTCCATCTTCCTCGGAGCTCTGGCTCATCACCTAGGCAGAGTTCATTTTAAAGAAGTGATTGCAAAAGTTAGAAGCCTGCCTTCTCTGCAGGAATCCAGGAGCTGGTTCTCCTGAGTGCTGCCTCAGAGGCTCAGGACCCAGGAAAGGGGACTCATGGGACAGTGCTGCTGCTCCGTTCAGCCACAGAACAGTCTTCTGAGTATCTGCAGCTGCAGGTATTTCCTGAGGGCCATCCAGATGTGCTGAGAACATTTCCTTGGAGGAAAAAAAAATGAAAGAAACCGAATAGCTAGCTTCTTTAATGTCAGGCTGATTTAAAGAGACAGGGGATGCATTTGGGACATGGCACGAATGACTAACCCCAGGATTCAACCAATTAGACAGGGGGAGAATTGAAGCTAAGAAAGGGGAGAGGAAGGAGGTGTTCTCAATTCTTTTTTCTTTTCTTCTTCCTAGCAAGAACCAGTTGAGTCATCTTTGGGGCTTAGTAATGGAGTAAGTGGCTTTTCTCCTGAGTATGCGGTCCTGACTTCAGCTATAAAAAATGAAGTGGATAGTACGGTGAACATCATAGGTAAACTGTTTTGACATCTTCTTTTTATACTCACGAGCAGCCTCTGAGGTCTAAACTCTGTACAAAAAAAACAGTAATCTCAAAAATAACACAGTCAGTAAGAGGAGGTCTTGGAACGTGTCCAAATCCCAGTGCTAGCCCCTGGGTTTCAGAGCTTCCACGATGAGATATGAAGGTTTGTAGAAGAGTGAGAGCCAAGAAAAGAAGGCATACAAGCTTCCTCTCCCGTGGCTAGCGGTTAGCAGTTCTTCATCAATCATTGCCAGCCATGTGGACAAAATGTCATTTGTTTAACTTGGGAGCCAAGGAGAGAAAAGGCCATCTCTGTGGGTCCCCTCAGCGTTGACCTTGTGCAATCTGCCCAGAGGTGGCACACATTTTATAGGCCAAGAAACTGAGGCACAGAAACCTTCTGTCAAAGGACTGACTGGCTCAGTAGATTTGTGGAGACTTTTCCACCATTGAGATGCAGTTCTGGGAGTGAAGTAAACAGGGAACAACCTAGGATCTATTCCTGTTTTTGTGGGGAGCCAGTAAACAGGCAAAGCCACAGGTAAGCACAGGATACCCATTTGTAGTCTGTGATGCAAAGGAAGAAAACAGAGGTGACTAGGAATTACCTAGAAACTGGATTTACATGGGTCGGATGGGTGTCCTCAGAAGAGTGACCTTCCACCATAGTGCCTTGTGTGAGGAGTGGCAGGTGACATGCGGAGGCAGGCAGGATGCTGACAGAAACCCTGTAGAAAAGCATCTGAAGGAACAGAAAGCAGCCAGTGTCACATAGTGTCAGAAGTATGGTGACTGCTCACAACATCCCCTCAGAGATAGTGGTTCTTTGATGGCTGTTGTCAGCTTGACCACATCTGGTTTAACTAAAACCCAAGCAGCTGGGTCCACCTGTGAGGGATTTTTTTTTTCCTTAATTAAATCATTTAAAATGAGAAGACCCACTTATAATCCCGATTGTTTGAGGTGGGACAGTCCACCTTTAATCTGGGCCACACATTCTGCTGGTAGCCTATATAAAGGATATGCAAGAAGGAAGATCTTTAGTTTTTCTTACCCTCACCCTCATTGGCAATTCCATTCCTTCACTGGCATTAGAGCCACTTCTTCAGGATTCTGGCATATACTGAAGAGCAGCTGAGATATCCATGCTTATGGACTGAACAAATACTAGATTCTTGGACTTTTCATTGGTAGACAGACATTATTGAACTAGCTGAACCACAGCCTATAAGCCACTCCAAAATCCTTTACATGTGTGCATATACAAATATATGTCTGTGCATATGCATATATATATATATATATTTCTGTTGGTTTTGTTTTTCTAGAAAACTCTGACTAATACAGATTTTTGGTACCAGAAATGGTTGTAGAACAACAGGAGTATAATATGCATTTTTAAAATATCTGGAATGGGCATTTCAATATGGCAAAATCTACAGTTATTGAGGCCTCTCCTAGGAATTCAAAGAATATTAAAAGCCCATGGTGTAAGCCGGGCGTGGTGGTGCACGCCTTTAATCCCAGCACTTGGGAGGCAGAGGCAGGCGGATTTCTGAGTTCGAGGCTAGCCTGGTCTACAAAGTGAGTTCCAGGACAGCCAGGGCTATACAGAGAAACCCTGTCTCAAAAAAACAAAAAAACAAACAAACAAAAAAAACCAAAAGCCCATGGTGTGAACTGTTTTATAAGCTGAAAGAGATGAGCACATTTGGTTATCCTAATTCACCGATGGTGAAAGGCAATAGATTTGGTGTCCCAGTATAGAAAATGACAATTTATGGAAAAATAAGGAAAATGATGATTGTTGAGTACCCCTAGTCTCTCTAGATAATCTAACAATGGAAAATAATGAACTCCAAGATAAAATTAAGCAACTGTTAGTGTCTCTGAATAGTGTGAAGAACAACACTCATCTCAGTATAAAGGTAACCAGCTCCAAATGCACATAAACAGCCTAAAGGTTTCTAAGTGTACCCGGGAAGAGAATCTTCTCTCTGGCAGGCACAGAGCACAAGTTGCAGAAAATCAAAGCAAAGGCCTCATTGTTAGGTTGACTGAATAACAGTGAAAATTCAAGTCCCAGCCTTGGAGGATGTTGGAGTAAAGACATTAATTGGTCAAGAATCAGATCCTGTAACTTTGGATGGAGACTCAATTGACGTTGAGAACTTTGAACCCTCGGGTTCTCCAGGGTCTATCTTACCTGAGGTCTTAGTCTCTCTACCTTCAGCAGATAGACTCACACCACCCCCTCTGAAATATTGCCCTTTTCATCTTTGACCAAGGAAACGAATCCCTCATTGTCTGCTAAACCAGCAGTAACTTTCTCTGAAAGAGATGCCAGCCAAGACAATACTGTTGTCCCTCAGGGTCCACCAGTGCTTGCTTCTAGACCTCTAATCAGACTTAAGGCTAAGCAGGCTCCTAGAAAGGGAGCTGGAACGTGCACCCCATACATACTAGAGAGTTTAACAAGTTTGCTAATTGTTTATGCAGAACTCTAGGAAATGTGTGGGGTTTTGTGGGTGCGGGATAACGCAGAAGGAACATAAAACTGAGTTTATTGAGACGGTCCCTCTGAAGGGAGGTCCTAAGTTTAATATGGAAGTTTGCTCAGTTAAGAGGGCCGTGGAAATTTTGTTTGAATGGTTGGTGAAGCACTTGTCATAAGATGGCCTACTAAGAAGAAATTGGAGATGTCTGCTCTTCCTTGGCTTAGTGTTTTATGACTTAGAGAAATTGCAGTGCTAGAGTGGACATGCAGTCCTTCACATGGGAAGGCCCAGAAGATGTGCTCTTCAGTAATCTTATGTAAGACGAATAAATTGATGGCATATTTGAAGAACCTTGTTTCCCCTTTCCTCGGGTCAGACCTTAGGGTTGGAGACACTACTGCTCAGTTGGGTGAGTTAACTGCATTAGATTTAATTGGGGCACAAAGAGGCACTGAATAGCCGGAGGTGAGGTGATCGTAGTTATCATAATGGCCAGCATAGACCAAGCAGTATTCATAGTGGCCTGAGCTATAATGGATGATGCAGATAAAGTAAATTTTATAATTGGATGACTCATGTGGACTTTAGGTGCTGGCTAATCAATATGGTGTTCCCAGGCATGAAGTAGATAAAAAGCCCACTGCATTTGTAGTTATCATGTGTAAGTGGAAAATTTTTCAAACAAATGAAGGAAAGGTTACAATGGATCATGGCAAAAGGCAATTCCAGCCTATAAACCATTTTTCATGCTTGAGCCAGTTTGCAGACCCAGAACCCTTTGAATGAAGGTCCCTTAGGAAGGATCTTGATAAAATGCCAATGAGTTTTTCTCTTAGTCTTTCTTTACTCCTTTCCCCAGAGGGACATATGGCCTTTAACCAGGGTAACTGTAATAATCAGAAAGGAAACAATCAGAATTTCCAGGGTTTCCAATGGAAACAATCCAATTTCCATTGGACACTGGTTCTGAACTGACACTGATTCTGGGAGATCCCAAGAAACATGGTAGCCCTCATATTAAAGAAGGAGCTTATGGAAGTCAGGTGATTAACAGAATTTTGGATGAAGTACAACTAACAGACCCAAGGGATCCCTGAACTCATCCTGTAGTTCATTTCCCAGATTCAGAGTGTGTAATTGGGATAGATACATTTAGACATTGGTATGATCCTACAGTGGTTCCCTGACCTGTGGAGTGAGGGATATTGTGGTTGGAAAGGCTAAATGGAAGCTATTGGACTTGTCTCCCCCAGGGAAAATAATGAATCAAAGCCAATTTCCCATTCCAGGAGGAATTGAAGAAATGAGTGCTGCCCTCCAGGACTTGAAATATCCAGGGGTGTGTATGCAGTTCCCACTGCATCTCCTTTTAACTCTCCTATATGGCCAATGCAGAAGACACTGTATCATGGAGCATGACTATTGAAAACTTAGTCAAGTAGTGACTCCCAATTTGCAGCATCTGTACTAGATGCGGTATCCTTCCTTGAGCAGATTAACACATCTTCTTGTACATGGTATGCAGCTGTTGAGCTAGCAAATGCCCTTTTCTTGGTACCTGTCCATGAGGACCATCAGAAGCAGTTTGCCTTCAGTTGGCAAGGCCAGCAGTATACCTTTACGGTTTTACTCAAGGACATAAGAACTCTCCAGCCCTGTGTCATAACTTTGTTCAAAGAGATATGGATCATATTTCTCTTCCAAAAAAAATCACATTGGTGAACTATGTTGATGATGGTATGCTGACTGGACCCATTGAGCAAGAGGCAGCAACCATTTTGGATTTTTCTGTAACACATTCTCATCAAAGGATGATAAATAAATCCAACCAAAACTTCAAGGAGTCTAGTGGTGTGTGTCATGTAAAGGTATTTCTTCTTAGGTGAGGAATAAGTTATTACACTTGGTCCCTGTTGCCAACAAGAAAGAAGTGCTGAATGTTATGACAGTTAGTGGGTTTGTTTGAATTCTGAAGACAGCCTATTCCTCATGTGGGTATGTTACTCCAACCTGTATTCCAAGTGATTTGGAAAGCTGCTAGCTTTGAATGAGGTCTGGAACAGGAGGGGGCTCTTCAACAGGTCCAGGCTGCTTTACCCCTTGGACCATATTATTCAGCAGACTTAGTGGTACTTGAGGTGTCAATAGTGTTTGGAGCCTTTGGCAGGCCCCTAGAGGTGAATCACAGAAAATCCTTTGGGATTTTGGAGTAAGGCTCTACCATCATCGGCAGAGAACTCTTCTTCCTCTGAGAGACAGTTCTTTGCCTGCTGTTGGGCCTTAGTGGAAACTGAATGCTTGACAGTTGGCCCCAAAGTTACCATGCAGTCTGAGCTTCCCATCATGAGCTGGGTGTTCTCTGATGCATAAAGTCATAAAACAGGGTGTGTACAGCAGAAATCTGTCATCTAATGGAAGTGGTATATATGTGACTAGGCCTACCTAGGAAGTCCTAAAGGTGCAAAAAACTTACAATAAGGAATTGCTCAAACACCTATAGTTTCTATTCCTGTTACAATGTCATCTGTTCCCAAGCATTCGCATATAGCCTCATGGGGTATGCCCTATGATCATCTGAGTGAAGAAAAGAAGACTAGGGCCTGATTCTACACGCTATGCAGACATTGCCCAGAAATGGACAGCTGTAGCATTACAACCCCTTTTCTGAGACAACCCTGAATGACATCAGTAAAGGTATATATTCACAGTAGGCAGAGATTAGGATAGTGCACATGGTCATACAGTTTGCTTGAAAGGAGAAATGACCAGATGTGAATTGTCACTGATTCATGGGCTGTAGCCAATGGATTGGCTGGATGGTCAGGGACTTGGAAAAGCAAGGTTGGAAAATTGGTGAGAAAGACATCCGGGGAAGATGTGGATAGATCTCTCCAAACGGGGAGGCCATGTGAAGATACTTGTGCCCCATGTAAATGATCTTCTAAAGGTGACTTTGGCAAAGGAAGATTTCAGTAATCAAGCACATAGGGTGACCCATTCTGTGGACAGTCAGCCTCTTTCTCTAGCTATCCCTATTATTGCCCAGAGGACCCATGAATGAAGTGGCCCTGGTGGCAGAGATGGAGGTTATACACGGGCTTGACAAGGACTTCTACTCACTAAGTCTCCCCTGACTACAGCTGCTACTGAGTGTCAGATCTATCCTCAGAAACCAACACAGAGTCCCAGATACTACACCGTCCCCTGGGGTGACCAGCTAATGACCTGGTGGCAGGTTGACTACATTGGGCCCCTTCCTCTGTGGAAAAGACAATGTTCTGTCCTTACTAGAGTAGCTACTTATTATGGTTATGGGTTTGCCTTTCCTTCATGTCATGCTTCTGTCAAAACTACCGTCCATGGATTTACAGAATACATCACTTATCCACCACCACAGTATTTCACATAGTATTGCTACTGATCGAGGAATTTAACTTCATAGCCAGTGAAATGTGATAGTGGTACCACAGTTGTTGTCCACTGGTCTTACGGTGTCTCCCACCATTCTGAAGCAGCTAGCCTGATAGAAAGTTGAAATGGCCTTTTTAAAAACACAGTTGTAGCACTAATTAGGTGGCAGAAGTCTGAAGGTCTGGGCAGGGTTCCCCAGAAGTGCTATGTGTTTTGAATTAATGTCTAAGATATGGTACAATTTTCACATAGCCAGGATTCAGGAATCCGAGGGTAGACAAGGTAGTTCCACTCACTGTCATCCCTAGTGACCCGTAAGGAAAATCTTTACTTTCTGTTCCCATGGCCTTAAATTCTGCTGGCTTAGAAATTTGCATTGCAGATGGGAGAGAGCTCCTGCCAGGAGCCACAACAAACATTCCACTGAGCTGGACTCTCAGACTCCCTTCTGCCTACTTAGGGCTTCTGATGCCCTTAAACCAAGGCTAAGAAAGGAATAACATTGTTAGGAAGGGTTATTGATCCAGATTACCATGGGGAAATTGGATTGCTTCTCCACAATGGAGGTAAGAAGGATTATGTCTGGAGTGTAGGAGATCCTTTAGGTCATCTCTTGGTGCCACCACATCCTGTTATTAAAGCCAATAGGAAACTACAACAACTTAATCCAGGCAGGATGACAAAGGGCACAGAGCCTTCAGGAATGAAAGTATGGATCACTCCTCCAGGAAAAGAGCCAAGACCTGGTTCAGCTCTTGCCAAGGGTGGAGGAAATACAGAATAGGTAGTAGAGGAAGGTAGTTATAAATGCCAACCAAGGTCATGTGCCCAGTTGCAGACATGAGGATGATAATTGACATGAGTATTTCTGTCATATTTTGTTAAGAATGCATTTGTGCATATATCTGAGTTTTCTGTCCTTAATTTCTTTATCATGTAATTTAACATCAATTAAGAGAATATCAGTGGTCATCGTATTTAAGTTCTGAGATACCAAAAGAATGTTCGTTAAGGCACATTGCCACCTATTGCAAAATACTTTAATAAATTTTAGTACGTAAATACTTTTCTAACAGTACTTAACATTTTATTTCTAAAACAAAATATTATTTGCCTTTTGTTTTAGATAATATATAAATTTACCTTTAGTCAAAATCATTTTATTATATTTTTATTATTAAAATAAGTTTTAAATTTAAATATATTTTATCATATTTATCTCTTTCCTGAGTCTTTTTAGATCCTATGTTTGTGGTTATATAAGGGATAATTATATCATAATTATGACCTGGTTAAATAGATAATACATTTGCCATTATATGTATGATAGTCAGATCATGTTAGGTATAATTATGACCTGGCTATTGTCTTCATTTGGAAATTAAGCACAACATAGGGAGACATGATTTCATGTCAAGTTGACAAGGGGTGAACTTCTGGTGGTTATTCTTGGCTTTCAACTTGACTATATCTGTAATAAACCAAAACCCAAGTATCTGGGTACACTATGAGGGTTTTTTCTTAATTAAATAATTTGAAGTTAGAAGATCCATTTTTAATCTGAATCTCTGATGTGGAATGATATACCTAATCCAGCTCTTTTGAGGTAGGATGTTTCACCTTTAATGTGGGCCACACCTTCTGCTGCCGGCCTATATAAAGGATTGGAAAAAGAAAGATTCTTTGCTTTTTGCCTGCTTGCCCTTACTCTTGCTGACAAGTCCATTCCTTCACAGGCATTAGAGCCCACTTCTTCAGTATCTGTATATATAGAGTGGTATATACTGTAGATCAGTTGAGATATTCAGCCTCATGGACTAAACAAATACTGGACTCTTGGATTTTCTGTTGGTAGACAGCTATTGTTGTACTAGCTGAACCATAGCCTGTAAGCCACTCTAACACACACACACACACACACACACACACACACACTTTCAGTTCTGTTGCTCTAGAGAACCTTGACTAATACAAGTAGGCGGGGTCTTAGTAGATCATGGTAAATAGGAAAGTTGGATTTTATTCAAGTCATTGGGAAGGTGTTTAAAATTGAGATTTGGGGGCTGGAAAGTTGTGTCAGCAGTTAAGAGCACTAGCTGCTCTTTCAGTGCATCAGAGTTTGGTTCCCAGTATGAATGCTGGGCAGCTCACAGTAACTGCCTGTAACTCCAGTTCCAGTGATTCTGAGATCCTCTTCTGACCTCTGGGGGGTACCTGCAAACAAATATGTATGGATATGGATAGACAGACAGACACACATAAACAAACACACACACACACAAACAAACAAACAATTTTTCTTTTTACACTGAAGCATAACATGGACAATAGAATGCCCCCACAGCAAGCACTATGCCTTCAGATTTCGGGCAGGTGGGTGAGTAATGCATTTGCATCCCAGTACTATCCTGCTGAGAGGCCATGATAACAGACTCTGGCTGGGTATGCCTTATAAAGCCAGAGGCCTAGCAGTGAACTTAGCTTGAATCTGCACACAGAACCCAGAGTTGAGGCTGCGTGGCCAAGGGATTCTTAGTGGTCCATAAAACTTTGCTTCAATCTGGCCTTCTGATGTTACTGAGAACATGAAAGAACCAACAAAGATACACCAAGCCTCTCAAATAGGTAGTTTCCTCTCGAATTCTTAGCTGCACACTGACTGACAGGAGGCCACATCCAGAAACTGTCTGTATCCATCATCCCCCTAGATTTTGGAGATTCACCCCACTTTTGGAGGTATCCCCTCTTTCCTGCCTCCTGCCCCTGTGAAGTAGCATCCATTTCTGTCTCTTCCTATGGGTACCAGTTAGCTTTCTTAATAGGCAGGCCTGGAGAATTTACATATACCTCTTGGAGTCCTTAAAAAATATTTCCCCCCAAACTCCAGACTCGATTTCTTAAGACATACCTCACTTTGAATGTGTTGGATGGTTCTGGAGTTTCCCTGCATTTATCAGGTGAAGTAAGCCTCAAACAGTCGGCCAAACCACAGCTAGCGTTGTGCCGTGGTTTTCTGTGATGGTTTGTAACTCTACTTACCTGCTTTTAATTGGCAAGTGATAACTATGAATTTATAAAGGATGAAGTATGATGCTGTGATCGGTGCGCACACGGTAGGGACAATTAATTCATTATGCTAGTGAAAGCATCCCCCACCACATCAACATTTTCTTTTGGGATGTTAGGAGGGTTTTTTTTTGGGGGGGGGTTGTTTTGTTTAAAACAAAAATGAATTCTTGCAGCCATCTGGGAGCACACAGTACAGTATCACCAAGGCTGGGAGCATGCAGTGCCGAAGACCCCTGACAAGTCACTCCTCAATGCTAACCATGCTCTGCGGCCTTGGGGCAGCAGCTTCCCTTGCCCCTCCCCCCATGGCTAGCTGCCATTGATTACCTTCCTCTCTGTTTCCAGTGAGATCCACTTTATTTTGATTCCTGCTAAGACCAAGCAGTACTGTTTTTCTGTACCCGCTTTAGTTCACTAAGCAACATGTCCTCCAGCTCTATCTTCCTCTTCCTTCCTTCCTTCCTTCCTTCCTTCCTTCCTTCCTTCCTTCCTTCCTCCCTTCCTCCCTCCCTCCCTCCCTCCCTCCCTCCCTCCCTCCCTCCTTCCCTTTCTTTTCTTTTTGTCATCTTGGTGGTCTTCAGTATGTAGGATTTCTGACCATTCTTTGCCCTTTTGCATAATGTTGAGTCTGTACTCTCTTCTGGGGCGCAAAGACACTGGACAGGGTTCCTGAGACCATCGCCTGCTAGATTAACGCTTCTCTTCCTGGTCTTAATAGTGACCAGGAAGTTAATAGTTAATAGACTTAATAGTACATTAGCAATGAAGAGACGCAAAATTAGTCGGAAGACATCTTCCTGTTAAGCTGGTGGCCCTTAGAAAATGAATCATTGAAATGAAATAGAACCATCATGTAGCTCACTGGATGGCCAATCAGTGCCAGTGTTCGTCATGTTATTCAGTCAGACTTTAAACTTCGAGCGGACGTGAGCACTTTGACTATAGCATCCCACACATGCCTTATTGGCCACCTTGGTCTTTGAGACTTGTGGATAGAACGGAGAAACAGAGATCTGGATCCATGGCTTCCGTGGCTTCTGAGAGACTCTCTCTCTTGACCTCGAAATTCTCTTTATTTATGAATGACACCATTTCTCATTTCCCACTGACTTGCTTCTAAACCTGGGTTGCATTTCAGTTTTGTATTTTGGCCCCAACACAAAAGCTACAAGGTGTTTGCCCCCTGTGTCAATGAACGTATGAGAACCAGAAGCTGGGATGGGCTACTTCATTTCATAGCCTTTAGAGTCCAGGATCTGGACTGAAAAACCACTGAGTTCAGTGGAGGTTAGCCACTGGTACACTTTCTTTCTGGTCAGACTTGGCTGGTTTCATAAGTGAAAACTGTGGGGTACTGTTGTACTGACAAAGGAACCCTTGGTTAGTGTCTACATACATGTACATATGCACGCACTCACTCATACAATACATTTCCCAGTATCCTCGTTGGGCAGCTCACAACTGCCCCTGTGATTACAATTCCAGAGGGGTTGGCATCCTTTTCTGGCCTTTGTGGATATCTGCATGAACACACCCATGCACACAGACAGGCAGGCAGACAGGCAGTGTAAACAGTGCGATGTCTCCTTGCTGAACTCTGTCTTCTAAAGATCCCTTACCTCTAAATGGTTAAGTCACAGGGTTAGTGTCCCCATTTCTCTCGAAGGGAAGGGAGACTTTTTCTTTTCCTTAGCATTGACTTTTGGTTGGGTGTTGGGTGACTTCTGTGTGTAGGACATGTCAAGTTGTTTTGATGGTGCCCTGCTGCCACCCTGCCAGAGGTACCAGAGCTACTGCTGAGCTGTATGGAGTGGATCTGCGGGCCAGGCTAGGACACTTGGCAGGAGCCTTACGCTGCCCAACTTGTGAGACAGTGCTTGCCAGCCCCATTGTGTTTCTTGAGAGAAAGGAACCCCACCCTTCGATAAGGCAAAGATCACAAGAAATAAGGGGCGTTATTCACTCTGACTAAAGTGACTGGATGTAGGACAATTAGGAAATGATAGAGGTTGTCTTAATTTTAGCTACTCAAAACACACCTTAAAAGACTGACTTTTCTGGCAACTTCTTCCAATTTGATCAGCTTTATGTAAAACAAAGGTTGGGTTTCAGCAGCCTTTTAATCTTTCCCTTTTCTTCTATTTCTGAGTTGCTGGGGAGTGAATCCAGGACCTTGTGTATGTCAGACAATCACTCCAGTACTGAATTACACAACCTTGGCTTTAAGCAGTGTTTTGTTGTTGCTGTTGTTGTGTTTGTTTTAAGCTAAGTCTCAAAATCTAGGAAAAGGTTAATCAACAGGAAACAAAAGAAAAATACAATATGTTGTACTTGGAAGCTTGGGCCCCCAGATCTGGGTCACACAGGTGGGACAGCCACCATCTGCTAATCAGGAGCCATAAATGGTGGAGCTTGGCTGCTGTTTTTCCAGAGTTACAAAGGTTTTTATGTGCTTAAGAAGGCTGGCGTTTTTCCATGAGGTTTTCTCTCCTCCTCTCGTTCCCATTCACCTACACCTGTTGATAATTAACCATCAGGTACCCCACCCTCATCCTTGTGCCCTCTCTGTCTTCTTCTGTTTCTGACACTATTTACAGTCAGGCTATGCTTCCCACCTGGGCTCTACTTCCATTCTCCCCAATTCCTGCTCATTCTCAGTCACATGGCGATTAAAAAAAAAAAAACTGCCCCTAGTACCATGTTACCCTTGCCTCCAACACAAAACATGCTGGGGTCTCCTTCATGTTTGTCATCACCTGTCCTGCTGTCCCGGCCTATCATGTTGGCCTCTCATGTCCAGACCTGTGTTTGAGCTTGAACGGGCCTGAATAATCTAACAGTGTGTGGCAAGCTGTAGAGAAGGAGGTTGGTGGGAGACCTTAGGACTAAGCGCCACGCCTAGATTCTCCCTTCCTGCTAGCCTAGCACACTGGGCTCCTGTCTTTGCCTCCAGAACATTGACCCCTGAGCCATGACTAACCCTGCAGAGTTTTACTAGGAGGCCTGTGTGCTCTGCTCTATGCAATAGCATGTGATTCTCTGTGCCCTCTGGTTGACGAGTCCCCTCTGTACCAGCTAAACTGTTGCTTCTTACACCTGCCTCAACTACTTGAGGTAGCAGTAGCCTAATGCTACCATAAGCCAGATTATATCCCTGATGCTAGCTAGCCCAGACAGCTGACCCAGGTTAGGACTCAGCCCTGGCCTTACATTCCTAACCACGGTATGACTCCTTCTCTCCCAATCTAGTAGTGGCTGGCATTTTATAAAAATGATTGCTGTATTTGATAGAGATGGGCCACTAGATTAACTCTTCATGGGCTTGGATTCTAGACCTACTTTTACAGTTTTTGATTCATACCCCTTAAAATCTGAGACTCAGTGTGCCTTAGGGGCTCTACTGTTGTGAAGAGACAAGAAACAAATGGCAAATAATTGGGGCTGGTCTACAGTTCAGACATTCAGTCCATTGTCATCGTGGCGGGAAGCATGGCGGCATGCAGGCAGACATGGTGCTGGAGAGGGAGCTGAGAGTTCTCTATCTGGATCAGCAGGCAGCAGGAGAAGACTGTGAGCCACTAGGCCTGCCTTGAGCTTCTGAAACCTATCCCCCACCCCCCAGTGACACATGTCCTCCAATAACTATACCTACTTCAAGAAGGCCATACCTCCTAAGAGTGCCCTCTGAGCCTATGGGGGCCATCCTTATTTAAACCACCACACAGTGTATATGCGAGTTGGAAGCAGCGCATACTTTATTTTCTGTAAAACGGAAAGGTACAATGTTATATAAAATGAAGGTGAGGATAGAGATTCGACTTACTCCATGGAGTTGTGAGGATCAAATAAAACACGGAGTTGATCACTCTCTGTTTAGAGGGGATATAGGATGATTGCAGTTCCAAAATCAAATTAACATGCATTTGAGAAGGAGAAGTGTATCCCTGCAGGCTGTATCAGCGCATCGGGGCCTGCAGTAGCAGTTTTAGCCCTCAGACTATCTAATACATCTCTTCCTATAGTGTGATGTGGGTCGTCTGGGTTTTGCATGCACGGTCAGTAAGTTCATTGCTTGGCTCTTGTAGCCGCCTGGTAACCCTGGCAATTTACCTCACTCCAGCCTTTTAGCCTTTTAAACTGTAAAATGATAGGACCAGTCCCCATCAAGGGCCTTTCTGTTTCCAATAGTCCCTGCTTTAAGGCAGTTTATCTGAAGCCTGAGAGCTGCTTTCTCAGATGGGGCCTTACACCAACTCAACAATTGTTAATAAAGCAAGAATGACCTTTTAAGCAATCAAACTGGTCTGTCCATCGCTAACTGGCTATGAATAATAATATTGTTGGGCTCCTTAGCAACTAGACTCTGATAAGGTTACATTCCCCGGGAGTGACCTTGCATGAGGAACTGACCTTACTCGGTTGGACAAGCTTGGTGGGTTTCTTGCTTGCTGACCCAGTGGGCAATTTCTGGCACCAAACAGGAAGCCATTGAGAAGAAATTTCACTGTTGGCCATGGGTCCAAGATTCATTAAGGTGAGATTTGAAAGGTTTTGTCTCAAGAGAGCTTTGTGAGTAAGCAGAGCTCAGTTTAAACTATCTGAGCTGCTTTTATGTAGGGAGTTCTTGCCACAAAGGACTTGAAATTTGGAGTCAGAGTAATGCTGTGTTCTTAAATCCTGTCATGTTTTAGCTGATGGCCTTTGCTTGATTTTACACACACACACACACACACACACACACACACACACACGGTCTAAAGTGGGGGTCATAACTGCTGTGTGTTTTCCTTATAGGGTTGGTTGGGAGGCTTTTCAGAGGGTGTGCTCCGAAAGTCAGATTTTATTGCTGTTTTTCAGTCAGGTTACTCATTATCTAGCACCTAGAGGTGTGCCATCGAAAGAGGCAGATGACTGATAGCACCTACACACACCCATAGAGTTTCTCAGATGTGGGGGTTCCCCTGTTTCTATGGAGGGCCTGCAGCTGAGAGTTGGGACATCTCCAGAGGTCTCTCATCCTTGAGTGGATGGAGGACCTTACCTTCTTCTCAAAATAGCACAGAACTATGTGGGAAGTTTGGCCTTAGAGATGATAGTTGTATAGACTATCTAGTTCTTAGCCCAGAAGGCCGACACTTAGCTGTCTGTCCTAGTAGCAAGTGTTCAGGATCCACTAATAATTTAACCAGGGCTACTTGTCTGCATTTACTCTCAAGTCATGTACATTAAATGAAACAGAAGACAAAATTAATTCCTTTTAGGTGTATAATTCAACATTCTACCACTGAGTTATACGCCCAGCCCCACAATTCTCCCATGAGTTTACACAAATGCACTTGGTTGTGTAACTAGTCCCAAACAGCAAAAAGACAGAATGTTCTCATCCATTAAGAATGTTTTCAACCCTAACTCATCATAGCAATACAGCCTCTTGCGTCTTTATCATTTTGGAAAATTTAAGTGGAGCCCACTCGCTGCAAGTCTTGACATTGGCTAGAAAGCATTGATTGGCATGCCCCATATCTGCATGTTCTGAACTAACTCCTGGAAGACTCCTTGCAGCTGCTGAGTCTGGAGTCTGGATCCCTTCATTAATTATCCGTCGATAAAGAAGTCCGTTGAGCTCTTTGCTGGTGCCAGCCGTGAGCTTGGGCTATGATGGAGTTCAGGAACGGCTTAGAGCGTCTCTCAGCTCTCGAGAGATACCGTACATACAAATGAAAGGTCAAGTAAAGATGCATAGAGTTAACTAGAAACCAAGGCAGAAAATCGGGATGTTCTACTAGCTCATGTAGTTTGGGCTGAGCTCCATCTATCTGCAGGGTGTGAGAGATGCTTAGGGGAAGGCCAAGTGAATCTGTGGGTTGGGCTTAGGGAAGGCTCTAAGAAACAGGGCCATCTGAGCGGTGCCCAGAGCCCACTCTTCTAGTCCTACCTTATTGAAGCCTTTGATTTTCTAGCTGGAAATGAAAGTGCTTGTCTTCCTCAGCTTGGCTGTCCCTTTAATTTTTGTCCCTTGCTTTTTTCCTTTGTGTCTTCTTCATCTTCTGTTCCCTCCCAAGGTGGTTATTTGCTGGCCTGCTGCCCTCTAGACTTCTTACAGACCTGATCCTTGTCTCCATTGAGCCCTTCCTGCCCCTGCCAGAACCAGACAGCAGCGTCTGTGCTGAGCAGGTGATCCACCTGTCTGAGCAGTTTGAATAACTAAGCTGGGCATTGTGAGGAAAAGACCAGAGAGAAAGAATACTCCTGGGGAGAACAAAAAGGACAGAAGCAATGGCTACCTGAGCTGGGCCATTGTTTATAGTCCTAGCCAGCTTCCTGCTGCCCTTCTGTTAGGGATGAGGGGGAAGGGGCTTTGGAGCACTGCAGTGAAATAAAGTTACTGTACGACCCTAATTCCATTGTCCTCTATGCTTCATGCATCTACTGTACACACACATATACACATGCACATGTATGCACACACACATCCACACATGCATGAACACATGCATGCACACAAACACATGCACTATATATACAAACACACACACAAAAGCCTACATAGACACACATACACACATTCATGTAAACATACATACACACACAAACACATGTACACACATACATACAAAAGACACATGCATATACACATATCACACATACATACAAAAGACAAATGCATATACACATATCACACATACACACAAATATACATGTACATACAAAACACATACACAATGCATATACACACAAATACATACAAAACACACACATACATATATCATGTGAACATACATAACACACAAACACATACACGCATACATACAAAAGGCATGCATATATACACATACATATACATATATACATACACACAAATACACACATACAGAACGCACACATACACACATATAAATATACATACACAAATACATACACATACACACATATATAAACATACACACACACACACACACACACACACACACATCCCTCTGCTTGGTTTTTCTTGTCACCTACCTACTTTGTAGAACTTTCAGTAGGATGAATACTGCCATTTTCTCTATTCCTGTTCCCCTTTCATTCCCTTTGCTTGAGGGTTGGGGCAGAGGAAACCCAAGTTCGGTGTCAGCACTCAGAGACTAGTGAATTACACAACTGCTCCCCACCCCCCCAAACACAATACATCTAAGTATAAAATGACTTTGGTCTCTGCCTCCTATATATGGTTTCTCTTTCGTCTCTTTATTTCACTGCCAAGAAAATGCAAGCAGTATCCAGTTTCCTTCCATTCTGTGTGCCGTGGTGGCATTCAGTGCTTACATTGTCACCATGGTCCCCTTTCCCAACCTCACTTTTACTAAAGATCCTATGAGTTCCCACCATCTCGGGAGCTTTCCGTGAGTAGAAACCAGACAGTAATATCTTCACTGTCCTCCTAAAGCAGTTAGAACAGAAAGTTACTTAACATTAAATCTGCCTGGGGCAGGAGAGATGCTCTTCCAGAGAATCTCAGTTCAAGTCTCTGCATCCATGCTAGGAGGCTCACGAATGGCTTGCAAAGTTCAGGGCATCTGATGCCTTCTGGCCTCTGCAAAAACTCTCTCTCTCTCTCTCTCTCTCTCTCTCTCTCTCTCTCTCTCTCTCTTTCTCTCTCTCTCTCTCTCACACACACACACACACACACACACACACACACGCACACACACACACGCACACACACGCACACAAATGCTCACATAGGAGCATATCTATCTATAACAGTCTTACTATGTAGCCCTGACTGGCCTGTAACTCACCTTATAGATCAGCTGGCCTAGAACTCAGAGATCTTCCTGTGTCTACCTCTCAAGTGCTGGGATGAAAGGTATACACTACCAAGCCCAGAAGATATAAATGTCTAAAAAATGCTGGGGCTGAAGAGATGGCTCTGTGGTTAAGAGGGTGTTCTACTCTTGTAGAGGACCTTAGTTCAGTTCCCTGTACCTGTGTTGTACAGCTCGCCACTGCCTGTGCCTCACTCTCCAAGGAAATATGAAGCCTGTAGCTACTGATGGTACTTACACTCACACGCACACATACACTTTGTAATCAAAGAAATCTTTTTAGTGTTCTAAAATTTACAAATAGTCTGTCAGCCAGAGAAATGATTTGAGTGGCTGAAACCAGAGCTGCTGACAGTTGATAACTTTTTTAGAGAGACTGGAGTGTGGCCTCTTTTGGCAAAAACTGATCATTTCGCAGTTGGAGAGGGATGGGAAACAGAGAGAAACAGAGCACACTGTGAGGGCTCACAGTGTGGGGAAGTCTTCCTGCCTCTCGGTGACCCAGTTCCTTTGTCGGGATCAGGATATTGATGCTTCATTCTGATGACAGAAATGTTCAAACATCCTCAAGTGCCTAAGAACAGTGTTGATTACGGCTGCCTCATGCTTTGATGACCTTTGGAAAATGCGTTAACATCCAGCTTACTTCTCTTTTACTAATTGAAGCCAAATTCCAGGAGCATTTTATTCAATCTGCTGCCAAAAAGAGTATACGCTCACTCAGTTTTTTTTTTAAAATTAGAACATAGCACTAGAGTCATTGAAATTAAAGATGTAGTGAATTTTCACTATTTACCTAGAAGAATGGTCAAAATAAAAAAATGCTAGCAACACCAAATGCTGGCAAGGATGCAGACACATTAGATCACGCTGACACTGCTGGTGAGAATGTGAAACACGCAGCCGCCCTGGGAAACCGTTTGGCTGCTTCTTGTGTAACTAAACATGGAATTTCCGTAAGGGCCAGCAATTACACTCTCCGATGTTTATCCCAATCAAAGTGGAAACATGTTTGTGGAAAACTTGAACACAAATGTTCACAGGAACCTTGCCTGTACTAGGCAAAGACTGGTATGCACCCGGGCATGCTTTGATGGGCGGGCGGCTAGTTAAAACAGATGGAATATGTTCTTCAACAGTTTGCAGTAGTTAAACAGCAGACTATATACACCAGCAATAGAGAGCCAGCAAGGCTACACACAGCCTGGTGGCTCACTAGGGAATTATGCTAAGTGCGAAAGCCAGGCTGAGGGGATCACTGTATGGATCTATTCGTATAACATCTTTGAAATGACAGAAGTGACAGAAAAGTGGACTAGATTGATGACTGCCAGGGACAAGGGACAGGAGGTGGTCAGAGGGGACTGAAGAAGGATAGTTAAGGTTACAGAGCTACAAAGGCACCCGCGGTCGTGCAGTCAGTTTGACAGCTGTGGTGGTCGTTACATGAAACTTTGTATGTGATAAAATGACAGGGAGACACATGCCCTCACCACACACCAAGGGATCCAGGTAGTGATGAGGCCATCTGAACAAGATGGTGGATTGTCAGTCTGGTGGTGGAGATATTGGATTCACAAGGTGTTGCCTGAAGGAAACTGGGTGAAGGATCCAGACAGGAACTCTCTGTATTGTTTCTTACAACCATATAAATTTATCACTGTCCCCAAATAAAAAATTTATTTTTAGTTTGTTTACCTCTTATTCTTTAATTATATATACATAAAGTTACATAAGTACAGCCCCTTCTGAGTCCATTTAGTGTTGCGTGTGTGTGTGTGTGTGTGTGTGTGTGTGTGTGTGTGTGTGTATGTTTAGGGATAACCAATTAGGTGAGAAAACTGATTCCCCCCTGTCTCAGTAGTCATTACCTAGAGGTAGGAACCACATAAGATTTCTGCCATCTACAGTGTTGGACCGGCTGCTTTTGCTCTCTTCAGGACTTCTTTAGGTAACCATATTGTTGAGACTTCATTGGTGCAACTTTCCTGCCTTTCCTAAAGGAGCCCATGTCACCGCAGACGCCATGGTCCTCTGGCTCTTACAGTCTTGCTGCCCTCTCTTCTCTGATGTTCCCTGAGCCTTGGTGTAGGGCTGTGTGGTAGATGGATCAGTCGAGTCTGGGGGTTCCGCTGCCATTTGTTCTCTACACACACACACACACACACACACACACACACACACACACAATGGAGGCAGTTTCAGATGGAGCTTCATTAGATTCATCTCATCAGTGTTTGGGCAGTTAACGTTTTTACCGTTCCTTAGAATCAGGGAACTGCTTCATCGCTCTGATGTTTTGGACAGTCGGCTACATTCAGATCAGGAGAAAGTATGAGCGGGGCTTCCCGTTCCATTCTGCCAGAAATGGCTCAGCAAGTGGATTGTTGCGTCTTTGCCTTCCTGTGAAGGTTTGACGGTGTCTGTCTGGACCCCAGAATCCCGAAAGTAAGCGTAGCATCTTCCTGCAGAACAACAGCAGAGAACAGAAGTACGTTGTGTGTCAGGCACTAGGATATCTGGCCTGAGGTTTGGTCAAGATGCAGCCTGAGGTCTTGGTTATGACCAGGTTGAGTTTGAGACTCAGGACACTGTCCCCAGGATGTGCCATCCACAAGCATGCTGGGGACACAACTGGGCCAACCCGTTGCAGATTATTAACACAGAACTCAAGTTTGGTTGTCAGCTTCCTGGCAGGTGGCACGGGGAGGTGTAAAATCTGAACCCCAGTTGGCAGCCTGCCTAAGCTGAAGAAGGTTTTCTGTTTTGGGAGTGTGGTGTAATCGTGATGTCAAGGGACTCTGAGGGATGATGGTCTCCTGTCCTTTGAAGTTGTAGGACAGTCCCATCTGGACAACAACATTGAAGATCAAGAGATCGTCACTAACCCACCAGACATCTGCCAGGTCGTAGAAGTGACCACCGAGAGTGATGACCAGCCAGTCAGCATGAGCGAGCTCTACCCTCTACAGATTTCTCCTGTGTCTTCCTACGCAGGTAAGGGGAGGAGGGGGTGACTTGGAGACTGAATGGGGAACAGACCACAAGTCTAACATCACCCTGTTTCACCACACCACAGGAGATCTCTGTTCTGTACGAGACTTACTACTGTGGAATTATTCTTACTCTTGTGTTTTTGTCAATGTCTTGGGATACTTTTGTTAAAAGATGCACTCATGGTATTCCTTTACTTGATTGCTCACAAGAATGGTTCATCTAGGACTACAATAGCATTTCCTGAGATAAATGCTTCATTGTCGTCATAAACATACAACAAAGGATATACCGGAGAACTGGCAGGGACCCAGAAAGCGCTAGCATGTAGGAGTTAAAAAATCCACTCCACTAATCCATTTGTCCAAGTTAACAGAATTTGGCAGGCAGAGTAATTGAGGAATATTGATTTTATTTAGGCAGATAGGACTTCAGAAATCTTTTCTAGAGTTTCCATTTGTGCAAGTAAAAGAATTTTCTTTTCAAGGTCACCGGGCCAACAAAGTGTCCTGGTCAGGACTAGAACTCAGTCTTCAGCTTTGAGGTCATTGCTAAATCCCACCCAATTTTCTGGCTTTTCTTACCACTTCTACATATTTTCCCTCCCTTCCTCTCTCCCTTTCTCTCTCCCTCTTCCCTCCCTCCCTACAAGGTTCCGATCAAGACTTCAGGTTTAATATTCAGCACTGCATTTATATAGGGCAAGCCCGCAGACCCCCATCCTTTGTTTCAGTTGGATTATGTTGCAAAGCAAGGTCAGTGAGCAGTCTATTCTTCTAAGTTTCTGTGGGAACTTGCATGTGCAATCAGGGCAGGTGACTCCACCAAGGTCAGTAAGGTCTATTTCAGCAAACGTTCAAGGTCTGTTCAGCCTGCTCAAGGCTGGGAGAGGCACACCTAGCTGCCAGGTTTCTTTCTTATGTGTTTCCTGAATTGTGGTAAAATACATATAACACAGGTTTACCATTGTTAACAACTTGCTGCCCGATCATTTATTTATCAGACATAGTTTGAACTCTTATATGAGTCCATTTCTTTATGGTCTTTGCCAGGTCCTAGTAGCTCTCTGCTTTGTTGTATGTTTACGGTGCTCTGGGAATTGTGCTAAATGCTTGTAAGAACTTAGCAATTGTTGGACTTGCTTAATTATCAAAGGAATAAATGTCGTTCTCTCCTTTCCAAAATGAGGACTTCAAGGCTAATGTGAGTCTAGGAATGAAAAACTAGTGACATAGTGTCTGATGTTCTTAACCACACAGCCCAGTGCTACAGGGGATCGCAAGCTGTAGTCTCATTTGGCTGTCAGAGGACTCATCAGAGAGGATAGACCCAAATGTTTATGCTAAGGCTAAATTCGTGGCTTTTTTCTAAGTCACCCAGCTGCTGTTGTGGTTAAGCAGGAGTTGGGACTTGAAGGGTGGGAGCCTTAATGTAGCCGGGTTTACCTGTTGTATGAGGTTTCCTTGGTGATTTTTGAAAAGACCTTCTTGCTGTTCTGTGAGCAGTGGCATTCTGCCTTAGCAGAGGCGTTCTGAGAACAGATGATGTGTGTAGAGAGAAATAAAAATTCCATCACGCATTCTGAGACATTTGGATAGATTTTTCAAGAAAGGGTTTTGGCTCCAGGGTGGGAGGTAGCATGAATTTGTGTGAGAGCCCAGCTTCTTTACCTCCTATTGGGTTCATCTCTTGTTTTCATCGCTGAAGTTCTCCGGCGTCTTGTAGAGGAAGCTTTATTGGATGGGGCCGAAACTCTTTACCTTTGATTCTTCTCTAGACTCGGAGACGTGATGGAAAGTTCTCTGCTAGTTCAAGGGTTGCAGCGAGAAAGTTTATAACTTCTGTAGCTCTCTCTTCTCATCCTTTCATTGTATGGCCATCACTAGCCTCAGCTGTCTGCTTGATGCTCACGAAAGAGTTCCTTTGTGCGGACTATTCATCCAAACGTCAGCCACCTCCATCTGCCTGTTCAGGAAACAGTGGTTTGCATTTGGAACCTGTTTTTGACTATTTTTCCTCTAGGGAATCACTGAAATACAATCAGTGGATCACTAGGGGTATCGCAAAGCCACGTTCAACTTTGCAGCTCTGTCTTCTGATGTCTGATTTAACTGTTGGAGTGGCGACTGATGTCTGATTTAACCGTTGGGGTGACGAGGAGTTGAGACAGTGTCTTTGGGTGGAAGGAAGTATTTGCATCAGATAATTTAAGATAATAAAAAAAATTTAACTTGTAAATTTTTCATAGTGCAGAAGTATGTTTCAAAGCCCAGCCTTGAAGAAGCATTAAGGCATAGTCACTTTGTTTGTTTGTTTGTTTGTTTGTTTGTTTACTTGTTTTTGCTGTGCTGGAGGTAAAAGTGAAAGCTTTGGTGTGCTGGAGCAAGTGCTCCACCACTGGTCTACCCAGCCCTCATTATATTTTGATGTGATCGTACACCTCATCTTTTTAGGATCTAACTAGATTGTTGGTGGCTTAGTAAAAGAAAACCATCATGGTGATTCAGCAGTGAGGAGGTGGAAAACAGGTTTGAGTAGGAAGCACAAGAATTAATTGGTTGTATAATCAAGAGAAAATAGGCTGTGCGGGCAACCAGCCACCATCCTTCCGGGAACCGTATGTATGTCGTGATTGAGGCAAAGGTGTAGTGGTGTGGAGACTAAGAAAACACTGATTTGAGTATCCGAGTGATCAGTTATGTCTTCCAAATCAACATAACTGAGGAAATTATAGGGAAAGAAATCAATGCTGATTGGATTTGGTGGAAATAGAGCCTTCCAGAAAATATATATCAGATATAACATAATGCAATAACATGTTCCATGAAATACAGCCTCTTCTCTTGGGGATGTTCTTGAGGTAACTATGGCAATATGTATTCCAAAGCGGATGTTAAGAGTTGGCCTGAAGTGGCAGCTTTCTGGAACTGTTGCTCTGGCAGAGCCCTTGAGGACATCTGCTCCAAGTCCTGATCACTTTCCTCCCTTTTAGCTGCTTGTCAGAAAACAGGCCGGAAAAGTTAAATCAGTTATCCGTGTGTCTGCTACTACTTTGCAAATATTTCAGATTATTCTGACCACTCTTGTAAAATAACTTCCATCATCTTTACCCCATTGTATTGGAAGTCAGTTTGAAAAGTATCCAAACTAATAAAAGAGGGAAGTGACATAATGCACACTGACATTTTGGCAGTCACATCGATCTGGAAGCCTCAGCTACAGCGAGCTCATTTGTCATGTAAAAAGTCATTCTGGAAATGGCCACGGTGGACAAAAATCCAGAGAACAGAAAGGAGGACTTGGAGCAGACTGTTCAGTAATAGTTATTTAAAAAGTGCCTTTCATCTGAAATCGAGCTTGAGGAAACACTGTACCTCCTAGGCTGAAGGCCCCTCAAGGCCACCTTCTCAAAAAGAATCAGAGTTAGAGACTGGTATCTTAGCACACTCTGAGCTGCTGTAACAAAACACTCGAGGCAATCTGCTTTAAAAGAGATAAAGACAGTGCTCTGGCTCACAGTTTCAAGAGATTTCAGCCTGTAGCTATTTAGCCCCATTGCTTTGGGACTGTGATGGAGCAGAACAGCGTGGCCAGAACCATGTGGTGAGCAAAGCCGGTCAGACCACGGTGGATGGGAAGGGGAAGAAAGACAGGAAGGATCTGGGGGCCCCAGGATCCCCTGCATAGGTGTGAGTGCAGTGGGCCCAGGATCCCCTGCATAGGTGTGAGTGCAGTGGGCCCCAGGATCCCCTGCATAGGTGTGAGTGCAGCGCTCTCACCTCTTACAAGTTTCCAATTCATCCCAACATCACTGTCATCTGGGGACCAGATCTTCAACACACCAGCCTTTGGGAGACAGTTAAGAAGCAAACCCTTATGCCCAGTTCCTGAAGTGGAACACTACACCATAACTACACCAGAGACCATTGAACTTAATTTAGAAATGAATCTCTCCAGTCAGCGTCTGTGTCAGCCGAAAGCACAAGGGCAGACAGAGTATGCGTACCTTTACTTAGCTGAAACTTTATTCCTCCAATTGAATGTTGGTACTCACAGGATATTAAGCTTCTTATCCCCTTCTAGGTATATTCAAAGTCTTACCAAGGAGTTTAACCTGGCATCTAGCTTCCAGAGCTTCCAACAATTATGGACTGGGCTTGTGGGAATCCTAGAACCCTGCCGTCCACAGCTTCTTCCTTTCGATCCCCTGCCTTCCCAAGCGTGCCTGATGTCTTTGTGTATTCGCTGTTATTTGAAGGGGAAAGGCACGGTAGACTTTAGGATTTACAGAGAGGCGTTAAGAGGAGAGTGTGTCTGGTCCATGTAGAAGGAAGGGAAACTTAGGCTTCAGAGCACAAACAAAGCCAAGCCTGAAAATAGGAAGGAGCTCTTGAAGGCTTGCCAGCAGCGAGGTAGCCTCTGGGCTGTTTGTGACTCTGGGATCCGAAGTTCATTTTTGTTTTCTCCCCTCTGCTGACTCAGTCCGCCACTTGGCAAGGTTCTCAACATCTCTGTTCCCCATTTTTTTTCTTCCTCTTGGGAGTGGTTGTCCTGCCTCCTCTGGAGGCTTAGCTGATGTGGCTTTTGTGTTTGGAGAGAAGTTTCCTTTTCTGGTCTTCGTTTACTTCTGCTTGAAAACCTTTCTTGTGCCTATTGTCAATTTGTCTCTTTAGTGCAGATCACTGTCAGCCAAGACCTAGGGGATTTGTGACACACACACCCCCCCCCCCACACACACACATGGGGATGTTTTGGGCAGAACGTTGTGAGGTGGCGGGGCAAAGATTTGAGTTTTGGTCAGCCCGTGGCAATCTCCCAGGCCTGTCTGAAGTCTCTGGAGAACGGTGGCTGAGAGTAATGCAAACACACTCATTCCTGGAGGAGACTTTTGGATCGCGAATGCTTGTTGTCTGGTTCAGGAATGCACTGGGAGGGTGGGGGTGGCTCCAGTTTGTGCACTGGTTCCTTAATTTGCTATATTCAGAGCCTGGTCTCTGGGCTATGCTCTGAATGATGGAAAGCGTTCTAGTTTGCCTGGAGCCATTGAATCCAGGGCAGAAGATTGTAGAAGGAGCTAGAGAACATATTGCCAGATGATAGCAGCTGTTCTCTGGTTCAGGATCTTGGTAGGGGGTGAACAAGACCTGGATAAAAGACTCCAGCAGAGCCTAGCCATAGACCTTCAAAAATGCCTTTCTCTTGTCACTAAAATGACAAGACAAAATGACATGCAAACGCTGTATTTTAGATGTTCTGCCCTCTATGCATTAGTTTTTTGCAGTGTTGTTAAATACTGAAAAAACAACTGTTCAGTATCATTTTTTTTTTAAATTTATAAAACTTAACATACAGATGATGTGTAATGCCAGTTACTCTATTTGACTCTGTTGAATCCAGCCCAACTGAAAACTCAGAGTTAAATAGCAGTTACACTGCAGGCACTGTGTGTCAGCTCTGTGCTGCGTCTTTCCGAACACCCAAACACCCTCTTCCTCATCATCTAATCCTCTCCGGAAGGTGGCAGGTAACTATAGCTCACTGTGGTTAAGAACTGTTCTCTGTGTCTTTTTCTTGCTAGCTTTTATCTAGAAGCAGCCCTTAGCTTAAATTTGCCACGTGGGCGCCTCCCTAACACTGCTAGCAGGCAAGAGAGTATCCATAAAAGACAGGTTGACTCTTATACGATGTCATGAATGTGCTCATATAATAGTCACGTCATTGATGTGTTCTGTTGGCTAAAAGCAAGTCGCAGCTCCTATCCAAACTGAGGAGGACAGGTCCCAAAGAGAGTAAAGGCTCAGCGGAGGTCTTGGGGCATCTACAACATGGCCACCTGCATTCACTCCAGTGGAAGCTGGATCTCTATAAATCTAAGAGGAGGATGCTAACAACAGGAGGGGCCAAGGAGAGATACAGGAAGGCTTCTTGGACTAGAGAAAAGATGGTGTCCTCTTGTGGACAGAACTTCAGTGGGGAGGAGGTGCCTTGGGGACAGCACCCCACCCTGGGAGGCTGGGACTGTGGCAGCTGTAGCCTTGGAATGGGAGCCTCCTCACCCAGCCCCAAAGCCCACTCCTCTTAGGGGACCAAGCAGAGAATTGAAATTGGCTCCAGCGTGTCCCATGTGGAAGTCTTTGACCTTACAGAGTGGAGGGAGAGGGTATGTGTAATTTCTTATTTCTGAAGTGCTGATATAGGTTTTAAAGACACTTCCTGCAGCCTCAAAATAGCTTGAGCAACAAGACTGTTTTTCTTTCTATACAGAAAGCGAAACTACCGACAGTGTGGCCAGTGATGAAGAGAATGCAGAGGTAAGCCAGCTTTCGTGTGTGTGTGTGTGTGTGTGTGTGTGTGTGTGTGTGTGAGAGAGAGAGAGAGAGAGAGAGAGAGAGAGAGAGAGAGAGAGAGAGAAACAGAGAGAGAGAGAAACAGAGAGACAGACAGACACAGACAGACAGACAGACAGACAGACAGAAAAACTGAGAGAGGTAGAGAACATCTATATCCTACAATTCACCTTAGGTTTTTATTCTGATCTTAAAATGAAGTGCTGGGGGTGGGGTGGGGAGCACAGTGTGACCCTCAGAAGAGAGATGAATATAACACGGCAGGAAGAGGAATTCAAAGTCAGGGCCAGGAAACGTTGATATTCTTATGGCTATAAACATCCTGATTTGCCAACAGGAATAAAATGGCCTGCCCAGCCCAAAGCAGTGAACAGGAGTAAGCAAGTGAACAGAAAGAGCTGAGCAAAATGATCTCCTTACAGCTCGGTCCCCTCTTCAGTGGCCCCGCAGAGAGGGTGTGTGTCCTGTATTTGCTCCCCACCCACCTGCTTCCGGCTTCCCTCCATAGGCCTGGCTCACACAATGGCAGGAAGTGGCTCTAAAGCTGATGGGGAGAACAGGTATTGGTTGGCGGAGAAGCTGATGTTTGTTAGAATTCCTAATATTCCAAGTTTGGGAATTCTGAGAGGACAATAGGCAACCATGCTGGCATATTTCATGATCTGGTGTCTTCGAGGACCTTAATCTCTTTTTCTCCTTGGCAACTAGTAAGGCCAATTATGGCTCAAAAAAACCAAAAACCCGTGTCTCAGCTCCACCCATTTAAGAAGCAATCAAAGGGCATTTGCAGTTTGTTTGTAAGCTCCTTACTCTATTCCTCTGAAAAGGCAGGGTAACTCATTAGGTTGGGCCACCCATTATGGCTGGACATTACCCAGTACCAAGCCTGGACAGGCTGAGCATAGGAGCCAAGCTGCCACCATGTTCGGTGTCTTTGCAGAACAGTCTTGACCAGGGATAGCACATGGGAATTTATTTGAAAAGGAAGAGAAGGCATTGTTTCACATACGCCATTCAGTGGAAGGGAAAGAATGCAGTGTATCCTGATTGTTTTCTCTGAAAGGGGAGACCACACTGGAGGAAGAGGAGCATCGAAGGCAAGCAGTACCTCAGCAACATGGGGACACGGAACACCTATCTGCTGCCCAGCATGGCGACCTTTGTCACCTCCAACAAGCCAGATCTGCAGGTCACCATCAAAGAGGAGAGCTGTCCGATGCCTTACAACAGCTCCTGGCCCCCATTTACAGACCTTCCCATTCCTGCCCCAGTGACGCCCACGCCCAGCAGCAGTCGGCCAGACCGGGAGACCCGGGCCAGTGTCATCAAGAAGACATCTGATATCACCCAGGCCCGTGTCAAGAGCTGTTAAGCCTTTGACTCTCCCTGGTGGTTGTTGGGATTTCTTAGCTTTGTGTTGTTCTTTGTATTTTATTATTTTTTTTCTCTATGATACCTATCTTAGACAAATCTAAGGGAGAAAGCCTTGACGGTAGAATATTGATTGCTGTGTCCAACTCCAGAGCTGGAGCTTCTTCTTAACTCAGGACTCCAGCCACCCCACCTCGGTAGATGCATATCTCTAGAACCTGCTGGATCTGCCAGGGCTACTCCCTCAAGTTCAAGGACCAACAGCCACACGGGCAGTGGAGGTGCTGCGTTGCCTACGGTCAAGGCCAGCATGGTGGAGTGGATGCCTCAGAACAGAGGAGAAAATGTGAACTAGCTGGAATTTTTTATTCTTGTGAATATGTACATAGGGCAGTACGAGCAATGTTGCGGGCTGCTTCTGCACCTTATCTTGAAGCACTTACAATAGGCCTTCTTGTAATCTTGCTCTCCTTCACAGCACACTTGGCGACCCCTTCTGTGTCCACTACCCCACTACCCACCCCTCCTTTCTCAACCCCTCCATCCCAGCCCTCTATGCACCCCTTCCTCCCCAACCAATCCCATCACAACCTCCTACCTACCCTTTCCCTCCCAACCCCTTCTATCCCAGCCCACCACCAACCCCTCTCCTCCCCAACTCCTCCATCCTAGCCCATTACCCATACCTCTCTCCTCAGCCCAGCCTACCCCAGCCCACCCTGTTCCTTTCCTCCAGTTTCCTCTCCTCAAAAGCAAGGCTCTACATCTTGGAGGAGGAGGAGGAGGAGGAGAAAATGAGTTTCTTCACCGCTGTCCCATTTTAAGACTGCTTGAATAATTAAAAAAAATCTTTCTAATCTGCTATGCTTGAATGGCACGCGGTACAAAGGAAAACTGTCATGGAAATATTATGCAAATTCCCAGATCTGAAGACGGAAAATACTCTAATTCTAACCAGAGCAAGCTTTTTTATTTTTTTATACAAGGGGAATATTTTATTCAAGGTAAAAAAAATTCTAAATAAAATATAATTGTTTTTTATCTTTTCTACAGCAAATTTATAATTTTAAGATTCCTTTTCCTGTTCATCAGCAGTTGTTATTATATCCCTTGTGGCACATTTTTTTTTTAATTTTGTAAAGGTGAAAAAAAAACTTTTATGAGCTCATGTAGCAATCAAATTATCCTGTGGATTGATAATAAATGAATATGGTATATAGTTAAAATTTTAAATGGGTATCACTTCTGGCTTTATGTGTGTCTACTGAGAACATAATGAGTGTTTATTTTTGGAGACCGTCCTGCTTTCCTTTGCTAACCACAAAGAAAACGAGGAGGGTCCTATGGTAAGGCTGTGAATAATTCCTCCTCCCACAGCAGTGGGCCTCGTGCAGAATGTCCTACGTGAGTTCCCATCTTTGCTTATCACAGATGTGTATAGAAAGGGTGATTATCACTATTCCACATGGCAGCAATCAGGATCTGAGGTGAAGACTCTGTACTCAGGTTACCTAGGCAACACAAGACCAGGATGCTTGTGGAGACTGGAGGGTCCCCTGGAGAGAGCATTTCCCACTCATTGTTCCTGCTGTGAGCAGGGTCCACTTCTCTGTGTGGGTTTCCTGTCCCATCTGTAGGCTTATACTTATGGGCTTGAGTTTATGTTGAGGCTAAAACACTCTCAGTAATGGGAAATAGTTGTTAGGTTCTACCTTTCTGTTTGTCTCCTAAGACCTGGAGTCTTTAACCCAAGGACCTGCCCTTAATGAGTAGGACTTTGAGAACACTGTTCTCTATCACCTAGTTGGAATTCATTTTCTTTCCTTTTGCATTTACCTTTATTGCCTACACACACACACACACACACACACACACACACACACACACACACACACCTTGGTGGTTCAAGGTACAGCCCTGACCTTGAGGAGGTCACCTCCCTTACCCCTCCCACGAATCCTTAGTTATTAAAAACTTAGCTGCCTTCCTGCCACCTTTGGGGGCTGGGAAAAGATCGCTAAGTTAATGTTTGAAAAGGTCCCTTCAATTTATGAAAGGACAAAGGGCTCTTTTAAAGTCTATTGCTATGTGTGGCTGCAGATAGAACCAGCGACCATAAAATTATCGCTCCTGAACACAAGTCAACGGAAACATGTTACTGTTTGGTGCGTTGTTGGAAATGTCTCACACAAGTGGTCTATTATTCCTTCTTCTGTTTATTTTATTATTTTTGTTGATTGATTGGTTTATCTATTGATTGACCAGTGTAGGAGGTGTTTATTTTGACTTCCTAGGAGAAAGAGTAAGGTCTTCAGTTATATGAGCCTCCCTTTGGGTAATTTATATTAAAACAAAATCTCATTAATCACCCTGTTTTGTTTTGTTTGCAAAACAGCAAAAACACAATAGAAATTAGCCTAGACTCACATGGTCATCAGCAGGCCTAGGATAGCCTGGGTTCTCTGACCCCCTCTCTGCACCCATAATGGGCCCCGTGGGTCCCAAATTCATGCCACACTGCCTTAATCCATTCCGTGGTGGGATCCAGACTAGTAGCCAAATTCAGAGACACGTAATTCAGGTATTCAAGGTAAGACTCTATTGCCAATGAGATGACCAAAAAGAACCGATGCCTAAAATAGTCTCATGAAAGGCTGAAGAAAAACAAGTGAGTTACATAAACCCTGGGGGTGGGAGCACCCGGAAGCCAAACAAACCAGATGGACAACTCAGTCACAGGAGCCCCAGACCTTGTCACTTAGAGGAAGTGCTAGGGACACATGATTTATTTAGTAGGTCTCTGTGTGTGCCGATATGGTTTTTATGACTGTTTTTTTTTTTTTTTTTTTTTTTTGCCATGGGTGTGTTTAAATAGCTATATAACTGCCTTTGGGACAAATAGCTATATAACTGCCTTTGCTTTCATTCTCTGTAGCAAGCACGTAGGTAGGTCACACCTGTAACAAAGTTCCTTATACATCTATGATCTGCGGAGTCACTGACAGCATTATGGTCGAGCGGAGAGCACCTTGATGTAAGGGGCTTCCAAGATGCTGTTTGGGTGTCTTAAATAAGTCCATCCTCAACCATAGCCGCTTTTCCCTATTTAGGTGTCAAAGGCAGCATTTTGTCCACTTGAATGTATTAGAAATACGTGTCTAAGAAATACAAATCCTTGAAGCATCAAAGCCCTAAAATGACACCCTTTTTGTTTTCCCAAATACAAAGGGCACGATCATGTATCCCACTCCCGAGGCAGACATTTTAGGAATGAGGAAGATGAGTGATTTGGTTTCAGGATTCTGAGTTTTCAAGGTGGTGCTTTTAAATGTATTTTCCATGTGAATGGGGAAAAAAAGTGTTAAGCTCCAAATGGCCTCTTGCCCCTAAACCTGAGAGGTGAAACTTTAGACCTTCCAGTCTCTAGAGGCAGTCCTTTGAGTGCTGAATTCATTAGGGTTTAAAAGCCCCTTGTTATTTTAGCTTGGGACAAACAGACCCAAATAAAAGGAGGAACTCAGAACCCAAGTCTTCTGCCAGAATTTTACTGATGACAGACAGACCAAAAAAAAAAAAAAAAAAAGCAAAACAAAAACCTAGGACGGTGGGAAGAATGGGGGAGGAGCTCCGCTAAGAGGCGCTGGGAGGGGTTGATATTGGCATGTAAAGTGAATAAATAAATAAATTTTAAAAAAACTAGGAAAAGACTAGTAAGATGGGCCTCTGGCATGCAGAGACTATCCAATACCTTTACTAGTCTGGGTTTGGAAAAGGAGCAGAGCCAGAAACTGGTTTTAAGCAGTTATAATCAACCATTTCATCCTGAAACTCCACCTCTTGGTGTAACCTAGGGCTGGGATCAATGATCAGGTCCACTGGGACAGGAACCTGACTTGCCAGAGGACCAGGGTGCATCACTTCCACCTAGTACAGGCTGCAGTGAACCCCTCCTAGAGGGACCACAGTGCTTTTCTATCTCTCCCGGAACTGAAAGCCCCTTGAGTGGAATCTACATCACATTCTCATTTTCCCAAGAGGCACAAGGCATGTATCTACTAGACAATCACACAAGCATCTCCTACACCGACCCCTGCCCACCACTGTTAGTATTAAGAAGACCATGTTGGTCCTCAGATATCATCTTCAGCAATGACTTGGAGACCAGCTGCAGACCTGGAGAAGGAGGGCTTGCCATGACTGTGTGGAACTTTGGGTGTGTGGTGCTGTGGGTAAGGAGATACAAAAAAACCTACGTGTGGTGCTAGGGAGGGATTCTTCCTGACGCCTGCTGGCTTCTGTGCCCTAGAGAACACAGACACTATACCCTGCTGGAGCTTGGCCATCACTGGCTTTGCTGTGAGCATAAATGAGGACTCTAAGAGTTTTGCTTCAGTGGCCATTCTGACAACAGGTGCCGAGGCACTGTCCAAAAATAGGGTCTGGGAGGAAGGAAGTGGTCAGGTCTGATAGCTGGTTTTAGCAAAAATGTTAGGTCTGTCCAAGAACTTTGGTCATACTGTGAATGGATCAAGAGGAGGGGACGTTTGAGAGCTCACGTACCCTAGAGTGGGGGTACAGCTCACCCTGTGCAGTCCCCAGCACCACAGAAACAAACAAACAAACAAACAAACAAAATATGAATTAAAAGTTAAGAGTTTATATAGTCTGGCAAGACCCCATTCTAGAATCTTCCAGCAAGTTCCCCCAGAAAGAAAGCAAAGCAAGTATGCTGAGCCTCTAAATAAAGTTTGGTCACTTTCTTTCTATCCACTGTGTAAACATATTCAGACAGATTGCTGACCCTGTGAAAAACACTTGGTTGTCTAAGTGCTGTTGGTTTAACCCCTTACGCTCATAACTGACGTCACTGCCAGCATACTAATTGTTCAGTGTCACAAAATCGGTGGCTTACGTGATACAGCCTTGTGTACAGTGCCAGACGAAAAAGGTCTGGGGCACTAGTATCTCTAAACTCCAGTTTTTGCTGAGAAGAATATGCTAAAATTGGAACCACTCACATGCATCCGCATGAGCCATCAATGGGAAAAGACATCAGATGTCTTCTGTCTGACTGAGGTTTGGGCCTTCTATCTGGGGGCCTTCTATCTGGGATTGCTTCTGTTGCCCCCCCCCCGAATCCCCAATGTACAACTGCAAAGACAATTTAAACCCACAATATTGTAGTGGGGATGTGCCTGAAGTTTGAGGACAATAGGGGTGATTCCTATGACTAGTGATGAGCCAGGCCTTATTCCACTGAGTGTTAACACTGACAAATGTTCTCTATAGAGAGTGCTATTCTGTCTGTCCATGGTCCCTCTGCCTCTCCAGGGCTGTAAATGCAGCTCTTATCTTCATCTGCAGCATCTTTGCTCTCGGAAGCCCATAAATCATGTTTTTAATGTGACTGTGAAATGCGGAAGAAGGTTCACAGTCCCGGCTGTCCAACAGTCAGCCTGTAGGGAAATTAGAATTTTAGGGGGAAGTGTGAAATACAGCCAAAAGCTATTGCTCAAATTCTAACTGAGTGACTCTAGAGGGTCACGTGGCAACCAGGCTATGTATGATAAGGGAAGGAGACCACTGGATGGCTTAGCATGTGTTTAAGTTTCTATTTGCAGGATAGATTTTAAAGTCATATCATTTCTAAGTGATTTTCCTTTAGCAGCTGATGACTTTAATTTGGTAACTAATGATCTTGGTCTTCCAAAACTGAGAGACTCAAGGTGGAGGGTTTTTTTTTGTTGTTGTTGAAATAGGGACTGTCTCAGGTAAACTACAGGAATAAGTTTCCTTGCATATAATACCGAAATCAGACGAGACATGTTACACTCACAAGAACGTCTTATTGAAGGTATATTGTTGATAAGTCTAATATATTAATTTAGAGGGTATGTTTTACTAAGAGACATAGACTTCATTTAGTCAACACTGTGAAGTTCCTGGTATGTGTTGGACTTAAGTGCTAAGGCCACATACGAGTGAATGGAACTTCCTCTGTTGAGTGGATGGGAGATATCCAACCAATGAACAAACGAAATCTTTGGGAGACAATAAATGCTATGGAGGGGAATAAAGTGGGGGCAAGGAAGGCAGGGCAGTGGGGATACTCAGAGCCATGATTTTGATGTGTCCAGAGCCGGCTGCAGAGTTGGCAGTTACGAAGCTCAGCGGTTAGAGGAAAAGAAGGAAAATGGCTCGTATCAGCAGTGCTCTGTTGCAGGAAGCAAAAACCACAGGCTCTATTTTAAGCACAAAGGCATTGACTGGCAAGAAGCAGGTGCTTATGTGGGCAAGCTGGACAGGCCTCTGTAGGATTGGCTTCACTTCCATCACTGGAGGTGGGATACCGGGAAACATCAGTCCTGTGTCCACACCGCATCACCTTCAAGCTCATCCCAAAGTTCCCGTCATAGTCCCACCTAAACTAGCCCTGGAGATCGCTGACTTTAGTCACAGAACACTGAGTCAGTACTCCAGAGAGTTCCCAGGCTCCATGTCACATATGGGTCTGGTTACAGTGGAGCCGGGAATATGGCTTCTGCCTCACTACCAAATTCCCACTCGTGTACAAGCCGAACATATTGTGCAGTTAGGATCACACATGAGTAAGGCTGGGAAAGAAGGTTCCAGAACTCCAGCCTGAGCAGCGGAGAAGGGTGCACCACGAGCAGGTAAGAGTAAATGTTACAGGCTGTTTACAGGACATCTAGTCAACCTCAAGAAACGATTGCACGAATGCTAAAGGTGGTGAAACTAGCCAGAGAGACACACTTTATCCTGCACACTTCAGCAGAGGTGAAAAGATAACACTACACAGTGGCCAGAATAAGGCTTTTTGTTTGATTAGGTTTTTTTTTTTAATGTTTTCATTATTTTATGTGTATAGTCGCTTTGGCTGCATGTATGTCTGTGTACTATGGGTGTGCACTCAAGCAAGAAGAGGGCATAGGATCCCCTGGAACTGGAGTTGCAGACAGTTATAAGCTACTGTGTGGGTGCTGGGAATTGAGCCCATGTCCTCTGGAAGAGCAGCCAGTGTTCTTAACTCTGGGTAATGTCTCCATCCTGGGCGATGTTTGTTCTTAAGACAAGGCTCATACTTGCTGGCCTCAGACTTTCTATATTTGCTATGCTGCCGAAGCTGGCCTCGAACTCAGTCCTGCCTGTGCCTCCAAGTGCTGGTAGACACTACTGCATCAAGTGCAGGATTGGCTTTAAAGTTAGACCATCCTGTACTCAGTAGTTCTTACTTAATTGCTACTGTCTTTAGGAAACCCACTTGATATTTTGGAAGAAATGTTTATTCCTAAAAATGGATCTCTTAACACCTTACTTGTAAGGTTGTTATATTATTAAACATGATAAAGCTAGTAATATACGGAGCATACCGTAGACTCATTTGTAATCTCTATGTACTCTGTGTATAAGATAGCGAAGACTATTGTTTGGAGAATTGGTTCCAAATTACCCATAGTTTCCTGGACTCCTGTGAATTCAAGAGTTTGCCAGTGAGGAACTCCAATTTCAAATAAGTGACTGTAAGGTGTGTGTGTGTGTGTGTGTGTGTGTGTGTGTGTGTGTGTATCCTTTATATATCATATATAAAATATACTACACACACATATATACATACATATATACACATGTATACATACATGTATATTATATATATATTTTTTATTATATAACTCCCCCAACCTCATGTCTTGAACTTTATTTTAAAAACTAATTCCATTATGGAACTGCTTTAAAGGAATCAAAGAGTAAATTTCTTTATTGTAAACAGAGAAGAGACAAAAACTTTCTGATAGTTTTCATTTTAGACAAAATTTTAAACATCTTATAAAAAATCCTACTAGGTAGAAACACACTAACTGGAGATAATCTGCATATTCTAATCTGCTTCATTCTGGGTCAGCAATACAATTTCCATTGAGGGCAAGATTTTTGCTAGAGTTCTCATCAGATTTGTGGATGTGGGATACTTGACCCAGTGCTTTTGAAAGAAGAAACATTTTAACACTGTTATTAAAGCAAAGCATCCACTGCTGCTGTCTTGCTATCTCTCCATTCTAACAGAATCTTATTAGCTCAGGGACAGGATGATCAACTTCATGAGGGAGATGAGTTGTTTTTACAAAGGTTTATTTGTGTGTGTGTGTGTGTGTGTGTGTGTGTGTGTGTGTGTGTGTGTGTGTGTTATGTAGATTATATGAATGTAAGTGCAGGTGCCTGGAAAGTCAGAAGAGAATGTGGAGTCCTCTGGAGCAGGAGTTACAGGCATATGGTCCAAACTTCAGTTCTTTGTGAGATCAGTGCATGGTCTTAACTGCTGAACCATCTCATCTAAACAGTCCGGGCAGCTGTTTAAATGACATGCATGTGTGGAGCTTCTTGGGAAAGGAGCTGTCCCAGTGTGTCATGGACTGAATTCCAGTGAACGAATGTAATCTAGGGATGAGACCAGACCCTGAAGATAGAAGAAGCTGCTGTTGGTACCAGGTTGAAGTGACCGAGGGATACTATAGTGACACCCATTGTGAAGGGCTGGCAACCTTGAAGAAAAAATGGTTCAGAGTGATGGCTAATGTTCTGGCTATCCTTCTGGAGTGGAGGTTTCAGTGGTCAGAGCCTAGGTGACTGCGAATTAGAGGTGAGACTTTCCTTAAGGTAGCCCTTGTGGCTACACAATAGAAGTCCCCAGACACTGTGTAATAGGACCGTTTCAATTGTCAGCTTGACAATTGACACACTCTAGAACCACCTAGGACAAGAACTTCAGTGAAGAACTGCCCAAACCAAGTTGCCCTGTGGGTGGGCCTATCAGGGATTTCTTTCAAAATTAAGTAAATTGAGGTAGGCAGACCCAGACCGTGATGGTAAGTGCCCTCCCTTGGGTCAGAATCCTGGACAGTGGAAGAGAAGAGGAAGCTAGCTTTATATGAGGTGTGCATGCGTTTATTCTTGCTTTGCTCTCAGATGCGATGCAGCTGTTGCTTCAAGTGTCTGTCTTGACTTTCCTGCTATTGTGTTGTAACCTGGAATTATAAGCCAAATAATCTCATTCCCCCTAAGTTGTTTGTTTTTTGTTTTTTTTTTTTTACCAGTTTTTTTTATTAACACAGCAACATGAATGAAACTAGGAGACACTACATAAGTAGATGTTATAGTGTGACTGTTTGTCTACCCTCCCCCATCCATGTGTTGCAAGCTAATTCCTGGACCAATGGTTCTCAACCTTTCTCATGCTGTAACCCTTTAACACAGTCCTTCATGCTGTGGTGACCCCAACCATAACATTATTTTCATTTCTACTTCACAACTGCAATTTTGCTATTGTTATGAACCATAATATAAATATTCGTGTTTTCCAGTGGTCTTAGGCAGATCCCCAAAAGGTCATGACCCACAGTTTGAGAACCACTCTACCAGTCCAACAAATGGAGACAACTAAAATGGAGACAATTAGGTCCCGAAAATGGATCTCTCAGAATTATCACTAGCATCCTTATAAAAGAGGCACAAGGTGAGCACACACAAAAGGTACATATTTTCTGGTGCCTGAATCTTGGAACTTCCCTGCCTCAAAAAAAAATGTCAATACATTTCTACTTGTAACATAGTCTGAGACACATTGTTACATTTTCCTCAGCTGACTACAACAGTAGAGTAAGCAGGAGCCTTAGGGAAGGGATGACTGATGGAGAGAAAACAAGGCCAGGAGCTAGACCAGGACAGACCCCTCTGCTCGGAGGCTGGTGCAGTACATAGCAATCCATCCACAGAGGCAGAGAACAGATCAGAGAGGAAGAGGAATCTGGCAAGTGGGGGCTACAGGTGGCGATTCTGCTGCTGCAGTACGTTCTGGGCTCAAGGTGAAGACAGCTGGTGTACGAGTATGCCTCATGCACATGCCCGCCTGGAGACACATAAGCATTCCAATTATAACTTCTTAATAAAAATAAAGGTTGTCCTTATGATGTTGCTGCAGTGCTGGGGAAACTTTCATTTCTTCTAGCAAGTTTTCACCCTTCATTTTTTTCTTCATGGGTCCTGCAAGTAGCACCAATCCCCTTCTGTGTACTGGTCAAATAAGACCTAATAGACATAGAAGGAAAGTCCTAGAAGGGAAGCCATCAATGGAACAGAACTGAGATCCAAGAAAACCCTCTATAAACAAGAGAAAGTATAAATTTATACATTGTAAAGACCCAGTGTATATTTAAGAAAAGTGTCCTAAAGAGAGAAATTGTGAGACATTTTATAGAAAACTGAAATTGTAATCTCTCCTTCTCCCTCTTTCTTTCTTTCCCTCTCTCTGTCTTTTTATTTCTGTCTCTCTCTGTCCCTCTCTCTGTTTCTGTCTTTTTCTCCATCCCTCTACCTCCTCTCTGTCTGTGTCTCTCTTTTTCTGTCTCTCTGCCTCTGTCTGTGTCTCTCTGTATCTCTATTTGTGTCTCTGTCTCCCTCTGTCTCTCTCTGTCTCTCTATTTCTCTCTGTGTATGTGTTTCTCTCTCTCCCCCTGCCTCCCACCCTGAGATCTATACCCCATGACTCCCTCTTATGATTTTTTCTCTGATTTTAAGGCCCCCCTTGATGATCTTGGACAATCTTTTCTCCAGGTCTTTCAATGACATCTACAAAAGTCCCCCCCCCCCCATTAAGCTAATAGTCACACATACCAAGGATTTGGGACTAGATATACCTCTCCGGGGTCATTTTTCAGCCCATTCAGAAACCTCTAGTAAACGATCAAATTATTTATGAACTTCAGGCTTCCCACGAATGACATAAAAAGGCATAATAATGGGAATGCCTTCTTGAGAGACTTAAGTGCAAAGACTGAGAGCTAGAACTTTTGTAAGCCAAGTGGCCCCTCATGTCACAAAGCAAAGCAGCCTGGAAATAACCTGAGGATTCAAGTCAGTGACCTGTCTAGGTATCAGTGGACGGTGGCTTTTACCCAAACCAGAGGCAGCTGGACAGGACTAATGTCACCCGTGTGCTTTTCGATGTCGTTCTATCACATGATGAAAAACATCCGTGTTTATGTCTATAGCTCAGGCCCAGGGCTGAAGAGTAAGTAATATGTAAATATTGTGTGTTTTATAAAAATAACAATTACATGGCCAAAAGGGATGGGAGAGGAAGGAAAGAAGAATTGGTGTCACGGACAGTTCTACAGACAGTGGGCTGTGTGTGTGTGGGGGGGGGGGTGCAGCGGCTACAGATAATCTGAAATATTCAGCATGAAGGGAAGAGGATGCTGTGTACCTCAAATCAAATAAAAATGAAAATAACCATGTAACAAACGTACAAATATCCTGAAGTGCCGAAAGAAAAAAGTAGCAAATAAAGCAAGCCAATTACAGCAGTAAATATGGGATAACACATGCAATAATTAGAAATTAGTAAGACATGGAACTAACTATAGCAGTCATGTTAATTAATGGAATGGGCTTCACCTTCTTTCTTTCCCTCGTTTTAGTGACAAATGGATCAACTTTTAATTTGACCCATAACAGAAAAAGCTAAACCGGTACTATATTTAACAAGCATACCTCAAACAGGGCTGTTCAAGGGCCCCTAATCAAAAGCCCAAATTGGCAGAAGCATGCCATAAAAATAAAAACACCAAGAGCGTGAAATGGTGACTCTAATCATGAAAGTAAATCCAGCCCCTAGACCTCCGTGACATAGGTTTTCAAACCTACATCGATTACATTTGAAAAAGGTAATAAAACATTGAAAAGCTCAGCTCACATGATGAAGACAGCAGAACTATCTTTGTGACACAAACCAGAGCAGCCACCATCTGAGAGAGAAATCTCATGAAACAGGAACACATTAATAATAGGTGATTTTAACACCCCACATTCAGTACAGACAGTACACGGATTGAAGAAACTAAAGATAGAAGCCTAAGTCATTCAACTAATAATAGATTGGTATATATGTATATATATATATGCATACACCTTAAAGATGAAGAAACTCTTTCCATATGTACCACTTTAGCCAACATCAAACATTCATTACTGTGGATGCGTGAAATGACCCTGGCTTGACAATGATCCCTGTGCTTATATTTCATATCTTAAGCTATCTTTTGTAGGTCTACATAATGTGAGACACACATGCAGGCAAACCAGTTCTCGCTCTTCTGTGTGATTAGATCTGACACCCGGCCAGTGGTATTGTTTCTTTCCTGACCTTGCCCAGACACGGCATACTATCATCTCCCTTTTAACCAGAGCATGTGGGTTGTCTATAAGTGAAACGTGCTTTCAGATGGGCATTTGGGGACACAGAACTCGTTCGGGCTCTCGGGCCTGGTTACAGGAGTATTTGACGCTTCCATAAGACACTAACGCTTTGTGCTGTGGCCCATGGCATGCACTGTGCTGTCATGTTTTATTGATAGGAAGCCTGGAAAGTGTAGGTCAGGGGCATAGAAAATATTTATGGAAGATAGAAGCGCAGATGTCCTTCCTTAGCATGTGCACGAAGTATGAAATACTTGGACAATAGTGGTTTTGTGAGTTCTAGTTATGTTCACCTATGACCATTTGTACTGCTATTTAGTAATTCCTTGTCTTTTTCAGTAAATAATTTTAGCAGTCGAGATTTTTTTTTTAAGTGCATACTTGGAACTGGAGAGAGGACTCAGCGGTTAAAATTATGCCACTCCTGCAGAGGCCCAGAGTTTGGTTGTCATCAAACATGTCTGGTGGCTCACAGCCACCTGCAGTTCCTGCTCTCATGGGATATATCACCCTCTTCTGGCCTCTGTGGGCACCCTCATTCATGTGGCATATACCCACACAGACTATACACATATACATAATTAAAACTACCGGAAGATCCAGCAATACCTCTCCTGGGCATATACCCAGAAGATGTTCCAACTGGTAACAAGGACACTTGTTCCACTATTTTCATAGCAGCCTTATTTATAATAGCCAGAAGCTGGAAAGAACCCAGATGTTCAAAAAAAGAACTCAACAGAGGAATGGATACAGAAAATGTGGTACACTTACACATGGAGTACTACTCAGCTATTAAAAACAATGAATTTATGAAATTCTTGAGCAAATGGATGTATCTGGAGGATATCATCCTGAGTGAGGTAACCCAATCACAAAAGAAGTCACTTGATATGCACTCACTGATAAGTGGATATTAGCCAAGAAACCTAGAATACCCAAGATACAATTTGCAAAACACAAGAAAATCAACAAGAAGGAAGACCAAAGTGTGGATACTTCATTCCTCCTTAAAATAGGGAACAAAATACCCATGGAAGGAGTTACAGAGACAAAGTTTGGAGCTAAGATGAAAGGATGGGCCATCCAGAGACTGCTCCACCCGGGGGTCCATCCCATTATCAGCCACCAAACTCAGACACTGTTGCATATGCCAGCAAGATTTTGCTGAAAGGACCCTGATATAGCTGTCTCTTTTGAGGCTATGCCAGTGCCTGGCAAATATAGAAGTGGATGCTCACAGTCATCTATAGGATGGAACACAGGGCCCCCAATGGAGGAGCTAGAGAAAGTGCCTAAGGAACTGAAGGGTCTGCAACCCTATAGGTGGAACAACAATATGAACTAATCAGTTCCCCCAGAGCTTGTGTCTCTAGCTGTATATGTAGCAGAAGATGGCTTAGTCGGCCATCACTGGGAAGAGAGGCCCCTTGGTCTTGCAAACTTTATATGCCCCAGTACAGGGGAATGCCAGGGCCAAGAAGTGGGAGTGGGTGGGTACGGGAGCAGGGCTGGGGGAGGGTATAGGGGACTTTTGGGATAGCATTTGAAATGTAAATGAAGAAAATATCTGATAAAAAAATTTTAAAAGTATCAAGTGTACACTTAGCGAAAAGAGCATTACTTTCTTTTGGTTTCTCAAAAAGTTTGATAATAAGTAAGTATGCATTTAATGGAAAATGATTATCGTCTTTTGGTTTTTCAAAGAGACTGGTGGCAAATATATAATCTTCAGAAAATATGTGTAGAATCTGCCGTCCTCTGGGTGCCTGTGATGATATCACTGACCACAAGAGAACTTGAGGATCAAATTTTCTAAAGAAATAGCATCTATCGCAAAAGCTAGTGGTTATTTTAAGAAGGCTGTGCTGAAACGTGTAACACAAGCAGATGCAGAAGGTAAATTTACTCATCCCTGTGAAGTACTGCTGCCTTTTATTTAGACCAAACATCTGTTCCTCTGAGTGCTTTGCCCCATCCCTTTTCCCAGTAGTGTGTCTTCCCTGGCGAATGTCCATTGGTGCTGATTGGACTGAACAGTTCAAGACTCCACTGTGCCACAGACACAGTCAACAGTGTCAAAAATGACTTTGGGGCCTTTGGAGGCCCAGAAAGACAATTCAGTTGGTAAAGTGTTAGCTGGGCAGGTGTGAGGACCTGAGCTCATAGCACCCAGGCCACATAAAATAATCCAGTCAGTAGACAGCATGTGTCTGTAATCCCAGCAGAGGTGAGGCAGAGACAGAGGATCCCTGGAGCTTTGTTGATCAGTTAACATAACCAATTTGGTGGGCTCTCTATCCCATCAGAGATTTTGTCTTAAGAAATCAAAGGGAAAGGGAGCTGGGGAGACGGCTCAGCAGTTAGGAACACTCGCTGTTCTTCCAGAGGTCCCAAGTTCCATTCCTAGCACCTACACGGCATTGCACAAGTCTGACCTTAATTCTAGGGAATCCCTCTTCCTTTTCTGCCTTCTGCAAGCACTGCATGCAGGGAAAATGCTACACAAATACAATACTCAGACACCCCAAATAATAAAATAAAAAATTAAAAGAAATAAAAGGGCGAGGGAAGTGATTAAGGAAGATATCCACGCATGCACACACACACACACACACACACACGGTGGGGGCCTTTGCATTAAGAAATCAATCTGAATATATAAATACACAAGAGATGTATCTGAATGCCTGCGTGATAGGCAAGGGGCATCAATGTGGAGTCTGTGACCAGGAGGGTTTCTAGCTGTCCCAGGATGTTGCTGTACAGTGTGGCTGAGGTTGCGGGTCAGCGGCCTCTGAGATCCTGCTTGCTTGTTGCTTGTGGTCCCACAAGCTTGCGGCTTGACAGAGCTGTAGAATCAACTGGCCATCTAGGACACACAGGTCATTCTTATTCCTCCTCCGGGCTGACAGAGGGGGAGGAAGACTGAGCTTCACAGTATGGCTCTTCTAACACTTTGTAGATTCCTTCCAGAGATTTCTGAGCATTGCCCTGCTTTGGTCTCCCACCCCCATGCCCCCAGAGATTCTTATCACATGCTTCCAGACTCCAGTTTTCACCACCCCTCCCCCCTCTTTTACTGGCTGGCAATTGTTTCAGAATCTATGAAACAACGTGATTACTGGCGAGACAGGAAGGGAGGGGTTTTATGCGTGAACTTTTAACCGCCACAGAAGGGCTGTTTGAAGAAGGTGGAAGGAAAAAAAATAATACTCACAATAAGCAAAAATAACCACCCACAGGAGCCAACAAACGGCAGAATGCTTTCATGTGATTAAGTCCTAATTCCTCCACGAGATTCAGGTGGGTGTTTCACACAGCGGTATGTCAATATTAATTCAGAGGTTTTAAAAAGCCTAGACCAGGGAGCCTCCTTTTCTTAGCAAGCCATGAAAATATGTATTTACCCATGAGCCTTCAGGCAACGAAGGCTGATCTATGAGAAGTGACTCAACTGGAAGCTTAGGCAGGAGATTTAGAACAAGCTTAATTGCTGTCGTTTCCTTTCAGATGGCTTTCCCTCCAAGCTGAGATTTGAACTCACTTAGCTCTAGTATTGAAGCTGGAGGAGGGAGCTGCTAAGACAGAAAATGAAGAGGCCTAAGTCTCCAGCTGAGAAACGCCCGCTGGCTCCAGCTCTGCTGGCTAAGGGAAATTCTCAGAGCATCCGCATCTTCAAAAACGGCCTTCTTTCCGCTTACTCTTCTCGCTTCATTTGTTCACATGTTAACCTGCTTGAAATTGGGAGGTCAAAAGAAACGGTTGCCGGTTGCTGAGCCTCGGAGTGAAGAGCTAACACGCTCTGGGTCTGCCTGCCTTCCGGCGCGCAAGCTTTGCCAGTGTCGTAGATCTAGCTGTACCACTTCCATACTTCCCTCTATATCAGCGGCAGCTCAGTATTTGCCCAAACTCATGATCATGTTACTGTCACGGAACATGACTTCACAAAGTTGACGTTGCTTTACTCTATTGAACAGGAGTCACCGTGCGGGCTTTGGATTGGCTGGCACGTGTCATTGGCTGCACTGTGACATTGCACAGTTGCCCCCAGTGCAACTGAATAAATGATCCGCCCTTAGGAAGCGGCAGAGGGTTGGCATGGCAACACCAGGCATCATCAGAACCGTTATCCGGGCTCCAAAACCTACCAGCGGCTTCTAGTGATTTTCAAAAGAAATCACTTGACGTTTAGCTTTAAGAGGAGGCAAACAAAAGGAGGAGGAGTATGTTAACTATCTTGGTGTTTGTTTTCTGTTGCTGTGATAAGACACTGAGCTAAAGCCAGCTGGGGGAGAAAGGGGTTTATTTGGTTTTAGGTGACAGTCCTACCATCAAGGGAAGCCAAGGCAAAAACTCAAGGCAGGAGCTTTACATAGAAGACATGGAGGAACCCTGCTTATTAGATTCTCATCTTGGCTAGGAAAGATTCAGCCCAGGCCTACTACCTAAGGAATTGTACCACCTACAGTGGGCTGGGCCATCCTACATCGATTATCGATTGAGAAAATGAATGCAAACACATGCCTCTAAGCCCAATGTGATGGAATCAATTCCAGGGTTGAGAGTCTCTCCCTAATGCATCTTGGTTTGTGTCAAATTGATAAAACTGACCAACACACTAACACACTGCCAGGATTCTCCATGATGCTATCAGTCTTAAGTGTGCTGAAGAGACCAAGATCACAAACACAGCAGGCAGGTGCCATGCCTCCACAGGGCTGTGAGTGGTGGCAGGTGTCCAAAATGATTTAGAAGAGTTAGTGTCTGGTTGTGAAATGTGGTGCAGTTCAATTCTGGAAAAACGAAAGCGGCCGATAACTGTGCAGTGCTATGGTTTGAACTTTCACTGTTTAAAAGCTTGTTTCCCCATCTGGTGGTGTTACCCTGGGGACTTTTAGGATATGTGGCTTCATTGGAAGAAGTAAGCCACTAGCGATGGAGTCTTAAGGGTATCTATTGGCCATCCCTGGCTCCTGCATCCCTCTCTGTTTCTTGGTCTTCCAAGTGATCACAAGCAGCTCCCTACCACTCTTGTGGCAGCGAGTGGACCTGTTTCTCCATGTCTTTTCCTCCATGCCGAATGGCGACCGTGAGCCAAATGTTAGTGGTTTATGTCAGGTAACTGTGCAAGCAGGTGGATGAAGTAGGACCGCTCAAGAATCTTCACAGCATACTTACCTTTCCTCTTGTATTCTACTCCCCTCCCTGCTCTTTCCTCCACTGTTAAATTGAGAGAGCATCCTGCAAGTAATGGAATCTGAGGTTGGAGAAATACCTGTATTTTTCCAGGCTACTTGAGGTAATTATTGGGGGTAGGGTGGTGGTGAAAGACGAAGGTGATTTCAAACTTCCAAGTATCATAGTCTGGGTTTCCATTGCTGTGAGGGATGGGGGTGGGGACAATCAAGGACAGGTCCTTTCAACCCTCTTTGGAGTGAATAGAGGTAAAAATACCTCTTGCACTTTGGAACGTGGCATATAGGTTCTGTTGAGGCGACAAAGAAAGGTGCTGCCTCCGATGATGATAAGGAGTAGAGTGTGGACACTTGAAATCTAGTTTCAAGGTGGAGGCAATCACGCCCACCTCATTCCTGAACATCTTCATTTAATAGTTAAAGGAAATGTACACAAACTGCAGGTCCTTAGTACTGAAAGGAACTCCCAGGCGTCCCATAGCAGCTTCTAAGGCTCTTCCTTGGGTCTTCGCTGCACCGCCCAAGGTCCTTCCTGCTCTACCCAGCTATCTGCGTTTTGTTTTCCGTTGCAGCAAAAAAGAAAAGGGTTTATTTGGCTTACACTTCCACACTGCTGTTCTTCACCAAAGGAAGTCAGGACAAGAACTCAAGCAAGGTAGGAGCTGACACAGAGGCCACGGAGGGTGCTACTTACTGTCTTGTTCTCCGTGCCTTGCTCAGCCTGCTTTCTTAGAGAACCCAAGACCACCCAGCCTGGGAATAGCACCACCCACAACGAGCAGGGCTGTCTCCATTAAGAGAATGCCTTGCAGCTGGATCTCATGGAGGCATTTCCTCAACTGAGGCTCCTTCCTCACCGATGACTCGAGCTTGACATAAAACCAGCGGTCACGTGACTTTCGTTCTTATCTCCCTCACATTTTTGCCTGCATTTCCATTTCTCAGAGAGATTTTCTCTGAGGAAACCAGAGGAATGTGCTGGCTAGAAATTCGATTGCAGGATTTTGAACGTGCTACCCCTAAGAAGCCTCCTTCGCCTGAGGACTATTTTAAGCTGATTACATGAGAAACTGTTAAAGTACAAGTTCTCCCATGCTCTGCAACAGTTTGTCTTAATCATCAGTTTGATTGGACCTAGAATCAAGTAACAGATTTGCCTCTGTGTGGGTCTGTGACAGTACTTTCTGGAAGGGTGAACCGAATGATGAAGACCCTTCCCTGTAGTTGGGAGCTTCCCAGGGCCCAGATATAAAGAACTCCGAGAAGTAACCCCGTAACCCGTGCAGCTCGCTGTCGGCTGGCCTCGCTCCACTCCTCGCTGATGAGCACATCTGCCCTGCCCTCAGTTCCCCAACCCCCACCCCACTGCCCTGCTTCTTCAGCCTTCCAGGATAGCCTGAAGACCACATCCTGGAATCCCTCAGCCCTTTAAAGTCACATATTCGATATGGGAAATAGGAACTATTTTAGAGTTTAAAGGAGAACTTTCTTCTTGCCTCTCGTGGTGGTGGTTTGAACAAAAATGGCCCTCGTAGGCTCATGGCACTATTAGGAGGTGTAGCCTTGTTGGAATATGTGGTGGTTTTTTTTTTTTTTTTTTTTTTTTTGATGGAAGTCTCTGGGAGTGGGCTTTAAGGTTTCAGATGCTCAAGCCAGACTCACTGTCACTCTCTCTTCCTGTTGCCTGCTGGACTCTCAGCATCTTCTCTAGCACAGTGGCTGCCTGCATGCTGCCATCCTTCCACCATAATAATGGATTAAATCTCTGAACTGTAAGCCAGCCCCCATTAAAGGTTTTCCTGTGGGTCTACTGGCTATCATGGATTGTTGCTCTTATGGTCCATGCGCACAGTGGGAGCAGAGACATCAAACAGGGGGGTTCAGAAGCTCCGTGAGTATGTGCAGTGAATGACCACATCAGGACCAGCTATCAGGAGGCAGATTAACCTACTTAGGGTGATTCAAGGCTTATAAGGTTTGGGGGGACTGAGTATAAGGACATCCATGATGGGCAAAGGTCACTGGCTGGGGTTTAAGGTACCTGGAATGTCTCATTAGCATGAGGAAGCATTCCAGGCATCTTAGGTGCTAGTTGAACAGGTTTTATCAGGAAAAAGGAAATTGATCCTGTAACCTAGTTGAGGCTATAGGCCATCCCTCAGGTAAAGGCTTAGAATTCACCAGAGAAGGTCAGAGAAGGAGAAGCCCCACTAATGAAGGGAGACTCCCACATTGTGCAGAACCCAGAGGCTATCTGGTTATGTTGAACTTTGACCTTATTTAGCATTTTCTCACATTTTCCTTTACAAGAGTTGCCTTGGTTGGTCATGGTGTCCCTTCACAGCAATAGAAACCCTAACTAAGACACCTCAGATAGGCTTTCAACTCTGATGCCTGATGCTCGTGGTCACAGGAAATGTCCAATGAGTCAAATAGACTCTGCACTCCTGCCTTGGGAAACCCAAGAATGAAATTCATGGACTACAGAAGGGCTCGTAGGAAGAAGGCTCTTACAGACTGGTAGCTAAGAGCTTATGAGGAAGAGAAAACAGATATTCTGCATAGGATCAGTGGATACCAGGACACAGAGTACCACTGTGCTGACAGAGAACTAGGGATAGGCATGGGGAGGTGGTCAGTCCAGCTGAGCCCACCCTGAGATATCCAGATGCCTCTTCTCTGTTTCACCTACATCGTCAGGCATAGCTTCCATGCAAAAGTAGAGACGAGGACCCAGAACTTTCTTTTAGCATTCCTAATTGCCTCCAGCAGGAACTTTATTGAACTGCGTTGGGGTCCTTGACCCAGATGTGTCACTTTCCTAGCCTCTGCACCCCTAAAACGTCAGAGGCAAAGACTGACTGGCTTCACAACTTCATTATCAGGGCAGTTTGTGTATTCTGAGTCAGTGAAGTGGAAAGGTAAGGGTTCTTTGGAAAGCCAGCTGTGTTGGGTGGTGCAAATATGTGAAGGAATGTTTCACTGAAGCAGACACAAGAGAAAGGATGTTCTGCTAAAGTAAACACCTGAAAGGACATGTGATGAGGGATTCTTTGCTAACTACACGCATGTATTGGTCCGCCTTACATTGCGTAGTTGAGCTGCATTTGTTGGGACTTCACAGAGAGAAACACATAGAAAAACTTCTGGTGCTGTGCTGCAGTTTCTTTCTGCTTCCATGGACTTGGGCTGGTTGGCAGAGTGATGTCAGCTGGGACAGACACGCATACTGAGGCAGGACCTGTGGAGAACACAGTGACCTTGGCTGAGCTTGGCTTACTGGTACAGCTATCTGTGGGATGCTTGTTGGTCTCGCTTCTTTGCTGATCTGCACTTTGCTGAAGGAGGCACTGCCGAGGGCACTTTTCCTGGCATTCCTCCTTATCCCTCCTGCTGACTTGTGCTGAGGCTGAGGCCTGGCTGTCTCTTCTGGGTAGTGGCATACCTGCTGATTCAAGTTTGCTATCCCACCTCTACCGAACTGGACTGATGGTGTGTCTGTGAAATGTTTTTGAGTGGATCGAGCTGCCATTGCTAACCTGTAAACTGAACTGCGGATTTCCAGACCACAAAGATGAGAGATGCTCCAAAGAACCTTTCTAAACAGGTCTGCTTCCACTGTATCCTTTCTTTCCCACTACCTCCAGTGGGGGGAAGGGTGTAAAAGGGAGGTTAAAGCATCTAAGAACCATCATTAAAAATAAGGTTTGAAAAAATTAAAGTTACATAGGACTTTTCCTTCCTTGAGGATTATACTTCAGGGTAACAGTGACTTGAGGTCAAAAAAAATGTCTTGAGTCATCAAACTGGCCCAAGGATTACCCAGTCCTCTCCCATGGTACCTGCCTAACATGTCTATGTATGCATGGGCACATGAACATACAGCCCTGTGGTCATGCAATATTATGAAAGTACCTTGTATTCTGAGACTAGAACTTTTGCTTGGACCTCACAGCCAGAGTGAATAATACAATTTAAGATCACTGAAGACCTGAGACTGCTAGTCAACTGTGTATGCAGCCTGCTTGTTGAACTTGCTATTAAGAGGACAGAGTAACAGTCACCCGTACTTGCCTGAGATGTCCCATGTAATTAACTTTTGCAACCTAATCTAATACATAGCTGTAATCTTAAGTTAGGTATTCTTCCATGTCTGTGACCCAGAACAATGCATGTGTATCATTTGCTGAAATAGCAAATATTAAGGTTGAGAGCAACCTTGCAAAATTAATATCCATCATAAATTTTGAATGTAATATTTGGATATTGGTTAATAAACAATGATATCTGTTATACTGTTTGTTGTCTGGGTCAGTAGAGATTAGTTGGAGCCAATGACTTAATCCCTTGTTCAAGATGTCTCTAAGGTACCCCATTCCTTCTCCTGTGATGCCTTCTGTGTTGTTCAATAGCAACAGAGCAAAGCCCTTTGTTAATGACAGGCAGAGACAGACACACATACACACAAAAACAGACATAGATAGGCATACACATGTATATAATACATACATACAGATACACACACACACACACATATATATATATATACATGCATATATACATATGTATACACACACAAATATACACACATATGATACATGCACACACATGATACTTCCACACACAATACATGCACATACAATACATACACAGAGGTACACACACACAGATATATATGTATGTATACATATACACACACAGATACACAAACACAGAGAGATGCATACACACACACACACACACACACACACACACACACACACACACAGTAACAGATTTACAAGACAGCCTCCAGGCAGGCACAGATTCAGACTCATACAACAGCTAGAGAGAGGAGAGAAGACACAGGGAGTGTAAAGTAGAGAATTCAAGTCTGGATTTGCTCTTGGTTAGTTGACTCCACGGGAAAGTGCTTTCATTTCTTTCCTTAATGTGACATCTACTTATTGTTATTGGTGACTCAGAGTTAGTCACTTGTGTGTTTAATCTATGCACAGCCCTGTGTGATTTTTTTTAAATCTTAAAAAAAAAAAAAGCCAATTTCATGAAATACTAACACCTGGCGTCACCATTCCCATTTCCTTGAGAATGCTGTTCTTTTCATCTGGATATATCTAGTTACTAATGCTGTTGATCTTCTCGTGTTTAATGCACTCACCTAAGCAGGCTTCTTTACTGGGCCGTGCAGTCTTTGCTATATAGAATGCACAATGTGAAACTCATAGGCACAGATAGTGGGAAATCTTGTAATCTTGTAAAGGTTACAAGGGTGGGTTACTAGAGAGGACATGTTGGGGGAATACTGGCCTATATTATTAAAGAGATCCAGAATATGCTAGTCTAATGTGCTGCTTTGCCATGAGGGGTATTTGGGTCTAAAACACCTGAAGGTCAGTATAAACAGGGAAACTCTCTTGCCTTTTCCCCTACCTAAAACCCAAGATGCAAAATTCCATCTGGAGAGATTATTCCCCCCACTTCTGTGCCAGGAAGAGCTGGTCAGAGATGGTTGGCACAAACACCTTCTATAGTTTCTTTCCCCATGTTTCTCAACCCCACTTTCCTGAGTTTCATACCACCACAAGAGATAAATGAAACCCGCAAAGCCTTTTCAAGTATTCACCCACTCCAAGGATCGCATGCTGTCCTTGTCTTTCCAAACAGAAGGAGAAACAAGCCGATCTGCTTCAGCTGTCGTTAAGAACACATTTCACAGATGAATTAGTTTCCTAGAGCTGTTGTAAGAAGTTACCATAAACTTGGTGGCTTAAAATAAAAATTATTCTCTTGGAGTTCTGGAGGCCAAGGGTTTCAAAGCAACATGTAACAAGGGACATAGTGTCTGTAAGCGCCTGAGCTTCTAGCATCCTCAGACATTCTTGGCTGCACAGTTACAGCATAATTATATATATCTGTCTCTGTCTTCATGTGTTCTCAGTATTTCTCTGTGCTCTTTCCTTTTCTTATGGAGCTGTCTGTCCATCATTACCATTAGAAATTTCCCCTTCTCCTTCTCCTCCTCTTCTTTCTAGGTCTGATCATTTGTTACTTTTGAAGACATATTTTTAACTGGACTCAGAAATACAAGCTCTTACCTAGGACAGGCAGCATCTCTTGGCAATCTGTTTCGTGTTGTTAGTGGTGTTTTTTATTTTATTTTTTATTATTATTTTTTATTTTTATTCCTTCATTCTCTTGGCCAAAAGTTTAACATATCCACATTCTTCTTATTTTTCTTAGTGTGAAGTGTCTTCGGAGCAAGAACTTGGGTCGTGTAGAGTCACAAGACATTGAATCTTGTGGACTTTGTCCTAGGTTTTTAAATTTCTTTGCATAAGGGCTTTCTGACAACTTATTGGCAGATGAGTTCTGCAGAGAGACTGAAAAGCTTTTGGGGTTTGCTGGCTCTTTAGAGCTTGAAAGACTCATACTGTTTCCGACCCTCTTTCACAGCTTCATTGGAAGCCTCCATGAACCAGTGACTCATGCATTTTGCATGCTGGCAAAACCAGAATTAAGAATCAAATGTGCCAGCCAATTTCTGGGACTGACTTCAGCAGTAGCTGGGTCTGTTTGGAGTCGACTAAGGAAGCCTCCAAGGGTCTAGATAACTGAATATGGGGAAACAAATCCAGAGAAATGATTTACTGGCTGGCTCAAAGTGACCACAGGGATCCCTTTGCAGCAAAATCCTTGAAGCTGAGAACCTGGGTGGGTCCTACTGAATCCTGACATGTCCTGGAGCATCTTTCCTAACAGTGAAGAGCAAAGTAATTAGCGTCTTTGTTTGCTTGGGTTTTATTTTGGTTATTTTTGGTTATTTTTACACCCCCTCCCTTTTCCCTCTCCTAACCTCCTCCCACACTCCTGGAACCCTTTCTCCTTCCTCATCCCCTTCCTACTCCACACCCTAGTTTGTTTTCTGTGACCTACTGACTTTGAGCAGCGCTGCTAGCAAGAGTATGTGAAGCTTTATGGTTGTCAGTGTTATCATTTCTTCAGAAGACACGCCTTCCTGGACTACAACTTTTAAAAGTTATGGCTTGACTTTCAAATATTTCCCGTGGGCCCATGCCCTAATAGTTTAGTCTCCAGCTAGTTTTGGAAATTCCATAAAGTCAGGTCTACTGGAGAGTGTTAAACACTTAGGTAGGTCCTAGGGATTTTTGTCCCTGGCCCCCTTTTCGTCCCTTGTTATGCTTTCTGTCCCCCATGAAGTGAAGAATTCCTTCACTACACACTTTTACCATCACAGAGTTCTGCGCAGTTCTAAGGAGTCAAGCACCCATAAGGACTCCAAGACCATGAACTAATTGTCTCTCTTCCTTTAAGTCAATGGTTCCCAAGCTGTGGGTTGCAAGCCCTTTGATAAAGGGACTTGAATGAAGCTTTCACAGGGGTCAGATATCCTGCACATCAAATATTCACATTACAACTCATAACAGTAGCAAAATTACAGTTATGAAGTAGCAATGAAAGTAATTTTATGGTTGGGGGGTGGTGGTGTCACCATAACATGAGGAATTGTATTAAAGGGTTGCAGCATTAGGGAGATTAAGTTATTGTCTCAGGCATTTGGTCACAGTGACACAGAAGCCTGCCCAATGCAAACACCCTCCTTTTCTACCACAACTACGAGTTTTTCAAGTCTTTCCTCTCCTCAAGTCTGTCCTGTGTGCTGAATCACTGCAAAACTGAGTGAAGGGTGTGTCCAGGCCACAGCCTGAAGGCTCTGCCTTAGCGCTTTCTCACAGAGTGAAAGACCATCACCTTTAAGCTCAGAGCATGCCAAATGTAGCTGAGTAGTTTGCCAGAATGTACCATGAGTGGTTTCTTACTCAGTCCCACAAGAGACCTTTTTTTTTGTTTGTTTTGGCTAACTGAAACCTTATTGACACAGTGTTTGACCGACCACATTCCTGTCTGCGTTCTGGGTTTGAGATGCTGCCCAACTTGCCCCAGTTCACAGGGTAAGAGGCTCTCTCTAATTCCTTCAAAACTTCCCTAACTCATCTCATTCATTCTAACCAACCCCACTTCTCAGTACCAGTTTTCTCTGTCAGTTGGTTATCTGCCTCTGTGACAAAGTAATGACAATTCTTCTACTTAAACAGGACAGGCTTATGTTGGCCCTTGGCTCCTGAGGTTTCAGTCCACAGTTTCTTGGACACAGTACTTTGGGCCTATGGTAAGGAAGAATCCCGTCAAAGAGATGTGTTAACAGCATGGTAGGCGAGAATCGGGGTCTGAGCAGCAATAGCCTCTTTAAAAGGCCTGACTTAGCTACTAGACCCCACCTACCGAGGTTCTCACTACTTTCCAAGTGCACGATCATGTGGGGAATCAAGGTTTTAACAAACTAGCTTTTCAGGACGTCTAAGATCTATTGTAATGTATCCATTTTATATGTATAAGCATTTTGCCTGCATGTCTGTGGAGGCCAGAAGAGGGCATCTGATCCTCCAGAAGTGGAGCTATGATGATTTTTTAAGCTACCACATGAGTGCTGGATACAGAACCCAGGTCCTTTGGGAGAACATCCTATGCTCTCAATAGCTGAGCCCTTTCCAGCATTTTTCCAGTGCTATGTAAATGAAGAGTTGGAGCTGGTATTTATGAGTGATGAGACAGGGGGTTTACCCTGAGGCTACTGGTAGTTACCCTACGTGATCCCAGACTTTCTTTCCCTGCTTCTGACATCCTGGGGGAGATCCGTGCATGTGTGTGTGTGTGTGTGTGTGTGTGTGTGTGTGTGTGTGTGTGTATTCGAATGGTTATGTGTTCATGAAATCTGTAACAGCACCATACTTGGCAAGTTAAAAGGACTGACTCTTTTCCATCCTGGCTTCCTTTCTGTTTCTATTTTCCTTGTGTTGGTATTGGGAGTGACTCTGAGTGTCTTTGTACTTGCCTTAACGGCATTTGTGTTGAGACTGAATTTAGTTTGGTGCTATATCCATCCACTCCAGTAGTGACACGTGTGACAGGACTAAAAACCTGGATGCAGTCCCAAGGTGAAAAGTTCATGGAAACTTAGTCTCCTGGAACTGTGGCATCCTGTATAATGAGTGCTCCAATGTCCTTTCTTTAGTCGGTGAATGAATCTGTGTGCTTTCCCTCAGTATTGTTTTATTATAGGTGTCTCCAAGCAATGACTTGCCAAATACCTAAGCAAAATTGAACTTTGCTTCCTGGCCTTCACCAATGCCCTAGGTAGTCCTTGAGCTGACCATGGGGTTGGAATTCAGTAAGAATGTTGCCTATTCAATGACATTCAGAATTGCCTCTAGTACTGTAAGAGAGATAGTGAAAGAAATCAGGCATTACTATCTACTACATAGAGTTAGAAATCTCAGGGCAAGTTTAGCAAAGTAAATTTAGAATTCTTGTTATAGTTATGTATGGCAGACTACATTATTTATTAGTAGAAAGCCCCCCCCCCACACTATCACTTAGAATAAAAGCCAAGTCACTCCCATATACAGGAATTTACAATGATTTAGGAAGTAGATTGGGCTGTGGTTTTAGAGTGTTGCATTATTCATGAGAAGGTTAGCTAGAGCTGAATTCCCTAATTAGAACCATGACTTGGGCGTGAAAGCCCTTGCCCCGGGAGTATAAAGACCTCACACCTGGCTTCTAAGAATATAGCTGACCTTAGATAGAGTTGACTTTGTATCAGTTGTTTTATTGCTCAGTTCCTGCCAGTCTTTGTGTTTGCATTCCTCTGTGTTGTGTAAGAGTCATTAAGCATCAGGTAACCTCATTGTACCTTATGTCACCTAACTTCTTTATTTTCTGTATAAAAAGTTTGATGCTCGATTTGACAAATTATATTCAGATACAGCACACTCTCTGTGTCTGTGTCTGTCTGTCACCCCTTTCTCGCCAACTCTTTGCTCACCTGTCTGGTACCCTGAGTTCTCCCGTGGATTGAGGGGGGGCCCCCACTGAGGCTGGTCCATGGCAGTTTGGGTTAAATGGGATATATTTATGTGGTTTCTGCCATTCAGTTTCACATACGGTGAGTTATGAATAGCCACCTTGCAAAGCAATGACTTCCAAGAACGACTCCCAAGCCCACAGGGCTGATTCACCCAGTGTCAAGACATAGATGTGCAGAGCCAGAGGAAGCCTGGCACTTGTACCAGCATCGGGAGTCTGCGGGGAGTGGAGAAAAGGCATCCATACAGCTAGTCTGTGGGAAATTCTTCCATTCAACAGAGTAAAGGGTTGGGTTTCTCGTGATAGCTAGTCAAAAGTGTACTTCTTCTTCCCAGTTAAGACTAACTCTGGTAATGCAGCATAAATGAGTTCGCCATATCTATGTTTTGGTTTTTCCTTTTTTCTTTTTCTTTTTTTTTATTTTATTAAATATTTTTTATTTTACATTTCAAATGCTATCCTGAAAGTTCCCTATACCCTCCCGCACTTCTCCCCTACCCACCCACTCCCACTTCTTGGCCCAGGCATTCCACTGTATTGGGGCATATAAAGTTTGCAATACCAAGGGGCCTCTTTTCCCGATGATGGCCAACTAGGCCATCTTCTGCTACATATGCAGCTAGAGACACGAGCTCTGGGGGTTCTGGTTATTTCATATTGTTGTTCCTCTTATAGGGTTGCAGGCCCCTTCAGCTCCTGGGGTACTTTCTCTAGCTTCTCCTTTGGGGGCCCTGAGTTCCATCATATAAATGACTGTGAGCATCCACTTCTGTATTTGCCAGGCACTGGCATAGCCTCATATGAGACAGTTATATAAGGGTCCCTTCAGCAAACTCTTGCTGTCATATGCAATAGTGTCTGGGTTTGGTGACTGATTATGGGATGGATCCTCTGGTGCGGTAGTCTCTGGATAGTCCATCCTTTCATCTTAGTTCCAAACTTTGTCTCTGTAACTCCTTTCATGGTTTTTCCCCTCTATTTTAAGGAGGAATGAAGTATCCACACTGGGGTCTTCCTTCTTCTTGATTTTCTTGTGTTTTGAAAATTGTATCTTGGGTATTCTAACATTCTGTGCTAATATCCACTTATCAGTGAGTGCATATCTAGTGACGTCTTTTGTGATTGGGTTACCTCACTAAGGATGATGTCCTCCAGATACATCCATCCATTTGCCCAAAAATTTCATAAATTCATTGTTTTCCTAAATCTGATAGAGGACTAATATCCAATATATACAAAGAGCTCAAGAAGCTGGCCTCCAGAAATTCAAATAACCCCATTAAAATGGAGTACAGAGCTAAACAAAGAATTCTCAAGTGAGGAATACCAAATGGCTGAGAAGCACCTGAAAAAAATGTTCAACATTCTTAATCATCAGGGAAATGCAAATCAAAACAACTTTGAGATTGTACCTCACTCCAGTCAGAATGGCTAAGATTAAAAATTCAGGTGACAGCAGATGCTGGCAAGGATGTGGAGAAAGGAACATTCCTCCAACCACTCTGGAAGTCAGTTTGGCGGTTCCTCAGAAAATTGGACATAGTATTNAGTATTACCGGAAGATCCAGCAATACCTCTCCTGGGCATATATCCAGAAAATGTTCCAACTGGTAATAAGGACACATGTTCTACTATGTTCACAGCCGCCTTATTTATAATAGCCAGAAGCTGGAAAGAACCCAGATGTCCCTCAACAGAGGAATGGATACAGAAAATGTGGTAAACAATGAATTTATGTTTTGTTTTTTCATAGCATTTGCATGAGATATAATCTGTAGGGTGGTGATGTAACTCAGTTGTTCTGGGTTTGAGCCACAGCACTGCATAAAATAGGTACAATAGTGCATTGCCTATAATCCATGTGCTTAGAAAAGCATAGAACAGGAAGATTAGAAGTTTAAGGCTATTCTTGAGTGTGTAGTGAGTTTGAGGCCTGGAATCTATGAGACCCTGTGTTAGTAGTGGGCACAATCTCTAATAGTATTACAAGTATTACAACTATATCTATAACGAATCCTATATGAAAGAATGTACAGATTTCCACAAATGTGAAAGTCAGTCCAATGTTTATTACTACAATGATAAATTTGTGAAATGCAGTCTTTCTAAATTTCTCAATAATGAAGCACATTTTAATCAAGAATATAAAGAAAAGACTACACAATATTTTGTTCTTTTCATTTAAATATAATTATTGTAGCTGGGTGTGGTTACACCCATCTGACATGCTAGGTGAGTTTGAGGCCAGCCTATGCTATATAGTGATATGTCATCACAAAATACATATTATTATATATATTATATAGGTAGATAGTAATTGTATGGAGAAAATATAAAAGTGTTTTTTTAAACATCTATCCAATTAATAAAGATTTCACATTTCATGATATTTATATTGAGAAATCTCTAAAGTATAAATTTTATATATACATAGTATATGCTCTTTAATTCTAAATATTAAATCTCACTCTTAGTTTGTAATTATAATTTTATATTTTTCTTAAAGTATATTTCCCAGTTACATAGGGTTTTGAGTGCCACAAATTCTACATATAATAATGTGTCTCTCTTAACCTGTTTAGTGCTGGCAGGAATTTTTATTAGTTTTTTTTCCCTATTATCCCAAACCAAGTATTTGCCCCAAGAATAGGCTTCTGGCTGCTGTCTATGATTTTTTTATTTTCAAACTATTGGCCAAGTCAGAAAGCCAGCTTGTGCAAGGCTTTATGTAGCCTGAGTCTCTTGCTGGTCAAACATGATTGAACCTTAGGATAAAGGAGGGCTGTGCTATTCGAGAAGGAACTGCTGCCTCATCTGTTCTTGAGAGAGATGAAGGGAAGAGAGGTCCCTGTGGGGTTAAAGCGAGGAGGCTCCTTATGGTCCCTAGACTATAAAGAAGCTTGTCAAAAAGTGATCCGAAGCTTTGGAATCAGGAGGGTAACATTTCCTCCAGGCATGAAGCCCTGGTAGCCATCTACAAAGAACTACCGAGACTGAGATCTCCTAAGAAGCAAGACCATAAAAGGTTGGTTTTATTTAACATTTTTAGAATTAGCTAGGAGACAGGGCTATTTGTTGAATGTTCGCAGGCCTGATATGTGATCAAAGTCTTTATAGAACTAAAGGATGATGTTAAACTATGGGAAGGGGTTTAAAGGTCCTGGGAACAGCTAGAATGATGCTGGATTAGTGTAGTCCATGCTATAATAATATTAGGTGAGCAAGGTAGAGACCAAGGAGCCCAGACGTTGGATCTGGCAGAGTTTTCCCTGTGATTCTTGTTGTATGATCATGATGTACAGTAGAAGAGTGAAGGCCCGTGGGTGTTTTTGAGAAGCAAAGACAAGTAAAATGGCATGGTGTTAGCCATTGTGTTCGGAAGTCCTAGGGGAAACCTATTTCAGCACACCATCAAATGACCTTTTTGTTTCTGCTAAAAGTTGAGTTAAGAAGATGCAAGCATTCACCTACATCAGCGTTGCGCCATACCCTATCAACAGCACATAGCATCTCTCCTCTGGAAACACTGTCAGATAGCCCCGAGAGAAAGAAGTTAGTATGATCCAGTGAACGAATGAGCACCAAGCTGAGCATGGATTTTTTTTTTTTAACAGTGTCTCACACCTGCAATGCTCTCTCTCTGATCACGACTGGTATGATAGACGAAATAATAAACGCTAATGGGAAGCTCAAAATAAAACAGTTGTCTTCAAAATCAGTGATGTTATGATATTATGCACCACTTCCCATAGCACAGAGTAGGCCCTGGGGTTTTTGACACGTGTGCAGTGTGGGCTAAGTGGGGAGGGGCTGTAAGTGTAAATTAGCAACCTAGCAACCTGTGCATGCAAAGAAGCCCTTTATTCCCCTACTCCCAGGAATTTTCTAGGTGCTTCAGAGCAATAAAAACTTCAGTGATGCTGGGGCCTGTTATTTCTCAGGTGAGCAATCAAACAATGTGGTTAAAAAAAAGTCAGGTTTGCTACTCAGAGACATAAATGGGAGCCTCATTCTGGAGTAGAGTCATGTCATACAGGTGAGGCGGCCAGTGGCATTCGCTGCTAAGCCTGAGGACCTGAGTTCAAGCTGAAGGACCCATGTGGGGTCAGGAGAAAAACCACTCCCACAAGTTGTCCTCTGAAATCCACATGTACAGTGTGGCAGAAAGTACCTGTGTGAGAACACACATGTATACATGTACATACACACACTTGCACATACATACACTCATGCATGCACATACAAACACACAATCACATTCATACAAACACTCACACATACCACACACATACTCACACTCATACACACACACTCACACACACATACAAATATACACATATATACACACAAATACACATGTACACACATGTACAGTTAAATACACATATATGCACACAAACACACAAACCTACACACACATATTCTCTTAGTAAGGGTTTTATTGCTGTGAAGAAACACCATGGTCAAGGCAATTTTTATAGAGGCAAACATTTAGTTGGGGCTTACTTACAGTTTCAGAGGTTCAGTCCATTATCATCATGGCAGGAAGCACGGCAGCCTACAGGCAGATGGTGTTGAAGAAGAAGCTGAGAGGTCTACATCTTGATTCAAAGGTAGCCAGAAGGGGACTCTCATCCGCAGGCAGCCAGGAGGTGTGTGTGTGGGGGTGTCTCTTCCACACTCAGTGAGGCTCAAGCATAGGAGGCCTTAAAGCCCACCTACACAGTAACTAATCCCTCCAACAAGGCCACACCTTTTCAAACAAGGCCACAAGCCCTAATAGTGACACTTTCCATGGAGCTAAGCATATTCAAACATACATTGCATAACTATACAAACATAACTATACAAACACACATACACATAAATACACACATCTACTAAATAATTAATAAATAAATAAACAAATAAATAAATGTAATGAAGTAGAGAACCATGGGTTTGAATTTGAACTCAGCTATGTGTTTCTCCTGTGGACTTCACTTCTCTGAACTTCAGGTTCTTTAAAAAATAATTTTGTGTTGTTTTGAATTATGTGTATGTATGTCTCTGCATGACTACGTGCACTTATGTTCAGTGGCCCACAGTGGACAGAAGAGGATGTCTGGTCCCCTGAAGCTCAAATTACAAGTGGTTGTGAGCTACCTGAAGTGGATGCTGGGAACTGAACGTGAGTGCTCTTCTGAATTTCAGTTTACCTGTCCCATAGATAACAATATTTTAAAATACTTTTTATTGATTCTTTGCAAGTTGTACATGATGCACCCCAGTCCTGGTCATATACACCCTTTGCCCTTGCAAACTACCCCTAACACACACACACACACACACACACACACACACACACCACCACCACCACCACCACCAACAACAACAACAACAACACCAACAACAACAACCAACAAAACCCAAGCATAGAAACCATCCCATCATGGAAGCTATAGCATGTCATGGTGTGTCCCACAGTGTATCCCTCCATCCATGCATCCTTGCCTGCAAATGGTCACTGCAATCAGTCACTGGTCTGGTTTGAGATCATTGGCTTCTGTGACACCATCAATATTGGATTCCTATCAGAACTCTTTCCGGTTGTCTGGTTGTTACCCTGTGTCATGGAGGACTGGGCCTTTCACACAGCCCAAGTGTTCATAGGTACTATAAATTTTGGGGTAGACCGATTTAGAGCACTGGATTTGGGCCTGAGTGGCAGCTGAGCTGGTCAGCCCACCACACTAGCACAGCAAGTTCTTCGGCACTGCTCAGGCTAGGTCACCCAATGCTATCATCAACAGGAGGCAGGGGCTGCTCTCCTGCTCCCCTGCTCCCCTGCTCCCCTGCTCTCCTGCTCTTGGGGCCAGCTCACCAGTGCCTACATCTCCAAAGTCAGCTTCACTTTGCTGCCCAGTCAAGGTATAGGCTCCCCCCCTTGCAACCTGTGAGGGGCTGGACAAGCGCTCCTGCTCTCTCATACACGATGCTGGCTCGATCGTGCGTTCTCCATCAGGGCCCGCTCCATTTTGTTGCCCAGGTGAGGTGCAGTGCCCACTCTCTCAAGTCCTATAGCTGGTGAGGAACAGGGCCAGCTCTCCTGTTCTCGTGACCTCTAAAGTCCGTTCTCCAAACTGCTACAGGTGCTGAGGCACAAGGGAAGAAAGGCATCACCTCTGTACCATGCCACCCCACAACAGGTGACTGGCAGGGGCAGTTCTGCCTCGCTCTCACTCTTGGGGCTTGCTCATCTGTGCCCCCCCGCCACCAGGGGTTAGCTCTGATGTGCAGTCCAGGAGAGGAGCAGGGCCAACTCTCCCGAGTTCTGCAGGTTGTAAGAGGCAAGGCTAGCCCTCCTGAGCTCGTGATCCTGTGGGTATCTTTCCTGGCTGCTGGAAGTGGTGAGGGGAGGGGGCGAATCATTTCTGCACTTGTGCCACCCCACAGGGAGATGAGGAGTGGGGTCAGTTTCTCATACTCAGTGCCGTGTGCTGGAGGGCAGGTCTGTGGCTGGCAAGGCCATTCACAGTTCTCTGATGTAAGAACAACCACCAACAGGGTTATCTTTTTTTCCCATCGCTGGGAGGAGGATTAACAATTTTTTTTTTTGTCACAAACTCACAAGTTGTTGTCAAGATTAGATGCAGAATTAGACAAATTGCAAACACTTGATGACACTTCATGGGTTCATCTATACCCATAAGGTCTTAAAACCATGGCCACAAACACAATATGCAAGTGGCTTTTGTTTTGCATGTTTTGAATATTTTTACTTAAAGTTCATGAATCACTTCTTTTTTGTAGTTTTTTATTTTTATTAAACTAATAAAAGTTATTTTAAAATATTCAACTCAGTATTGACATTTTTTTAAGTCATCAAAATAATTTACAATAGTTAAATGCCTCTTAAATATACATGATATCTTTGGAAGCTAAAAGTAATATGCACTCAACCAATTTTTAAAATCTATTTGGAACATTAAACGTGATAGAAGTAGAAAAAAATCTCTTATGAAGTCCTCTATGAAAGAAAATTGTGACAGGTTTCTGATTAGACAGAAACTGCTCCATCTCTAAGACAGAATATGCAGCATAACTGTGGCTTCATAGAATGAACTGGGTAGTGTTCCTTCTGTTTCCATTTTGTGGAATAGTTTGAAGAGTATTAGTATTAGGTCTTCTTTGGAGATCTGATAGAATTCTGCACTGACACCATCTGATCCTGGGCTTTTGGGGGTTGGGAGACTTTTAATGACTGCTTCTATTTCTTTAGAGGTTATGAAACTGTCTAGATGGTTTATGTGATCCTGATTTGTCTTTGGTATTTGATATCTGTCTAGAAAATTGTCCATTTCATCCAGAGTTTCCAGTTTTGTTGAATATAGACTTTTGTAGTAGGATCTGTTTTTTTTTTAACTTCCTCAGTTTCTATTGTTATATCTCCCATGAATCACTTCTAATAGGTTCCTGACCATTGTCTTGTCTGTCTATCTATCTATCTATCTATCTATCTATCTATCTATCTATCTCTCTATCTCTCTATCCATCTGTTGTCTGTTTATTATGTTTAAAGACACATTTTGGTAGAGGTCAATTATCTAGTTATTTCCCCCTACTGTCCCTATAAATGGCTGCAAATTTCAAACAGACAGCATTAGATCCAATGGTAAGGGCAAAAAGGCAGCTCTGTTAAATGGGTAACATTTCTTCTATCAAACAAACACCAGTTGTGAAATTGTTCCTATAAAAGCTCACCCCCAGTTCCTTTGGAATTCTTCAATAGCTAAATGAGTATTTAAGAACTGTTCTAAATGATAAACACCATTTATTTAGGAAGATATAACCTATCTGACATGCAAATGCTCATAACACAGGCATACTGCACCATTTGCAGTACTTTGAGGGCTGTGTCACTTGGCCAAGCAGTACACAAAAGAAGTCTTCTGAGATTACAGCCTAGCAAGGGATTAGTTAGCACCGTGTCTGATGGATTCCATTTGTTCTGTTTACAGTTCTTGTGCAATTTCAGGACACTCTGTTCCCTTTCTGATTACTGTGCAGCAGCAAGCCTGCTGGGTAGCCCAAGAAGAACTTCCCACTCCAGGCCAGGCTCTCCTCCTGACTGACATCCTTTGCTTCCAGCCGTGAGATCTGCAGGAAGGGCTGATGTTGAGAAAAGGACTAGAGACCTCCTGCTGTTTATTTGCTTTGTGTGTGTTTAATCGGACTCTTAATTCCCTTTTGTTTTCTCCTGTCAAGTCAAGATGATAATAATAATTTTTGTGGGATGGTTGCAGTTTGAGCAAGACAGTGTGTGTTAAACACTCAGCCAGCACAATGCCTGGTAATATTAATCCTCTAACAAATAGAGCCATTATTCTTATAAGAGTCATAAGAGAACATGGAACATGCTTGCTTGGGATTTCTAAGCCCAGAAAGCTCTACCACTGCTTAAAGTCTTCAAACACACACACACACACACACACACACACCCTGGGACAAAAGCTCAGCTTTTCCACTAGGGCCTATAATGCTAAGTGGTATGGATTCTTCGCAATAGTGACCGTTGTAGTGTGGCCATCCCTGAGTCAGCTATGCTTTTATGACATTTCTGGCTACAGACAAGGGACGCCTCACTGCTTGGTTGATGGTAGAGGAGCAGTATGTGAAATGAAGAGAAGACCTCATGTTGATGGTGACATGAGAACTCTCCCTTGGTCAGTCTTTCCATTGCTCTTACAAATACCTAAGAATCATTTTGAAAGAGAAATGTTTAGTGTTGGCTCGCAGTTTCATACACTTTCTACTATGTTTCTTTGTACCTACATACTATGTATGTATGTATGTATGTATGTATGTATGTATCTGTCTGTCTATCTGTATGTTTATCTATCATCTCTCTACCTATCGCCATTGGCCCCGTTGTTTTCTCAGTGCAGATCCTCACAGGGAGCATGTGTTTGAGCAAAGCAGCTAACCTTATGGAGAACAGGATGCAGAATGGGCTGGGACAAAAGCCCCGCTTTCCAGAACATGCTTCCAGTGACTTACTCACCTCTTACAGTTCCTAGTACCTCCTAAAATTGTGTTGTGAGCTGAGAAGCAAGGCTTCAACAAATGAGCCTACGGAGGGAATTTCATATTCAAACTGTAAAACACGCATAAGCATCCAAAACACCAGTTATGCGTTTGCCTTTCATCCTATGTGAGGAGGGGTGGGGATGGCCACAGCCTACATATTTTACATACAGAATTATACATGATGAATGAATGAAGGTTTTGCATGTTGGGGTTGTCCTACAAGGTCAAAGTACATTTTGGCCCTAAGCATTCTCAAGAAGCCTCACTTGGGGAAGTCCTTCCAGGAAAGGCTGTATGGGCTGGTGCTTGCCTTGTGTGTTTTACCGACTGGTCATGCCTATCATGTGACAAGAGGAAGAACAGACATAAAGTCTGGGCTCACGATCTCAGTTCGTCTACCCACCATTCACTTTGATCTTCTTAATCTTGCTGAAGGGACCCCTTTTTTAAAAATGGAAATAATACCCATCTTATATCATTTTTGTGTTGTCCTTGTATAGCCAGTACAACAAGGTGACAATAAATGGAGATTTCTATCACCATCACCTAAGTGAGGGGGACTGAGGGGACCACAGAGCTCAATTCATTATGTAGATGAACAAACTTGCCTCTTCTTCATATAGAATACAGCCTTTATAACATTAGTGGCTAGTCACTGGGGGGAAAGGCACCTACAATTTATAACTAAATGAAATTATGACGAAGAACCAGTCTCAGCCAGTCTTCTGCATGCTCGGAATTGGTTTCCCAAAGTTGCCTTGAGGGCAATGAACATACTAATGTGTTCATTTATCATTGAGAACAGAAGAACACACTTTCCTTTCATAAAATCATCCCATGTTGGCTAGACTCCCTTGGGTGAATGAGCAATGGAAACGGGAAGGACCAGAGCACAGCTGTGCTGTGAGTCTGAGCTAGGCAGGCACAGCCTCATCCATCTTCACCACATTCACCTGGGAAAGGCGCTCTCTTGGCTCCACGGCACTAACTCTCTAAACGGAATATAATATAAGCCAACTGTAAAGCACAGCCTTGTAGATCTGGTGGGACTGGGCTTGGCTTGATAACATCTGGCATTATCCTAGCCCAGGCTTGGAGGATGGGTAACGTCCATGTGGTGTGTGTGGGCAAACTGTAGCTTATCCATCAAAGATCTCTGCTGTCTTTCTGTGTTGCTGGGAAGCTGGTATCCAGCCAGAAATGACACTGTCCAGAAATATTTGTATTAAACTGGGATGGTGTGACTTAGATCAGCAGTTGGGAGGTAGGCAGAAGTGATGTACAATGGTTCTATGCTTGTTCAAAAAAAAAAAAAAATCTATGTATACTCTTTTGCTTTCGGGATCCTGTCTGTTGGCTGCCCCTAACAATGTTTGGTGACATTGAGAGTCTTTGTTAAATATGATTTTAAAAAAATGAACACCAATTATTGGTCGAGAGAGGATGCTGACATATCATTACTTTAGTGAGGTGTATTGGAATGGAAGGGCCTTGAGGCCATGGTAGCACCTTGAGGTGAAAGGGAGGCTGATAGACAGGACAGATGCAATACAGTATGTGGAGCTCTAAAGGCAGTGGAGCCTCAAAGGGAAGAAGAGGTGGTGGTGGAGGTGGTGATGATGATGATGGTGGTTGTGGTGGTAGTGATGATGATGATAAGGATGATGGTGGTGGTAGTGGTGGTGATGTAATAAAAGAGTGGAGAGAGAGACACAGAGAGAGAGAGAGAGAGAGAGAGAGACAGAGAGACAGAGAGACAGAGAGACAGAGAGACAGAGAGTACTGATGCTACCAGAGGCATGGTTGTGGGAACAACATTCAGAGCAGAATTCCCCAGAGGATTCTCCAGAGCAAAATCTGCAGAGCAAAGGAGCCATCTGGCTGTGGATTTAAAGATGCAGGCCCATGTCTTAAGAGTTATATCTCTAAGACAGAATTGCCTCTCTCTGGTGGAATGTCCCCAGGACTGCGTGGAGTAGAGATTTCATTTTCTTCATCTCATTGGACACAACTCTGATAGCAAATAACTCCCGATAATGATTTATGTGAGGGGTTTGGGAGGTGGCATGTGACATTACCTGAGGCCACCTCCACATGAGATGACCTGCAGCACTTGCTCCGAGTCAGGTCATCGGCTGAGATCCTTGCTCCATTTGGAATGGGAGCTTTTTTTGCAAGGTGAAAACCATCTTGTTTTATTGTCTTCTGCATGTTGAGATTCAGGATTCCAAGCGCCATTTGTTAAAGATGTTGTCTTTTCTCCAATGTATATTTTTCATGTGTATCTTTGTGCAAAACCGGGGAGTTGTAGTTATGAACACGTATATCTAGACCCTATGTTTCGATCCTTGCGAGTCTGTTCATATGTGAGTACCCTGCTGTTTACATTGCTCTGGTTCAGTAGCACAATTTGAGATCAGGTAAGGGGGTTACCTTGAGCAGTATTATTTTTATTGAAGATACTTTGGCAATCATTGGGGGGTTTTGTGTTGCTATATAACTTTTGAGATAATTTTTCTATGCCTGAGGAGATAGATTTTAATTAGGATTGCAATGAATCTACAGAGCGCTGTTGTTAGGATGACCATTATCACAGAGTAACTCTTCCAATCCATTAATTCTTCCCGTCTTCATTAATTCTAAGGTTTTGACCACAGAGACCTTTCATCCTTGGCAAGGTTCATGGCTGAGCATTTTATTTGTTTATTTGCAGCTATTTTTGGAAGGGAATGGTTTGCCTGATTTCAACCCTCTGCAGCAAAACCACTATGTAGCAGGTCATAAGAGTCCTGGCAGCTCGGGTACAAGTAGACGTCATCACGAGATCTTGACTTTGGGAGAATTGTCTGTATTCACACTCCTCCCCATGGAGCTCAAGGGCAGTCTCAGAAGAGTGAGCATGAAGACTGCAGGAGTCAGCAGACGAAGAGCTGGGAAATGACAGGTTGTCATACACACAACGGCTGTCAACTCACAGCAGCTACACGGCCTGCATAAGACTTAGACAATATCAAGCCGGTCACAATCCAAAGGGTGGGGTCCTGGATGCTCCAGCCTTGGAGGAGGAGGAACTGACAGATGATGGTTGCTTAGGGAGGCAGAATTATCTCCTTTGAGGACATAGCTGCTAGTAGGTTGTCCAGGTCTCAGTGGACAAGCTCACACTTATATGCACGTGGGCAACGGCAGTTAGACTATGGGAGTTATCAATAACCAAAACACAGAACAAGACACAACAAAAACCAAACCAAACCACCCAATCAAAAACCAAACACAAACAACAGCAAAGCCAGAGGACATGGAACTGGGAGGACAGAGGGGTGGAGAAGCTGTTGGAGGGAAGTGATGGCGGACGAACATAATAAATACACACCATATAAGAGAATAAATGAAACTATTATTAAAAGTGAATTATGGTGGGAAGAAATAGAAGGGAGAGATGTCATAACTGAACTATAGTGTCAAGAATACGTTCATACTTCTGACAAATGAATTATATAATAACAAACACAACCAGGAGGATTTTAATGAACTTTTCCTGGCATGTCAACCTGATCATGTCAGAACTTTAATTGAGGATGCCTGATAAGTAAATATACTTATGAGACCAGGATACCTTACGGCATTTGTCAGTGCGCATTCCCACGTTTCAGGGCAAGGGAAAGGAAGCCTGATACTTATATTTTAAATATGGATCATTGACTGCTAAGTAGATCCCCGGTGCAGACTGGAAGAGATACATTCATTACAGATTTAGAACGTCATCTCTTGAACTATCCATGTCCAAATGAATATCTGGAGTTAAGCGCTCAGTAATTATTTGTGGATGAACTAAGATTTAATTGGTTAGATATCTTAAACAGAGGGGAAAAGTCAAATTATCATTTGGGTACCCAAATATTTCAAATACTGTCTATACATAACTTTACTGGCCAGGTACAGTGACAGAATTGGCTGTTTTGTCTTTCACGCTAACCCGTTCCTGTGTAAGGAAGTGTCCCCCAGTTCTCACTACACTTCATGCATCTGGTGGGGATTACTCTCTCCTATAATTATGGTAAGTACCGTAGACTTCTTAGGAAGTGTGCTGAGTTCCTCACATTTTTGCCACAGAAGACAAAACTCACCAGAGATATGTCCTTTCCCTTTTCTTCCAGCAACAATTACTCTATTCAGTCACCCAGGAAGTCCTGTCCACTGCCAGCTGCTCAGAGCCTGTGTGTGCAAGTGTGTGCATGTGTGTCTGTGTGTGCCCACTGTGACATTAAAAAAGTCAGTGTGTGAAGCCTCAGAGATGTTTTTTTGCCCCATTGCCTGGAAATCTTACAGTACTTTTCCCATAAGCTTCTTAGTGGCTTTCCTCCTGTAAGGTTTGTACCAGCTCCAGTTGAACATCGGTCTTCCCACACCACGGGCAGTTTGCTGTGAGGAACGCAGCTAGGGACATAAGCCTATTTGCAGTGATCTCTGGGAATTAAAATTCTGCTCTTTTAGGAAAATCCATTTCCTTGGTTACAGTGTACCACTGCTCTCAGAAATTGTCCCCCCCCCCCCACACACATTTCCTGATCACTAGAGAGGCCACTCACATCCCTCTAGCTGACCTTAGTTTATTTGGCACAATAGTGGTTATGATCATAACTCTGAGTCAGAGGGCTTTAGTAAACAATAAACACAGTGAAAATATGTATGCTGCAGTCGGGTAGAAAGTACAGAAGCCCATTGCTTGCCCTAAGCTTTTGCTGGTGAGCCCAGCAGACCAGGTTAAAAACTGAAATGGAGGTACTCACACTAAACTGCCTCCTCACCAAGTTAAACAAGACTGTTTATTTGACCTTCCACAAGTGGTAGAGGTTACAGAGATAACAGGCAAACTTCCCCCAAAGGCCAGTTTCATTTGGCATGGTCACAACGTTACCACCACCTTAAGTCCTTACCACCAAAGATAACCTAAAATAACCTCATGTTAGCCAATCGATTATTTCTTATTGTTCTATTTCCCTGTCCTCATTTTAGGGGGAAAGTAAGTTTGAAACCACAAATCTTAGCCCCCAAATTGGGTGATTACTATGAGTCAATTTTAAAAATTATTGCAAGAAATTTTACCTTTCCTCCCCAATAAAGCCAGCATCCTTTGCCTTGCTGGTTGGAATACTTTTTCTACCATGCAGGTTTTTGAGATGGAGGAGCCTTTCTCACCCCAACTGAGCATGACCCAGGGACCTATGGGGTCAAATATTTACCATCATCAAAGATCAACCTGAGACCATGGCTCCAAAGTTGGTTGTCTCATGCCATTGAAAATTAAAGGTGTGGATTTTCACTGGAGAATGTGGACTGGAAATAAGTTTTACTAAGCAGTATTGTAGAAAGATAAAAAACTAAGTAAGAAACTAAGGCCGTGGATAAACTTGTGTACTGTGTAAAGGTTGCCTTTGTTTTATTTCAAATGCCTGATTTCTGTGCCAGCAGATCTGTCTGGACTTTGGTATTTGTTTTTAATGAAGCATCACCTGCCTGAGTATTTTGTAAACATTCTTCTCCATCACCTGCTGACTGGCTTAATAAAGATCTGATGGCCTATAGCAGGGCAGAGGGAGAAAGGAGGGACTTCTGTGCCAAGAAAGGGAGTCTGGGAAAGAATCAGGCATGGGAGAGTCACCAGCCAGACATGGAGGAAGAAATGTGTGCTGGTACCGAAAGAGAGGTAACAGGTCATGTGGCAGAACGTAGATAAGAATAAACCGGTTCATTAAGTTATACGAGCTAGTTGGGAATGAGCCTAAGCCTAAGCTTCATAAGTAAATGCAAGTCTCTCTGTCATTATGGGAAGCTGCTGGTGGGTCAAGATAGTCTGGAGGAAAGTGAAGGAAATTCCCAAGAGCTGAGAGAGGTTTTGAAAGAGAGGGAAAGGCTGTTGAATTTCTTTGTTTAGTGGTTTTTAGAGGGTGTTGGCAGAAACTGGACAAAGCAGAAGTAATCTCTGTTGAGATTGGTTAATTCTCTGGGTTATCATGGACTGAGCCAATGAAGGGCCCATATACTCTGTGCCTGACTTCCTGGCCCAAACAGGAAGATTGGCATGTGCTGTTTATTCTCTGATCACCCAGTCAAGGCCTTTCTCTGCCCATTTCTGAATTGTACTTTGTTAGGCGTTGACCTGAAGTGTTAGTCTCTTAGCCATGGTTACAACCCTCTGACCTTGCAGGTGTTCCAAATGCTGCTAATTCTACAGAGATCTCTCTGTTCTCTTGGTAACCATGAAGTAATGTTTTGAGCTCTGTTTTTATTTACAACAGGATGGACTAGGGTCTCTATTCTGAAAGAGGGCAGCCCTTACCAGACATCACTCTTACATACAACTTAGTCCATTATATCTAGCTGCACAGAAGCATGTGGACTAAGCAATGGTGCCTGGCCTGTGTTTCCCAAAGGGGAAAGGTTGCATGGAAGCTAGCCAGCCATTCTTCTATAACTGCCCTTGCTTCTCAGAGCCTGTTTGTCTCTTATCAGATCCATTTGCCTAGCTCATATCGAGCATCTTTTGTCTGTCTCATCTGCAACACTCCTGGTTATACGGTTTTAACTCTTACGTTTCCTTTTCACCTCAAATTTCACCTCTTGTCATCTTGGTGTAAGTAGACAACTTATGTTTTTCATGGTGGCCCTTTTCTCTTACTGCTTATTATAAATTAACTCCACCTCACCATTTTATGGGAATTAATGTTATAGGTCATAGAGTTAAAAAATAAATAAAGAAAAGGTTAAATTAAGTTGATGCTTCGTCCTTTGACCCTGCTCATCTCTCATGTCCCAGTTACTAGTTCCATATGTGAAATAAACCCTGAATGTAGTAGTTTAATCCTACCATCTTGTTGCCTCTGAGGACGAATACCTAAAATTCCAGAAGTCAGGATGCAGAGAAAGGAGGACTCACTTGAATTCCATGCTAGCCTGGGGTACACAGCAGTACCCACAGGGACCTGAAGAGGGCATCAGATCACCTGGGACTAGAGTTAGTGACACTTGTGAGCCACCATGTGGGTGCTGGGAAAGGAACCTGGGTCCTCTAGAAGAGAAGTCCGTGCTCTAACCAGGGAGCCGTCTCTCCAGCCCCTTTGCTGTCTTTAGACTTCTTAGTATTATACTATCACATCTTCATACCCTTCACCTCTCTCTACTAATTTATTCCCCCCACAGCCATGGCATTATAACAAGTTTAGGAAAACCATATCCTTTGGTCCTCTTTCTCCCTGGTTCTCTTTTCTGCTCATTCTTGTCTCTTCCACTTACAGAATTGCATAATATCTAACAGCTCATTTTTAAAAAATGTATTTAGTTTTGTGTGTGTGTGTGTGTGTGTGTGTGTGTGTGTGTGTGTTTATGCATGCATCAAAGGCCTACATTCAGAATTCTAGTCAATCTTTTGGGACATTTTGCAAGGCAATTTATTGGAAGTTGAGGTCAACAGTGGATCATCTTTGTATCCCTACGTCTGGCAAAAAAAAAAAAAAAAGTAAAATATCATGGTTGGTGCAACATAGCGTAGCAGGCATCTTAAACTAGATTTTGTGTGATTCAAATCAACACAGGAGGAAAATTTAGTTGAAATCTCCTCTGAGTCTTTACAATCAGCATAGAAAGAAAGATGGATGGACTAGTTTGTTTAGGACACCAAAGTACAATCAATAAACAAAGGATTAAATAACAGTAAATTGGCAAAAAAAAATAGTGGGACCCTGTAGCATGTAGTTTTTGCTACCCCACTTTAAGTTCCAACCAGCTACCACCCAGGTTCCCTGGGATCCACAGATGAAAGACACACACACACACACACACACACACACACACACACACCAGTTAATCTTAAAATACCTTTGCTAACTCAATGACTGGGCACTCTTAAACTTTCTCTGTTTCTTATCTCCTGCCTATGACTGCTCCGCACAAGATTTCCCATGGCTGGTCACCTTTTCTCTCTCCGAAGCACTGGGAAAATCCTCCTCTCTCCCCCCTGCGACTGCTAGCTTGCCTACAGTGACCCAGAAGTCCCACCCATTCCACTCAGCTCACTGGCCACTAGCATCTTTATTGGTGGATCAAGAACCAATTGGGGAACAGGACCTTCACATCAGAGCCACTCCTCACAGGACCCTTAAAATGTCCACGTCTCAATCCCGAAAACCTGTGACCTTCATTTAAAACCAGAGAGGTCACACTTTTGAATTATGGAGGTGGTCTTGGTGCATCCTGAGAGTTTCAATAAGTGAAAAGGAGGTGAGAGGGAGTCAGAGGTACCCGGTGTGAAGAAGCCTAGACTGGTCCTTGTTGGATTCTGAAGAGGGAAGAGGACTGTTAGTTTGAATATGAAATGTCACCCTATTTATATGTATTGAATGCTTAGTTTCCAGATAGGGGAGTGCTGTTTTGAGATATTTAGGAGACTTTAAGGGATGGCTCTAGTTGGAGGAAGGTCAGCATGAAGTACCTGTGAAGGATATACTTTGTCCCAGATCCCTTCCTTGCTTTTAGCCTCTTGCCTTCCATAAGATAAATAGTCTCCTCCACATGCTCCTGCCACCACAAGATTCTGCCCAAGGATATGGAGCCAAGAGACCATGGACAGAACCATCTATAATCATGAGCCAGAATAAATCCTTCCTCCCTTGAGTCACTTTCATTAGATATTAGTTCAGACAGCAAGGATAGCACTTGCACAAGGGTGAAGACATAAATGGACTCTCTAGGAGTTGAACGAGGAGGAAAGAGAGTAGTCTTGCTTACAAATCAACCCGCTGTTGACGTCTGCCTGTCTGCCTTTGGACGGTAAGCCAACAAATCCTATGTTTCTTCAAGTCTCTAAGCTCCTCGTATTTTGTTATGGCCACATTAGGAAACTAACACAAATGCCCAAGCTAAATGAAACAAGAAGTGGGGGGAGGGGAAGAGGAAGCACAGAGGTCAGTAAGGCGCACGTTGCCAAATATCATTTTCTACTATCACAGCATGTATTCAACCACCCCTCCTCTTCTCCTGGTTTCACTTCTGCAAAATTAAGCATGAAGGAATAATTGGACTTATGAGAAAATTGGGATTGGTGTGGCCTTCTCAAACACAGGAAATCCATAACTGGAGCACCTACCAAAATGGGGAAGATAGTTTAGTTGACTCAATGTTGGCTTTTCAACTCCAGCAGTGGTCCACTCTTTCCACTCTCACTACCCAGGCTTATCCTTTTCCAAGAGACTAAAGTGCTGTCAAAGGCAGTTGCTTCTGACAGGGACATGCTTCATTTAGATTAAGAATCCAACCCTAGGGGCTGGGGAGATGGCAGTTGGTAAAATGCTTGCTGGGTAAGATTGGGGATTTGAGTTTGGATCCCCAGCGTCCGTGTAAAAGACCGGAAGAGCATCATATGTCTAGCATCTTCTGCCCCGTGACCATGCTTTCCCCATGGTGTCGATCTGTATTCCCTTAAACTGTGAGCCAGAAAAGACCTTTCCTTTAAATTCCGTAATTTCAAACCTAGAGCCTAGATCCCATAGATTAATATATGTGACAAAAATTGCACTAATTGCTTTCTGTCATATGTGTAGGGGTTTTTTTGGACAGGATTTTACTATGTAATAGCCCAGACTGGCCTATATCTGACTGTCTTAGTCCCCAAAGAGCTAGGCTTACAAGCGTGAGCTCCCATGTCAAGACTCTTATGCAGTTTTATATACTTTCTGAGATTTTAATTTTATTATGTGTACATTTCTCTGTGAGTGTATGCCACAAGTGTGGTGCGGGATGGGGGGACGGGGTCAGGGGGCGTGCTGAAGGGGCAGGAAGAGGGTGTCAGATCCCCTGGAGCTGGATCGACAAGCCACTGTGATCTGCCTAGTGTGGGTAGTGGGATCTGAACTCACATCCTTTTTAAGAGCAGTAGTGAGCGCCCATAACACCTAAGCCATCTATCTAAGCCTGTGATGTACTTTTGTTAGTGTGTATTAATTGTACACAACAGCAGGTTTCCTCCTTGTGCTATTTTACATAAGCGTATAAAGTGCTTTGATCACATTCTCCAGTGCAGTCAGTTCTTTTCTCTCTCTTCCCCTCCCCTTTTCTCCTCCCCTTTCTCTCTCTCTCTCAATTTCTGCATCTCTGGTTTCACATCTCATCTCCAGTCCACTCTCTACCTTGAGGGTGACACTCCTGGCCAAAAGAGACAATGTCTGCGCTCTTGCCAAGGCTTCAAAACTCCCCCACACTGCACACAGTGTGTTCCACACCGCCATCACTGTGTTTGAAGGCTTTCTCTACTATCGGCTCGATGATTGTTTGGTGTTTAGGCTAACTCACATCTGGAACAGTCAGCTATGTGAATGGGGGACCAAATTTTCAAGAGTGCAAAGGAGAGAGCTGGATGTGTGATTGTGGAAACTAAGGCCATGCAACCTAGGAAAAGCAGTTGTACTGTTGGGAACTTGTTTCCCAATGCTGACTGGAAAGACCTTTCACATCTAACAAGAATGATATTGTCAGCCTTCATTGAAATCTCCCTCAGAGAAAAGGACTATGGGAAGGAGGGATAGAAAAAGACTATGGGAAAGAGGGAGTATAAAGGAAGTAAGATCTGGAGTTCGCTCTATCATCATGACCAAAGGGTTTGGAAGGAGATCTGGGAGTCAGGAATGCACGTGTGATCTCATCACTCATCCAGTTAAGAAATCATCTTGGAAAAGGAACTACATATTGGGGAATTAGTGCTGATCAGACTGAAGATGTCAGTGAACTGGATTTAAACTGGCCATGAAGGACCTCTACCAGGGACAGTTCTGTGTCCTCTGGAAGGTTTGAAAGAGAGAACCAATTAAACTTGGCTTAAGTAGGGGAATTTGTTAAATGCAAGAGGATCTAAGAGTTGTGATGGGATTTTTTTTTCTTTTTCTTTGTGATTTCAACTCCTGCTGTGTGAAACACTGCTTACAGCTGCGATTAGGTGCTTAGGCGTTGGTTCAGCAAATTACTGAAGGCTACACCCGACTTGACTCCCACGTGTCCAACCTGAAGCTGCTGTGTGAAAATGGTATCTGCCCTTGTGTGGCATGAAGTACAGTTGGTGTTGACCTTAGGTAACACCACAGTGTTCATAAGCCATCGATCCCCAATCCTGCCAACAGGTTAACAAGCCTACCACGTTGTATTTTTTCCGTGAGCCCTGCAGAATAGCCCCGGAAATTGGCACAATGTAGCGCAGTATAGTGAGTGAGCCAGAGCTGAAGAGAAAGGAAAGGGGCTTACGTGTGTGCTTTTTTTTCTGGCTCCAGCCAGAAAAGATAAGGTTGTTTATACAGCTTCTAACACCAAGAGAGGGAGAACTACGGAGTCAGAACGGAAAGAATTACAGCAAACAAATACACAGTTCACTCACTGTAGCTGGCAGGATGGGAAGCCAGCAGGGGAGGAACACAGTTCACTGTAGCTCAGGGAACCAGCCCAGGAGGGACACAGCTCACTGTAACTCAGGGAACCAACATGGGAGGGACACAGTTCACAGATGCATATGAAACAGTAATGTGGGAAGTTTGCTTCTTAGGGGTCAATGTCTGATTTCATTTTTTTTCTTGCATGGAGTGATTACTTGCAGTCGGCTTGCAAAAAAAAAATGTCGATCCAGTGACAGGCAGGTCTGCACATAGAGGATGCTTAACAGCCTCCTCCTGTGTTGGGTGTACCAAATGGCTCTACTGTTGGCCTGACAGTGACCTCCAAGTCACAGAGCCCTGTCTTTAGGGACAAGGCTTTGGGAAGCATTAAGGGCATTTGGAAATTATAAAGGACTTGAGGTAGAGATTCCTGATATTACAGAAGGTGTCCTAAAACTGTAAGTAAATACGCATGTTGGAAACTGTTAACAAAGCCTTGGTTCCAGGGGAGTTTGGAGAATTCAAACTAATGGAGAATTCACTAATGGTGTCGGGATGTATCCTTTCTCCTTAAAGGGATGGCAGTGTCTGCTGGTGGCTCTGGCTCCAGGGTGTTACCAGGCCATGTCCTGCTACATTTTTCAGGTACAGCAGGTACCAGGGGGCCTCTGCTTAGTTCATTTGATGAAAGCAAAGGTCGTGTGTGTGTGTGTGTGTGTGTGTGTGTGTGTATGTGTGTGTGTGTGTGTGTGTGTGTGTGTGTGTGAGGGCCAGAGGACCTTGGGTATTATTCTTCAGGCACCATCCTCTCCCCACACTCTGTCTTCTTCCCCTTCCTCCTACCCTCTGAACAAGGTCAGTCTCTGATAGTAGGCTAGGCTGGGCTGGCAAGCTCCTGGGATCCATTTGTCTTTATTTTCATTGTCGACTAGGCTTCCTCTAAGTGTATAATAAAGCAAACAAATACACAGTATTATACACAGCTCGTGTATAATAAAGCAGACGTTTTTTCTATGAAACTTCTCCAGAGTGGTTTATCACTGTGCCTTTACCCAGTTATTGCTGTCTTGGTGGGTGTGTGTACCTCCTGTAACATCAGCAGTTCCCAGCCCTAAACCAAAGCTACTGCATTCAACTGGATTTTTGTTCCCCTTGAGAAATCTATCATTTCATGGTCACAGTCACAATATAGAGGGGTGTGGGTATCAGTCCCAAACCCAGAGGAAAACTTTTTTAGCTTTGCTGGGTCAACAATCCTAATTATGTGAAGATTTCAGCACAAGTGAACTCAGGAGTCTTAATTGTGTGGGATTTCTTATTGCTCAAATTTACATGTTGTTCTGATGCCTACGGTGAGTCTTATTTTTAAATTATGACTTCCATAATTTAAATCACATAAAATATACAAAAAAAAGATGGAGGACAGAGCCAATTTTCCAGGTTTTTTGGTTAAATTCTCAAGTTATCTAGAATCTTCTACTGCTAAGAACACTGGCTCTAGGGCTCAGAGGAAGGAGTTAGGCACCATCACTCCATGCAGCCCACTTAGAGCTGAAGAGCCCAGAACTGTGGCGAAGGTTGTTTGGGTGGTGGCACTTGCTGTTCCACACTTGAAAGAGGAACTCCAATGTAAGGCAGGAAAGTGACATTTCAAAATATCTGTGGCGTCCACAGAGGGTCACAAGGCAGTCTGCCTTTGGCATCTCCTACCAATCATCAGAGGAGTATCTTCTCTGGAACACACGTCCCAAAATGGAGGAATGGCTGCTGCTGCCGGATTTCAAACCTACCGGATTTCAAACAAGGGTGCTAAGAAGCAAGTGTGTGGGACTGTCAGGTCTGTGGTGTCCCTTCTCCACCAACATAGTTGGTGCTAAGACCGAAGCCTTGAGAAAGCCACACCCAATGGCACCTGTTGTTTTGTTAATTAGGCTAAGAGATAGCCTGGCTCCCCCCCCCCCACCCTGGCAGCCAGGTTCTGTGTGTCTCCCAGGTCCCCCGATGTCACGATACTTCAGGGTTCCTGCCAAACTCCAGAACACCTGCACAGAAGACTGGGGGTGGGGCCTTCTTTTCCTTTATCCCCAAATGCTTGTCCACCATTAAACAGTCGTGCTAAGCAGAAGCAACCATATAGCCCCGGAGATCTTTCTTCCCCCACTCCCTTAGTTTCATTTCAGCTTTGGGCCAATCCTCCAGGAACCCCGTCCACTGCAGGCAGTGGACCCCAACACAGGTCCAACAGAGACCTCCCTTCACTTCATCTTGGCGGCTTCTTGAGCTGCTCAGTATAATCTGGTTTTACCCATGAAGCCTCCAGTAGGGACAGCTTCCCCCAAACCTTTGACTCGTTTGTTAGGATGGTGACCATGTTCCTTCCAAACAACAGCGTGGTTCAGACTCATACAGGGAAAAAAAATCTTATTTCAATAAACCTCACAGAAAGTCTAAGAAAAGCAAATTGATCTTAGAGCTCATGCCTTCAAACCTTCATGTCTACTGTTTCAAAAGAGACTAGCTGAATGGAATACCATTTTTGCATGACTGTGGATCTATTTCATACATAATCACTGGCAAAAAGAACATTTTTTGAAGTTTAGTCATTTGGACCCCCCATTCCCCTTTCTCATCCCCTTCCCTCTCCCACCTAAACCTTTTTTTTCCCCACAAGCCCTTCTCCCTTCATGCCTTCTCTTTGCGAGGGCCACTGGGTTTAGAGTTCCTTGCCTGAGTACAGGTGGTAGGGGGTGTTTACCAGAGTAAGAGCAACTCATCAGTGGGTACACTTCTGAAGAAAGTGATGCTTCCTTCCCCAGCACCCATTAACTGCCAACAACCCCTCAGGGATGGTGGACCCCCGTGAGCCCCTCCTCCACCACGATGAACCACTATTGGGCTCAGTCCTGGACAGGTCTTTGTGCAGACACCCACAACTTCAGCGAGTCCATGTCTAGAAGACTTCTTTTTGCTCCATACCACTCTGCCTCCATCTTCTGGCTCTTTTACTCATTCTGCCCAGTCTTCCATGGTGTGCCCTGGACCTTGGCGGGGTGTCACAGCTGCCTGAATTAGAGCTGAGCATCCCACCATCCTTACTGATCATCGTGGATTTCTGCATGAACAGCCATTCTCTGCTGGAAGAAGCCTGTCAGAGTAGGCTGGGTGTCGCACTAGCCCACAGGTATAAACACGAACATTAGTAGGCAGCTTGACCATCCATCAGTACAACAGTGCTAGGCCACCAGGGATACAATGTCCCTGTCACTTTTATATGGTTACTGTCCAATTGCTGTGGAAAAACACTACAACCAGGGCAACTTATATAAGAAAGCATTAAACTGAGGACTCCCATATAGATTCAGAGGATAAGTCCATGACCATCATGGAAAGCATGGCAGCAGGCAGTCAGGCGTGATGCAAGAGAAGTAGCTGAGAGCTTGCATCTTATCTGAAAGTTGGAGGCAGAGAGAAAGATTCTAGACTTGCCATGGGCTTTTGAAACCTCAAAGCCAACCAGCCCCCAGTGACACTCCTTCTACAATAAGGCCACACCTCCTAATCCTTCCCAAAACATCTCCACTGACTAGGGACTAAGCATTCAAATATATGGGCCTATGGAGACCATTCCCATTCAAACCACCACACTCCCCTACCACAGGTTCTTGAGCAAGTTTAGAGAAGAAAGGATGGATAACTTTGAGGAGAAAACGAGGAACATCTTTTGGGGTCGTTTAGTGAAAGACAAAGCAAAAGTTGTCCCACACAACATATATAATGTGCCAGGCATTTTATAAAGTACTTTTTATTGGACAAGAGTCGGGAGGGTAGAGTGACCTTTCTAATATTCTGAAAAGCAGAGTGTGAAATGCAAGTGGATTTTTGTTTGTTTTGCCAGAATTTACATAACCTGCCCTGAAAACCCCGTGAGGAAGAGGGTAGATGGCCAGAAGGAAGAGAGGTTTGATCGATGGGTAGACGGTTGAATGTGATGTGATAGTGTCCTATTAGAAGTTTTGAAACATCCAGCAGATGCGCAGTTTACTTCAAACAAGCCAAATAGAAAACATCTGGAGCCGCGGAGCAGTGCTAGGGGGAAGCATCTATGTTTAAGTCACACGTTGTACGGGCTATTTGTCTGTTGGCTTTCAACTCCACTCTCGCTCTTCTTGTCTTCTCTATGGGGGTCTGGAAGGCTGCAAATTATATTCCCCCCGAGCTTGCCAGCTGGCTAGCTTCCAATCGGCCTCCGCCAATCAGAGAAACTGCTGGAAGCCTGGGAGGGAGCTAGAAAGCAGAGGCCTGTTTTATGTCTTCATTCGTTGACATCCCTGGAAGAGACAGCAGTGGTGGCAGTGGAGGTGGAGGAGCTGGAGTTTCTGCTCAGACGACAGAAGTCCGTTGCTCTGGACACAAGGATACTCCTAGAGCTTCCGCTGCGCAGCGTTCCCTCGCTCTGGAGCAGGTAGCACGGATGCTGAATCTATGACAGGCCCCATCGATAGGAATTTAGCCTCTTAGCTTTCTGAGAGGTTCACAGAGAATCATGGATCCTGGATAACATCACTTGCCTTTCATTATGTGGCCTTAGGATGATTGTAGCTTGTAGCACTTACAGATCTCTGTGATCTCAGCTTCCCCCTTTGGCTTCCCCAGTCCTCCAACACAGCTTTAGTCAATTCTCTGTGCTAACTCCTGGAGTTTCTGTCTTGCTGACTGGACACTGGCCAGTGAACACACACATAAATTGGGTGTACAAAGTGAAAGGAAATCAAGTGAAATTTTCAAGTGTTTAACCCTTTACTCCACTTTTGTTTAGGGGCTTAAAAGGGATGGGGTGGGGATAAGGGTTTTACTCCAAACATTTGATCCAGAATCCAGTTGTCAGGTAACTTGTGCGCTCTCTCTCTCTCTCTCTCTCTCTCTCTCTCTCTCTCTCTCTCTCAATGTTGGTTGCAATATTCTTGTCAGCAGACTTTTCTTTTGAGGAGCTGAGGTCCCATATCTTTAGTGTATTATGTCACCAATAATAAGTAACTTCTACCAAGTTTCTTTTGTATATTAGATATTAGATAAAACACATTGCTGCATTTAATTATCACAACAACCCTAGAACTAAGGTTTTGTCTTTTCCATTTCCTCTATTAGGAAAACAAAATATTTTTACTAGCACTGTACATTGTTCAGTTGTATCAAAGAGAAAATTTCAAAGAAGTGAGTTTTAATGGTTTAGCTGGACTTTGTGTTTTGTTAACCTGGCAATCCAGGCCACTCATGAGTGCCTGCCGGGAGTAGATTTTGTAAGGTAGTTTGAGCAGGAGCAGGAAAGCATCTTTGCACACAGGAGTGAACATCAGGTTATTTCTGGTCATCTCTTCGTCGTGGGCTAATACAGAGGGAACTTTCTAACCCCACCCACCTAAATGCAGACGCATCCCTTTGGATTGGTTATTGAAAACCTCTGATCACTTTGAACAACTGGCCTGTCTGAAGGGTTTCCCTATATGTTGTTTGGTTTTGTTCTTAAGTTTCAGTTACATTACATGGTGCTGAAGGCAAGTAACTACAGTTTAATTTGTTTCATCATAGGCTCACTCAGGAACACAGTCTAAAAATAGGTCTCTTCTACCCTCAAATTTTATTTAGCAGAGCTCATATTAAAAGGGGGGAAATCTCTCTTTTCATGTGTGTATTTTTTTTTAAAGGATGGGACTCACTGTGTGGGCCTGGCTGGCCCTATGTATGCCAGACTGGTCTTTAACTCAAAGATATCTGCCCCCTCCCTGCCTTTGTTTTCCAGGCTACTAGGATTAAAAGTGTGTACCCCTAGGTCTGGCCTTAGTATGTATAATTTTTGACTTGGCCATTCCTTCAACCCAGTGGTTCAATCTGTTTCTTCACACCCTAAATTTTAAAGTGACTTAATAGTTACTCTAGCCCAGTGGGTCTCAACCTTCCTAATGCTGCAACCCCTTTAGTATACTTCCTCGTGTTGTGCGGATGCTCAACCATAAAATTATTTTTTGTTGCTACCTCATAACAGTAATTTTGCGACTGTCATGAATCACAATGTAAATACTTTGGGCAGTAGAGGTTTGCCAAAGGGTTGTGACTCACAGATTGAGAAAGTCTGCTTTACCCTATAGAATATTCTAGAATGTGGTTGTTATAGATCAGGTGTAAGAGGTCTGATAGGTTGTGCCTCGCTTGACTCATGTGAGACATTGTCCTGTAATGTCCATGACTGTCCACCTATTGGAGATCAGATGGCTCAGTCAGTGGGCACTTACCAATCTCCAGAGATGTGCATGTGTCTATCTTTAAATGTTTAAGACGGTTGTCTTACACTAAAGACAACTATGTTAGCTGACAGGGAGAACCTTGAAAAGGATACAAACTAGCTAACCTAACCTACAAAATTATGAGACATTGTTGAGCCCAGCAGCTAAGCTTAGGGAAGTGCAGCCAAGGAAGGGATAGTTTGTCTGGGTTTGATTGGGGCATTAGCACTCATTCTGCCTTTGTCCATAGCTTTTCAACTCCCTTCTGTTTTACCCACTACTAAGATGTTCATCTGTTTGAGTCAAGGACAGGCATCTGAATCAAGCTGGTCCAATTGGATGCTCTATGATTTATGTAGAGGAAAAAGCAACTTAAGAAGAAAGAAATGCAAATTTTGGAGTAAAAAGTTGACTATTTTCCTTAACCAAAATACTTGGGACCAGAAGATTCTGGAATGTTTAAAACAGGCTTTGAATGTGACATTCATTTATGTATCGTCTATACTGTATCTTCACTGCCTGTAAGTAATTTCATAGAGTTTTTAAAAATATGTTTGTGCATGAATTGAAGTTTCATGACATAGAACTTTCTACTTAGGACATCATGTCAATGCAACTTCATGTGTTCCAAGGAACCAGGAAGCAACTTGGTTGGTTGAAAAGAGACAGCGATGGTCACACTGCTATGCTGCTGCCCAAGGCTCTGTGATGGAGCCTTTTTTTTTTTTTTTTCAAATTTGGCTACTGCCTCAATATATGCTGGAATAGTCTTGTTCTCACATGCTCCTGATAGTGTACCCCATGTAATAGACTCTGGGCAGCATGGGGGACCATTCCCAGGGCAGGGGCAGGGATGGGGGCAGGCTTAATGATTTTCACCTGTATAGTTGATAACCGTACAAGTACCCTGCTGCTCTTTGTCCGTGGGGCTTCTGAAAGTTACCACGAAAGAAGGTACACGCAGTGCCAGTTATCCACTTAAGCGTGCACATTATTCACATTAGAAAGGATAAGACTTCTTTAACAGTTCAGTGCAGGTTGTTGAGTTTGACCCTCACTTGTCAGGCAACATTGATTGGTACCATCAGAGTTGCAGTCAGGATGATTGATAAGCAAGGTGATGTCCTTCCTCCAGAGCTGGAGGAGTGATGGGGTCACCTATGCATCTTTCTTCTCACCTGTGTCCATCCCTTTAGTGAACAACTAAGACTGCCCAACGGCTCACAAGTATAGTATCTGGCTTTCCTTCTATGTCTTCTCCAAGAACTCTAGCCCACTGCTAGACTCTTGCCATATTTGCTGATGAGTCGCCTAAGGGTCCCTTGGTTTCCTTCCCCTGTTCTTCATCCTTCACAATCGCTTTCACAGCCCATAAGCACAAATCACTTACCAGCTTCAATCACTCAGATGAGCCAGTGCCTCCGGGGAGTTCAGCACTAAAACCTCATATAAAAGGGTCTGCTGAGTTAACTTCTTTCTTAAGTCTTCAGTGGGTACCATCTTCTCTAACCCAATGAAGCAAGCTGTAAATTCCAATCTGTCTCAGACCCAGATTCCTCAGCCACACCCACCTTTCCTCTGCTGTCACGAGCCCTTGATGTTTATGGAGACCTTAGGTGGCAACAGCATAGCATCCCTAATGGATGGTATGCACCAGACCAGCAGGGATGGAGATTCCTTATACTGTTTCAGATTATGAAGTACTTGTCTCAAGGAGATAAGGTAGTAATATTAGTTTCTCTGTGTCCACGGTAGTGGAACTGATTCCATTCAACCCCATTCCTGCCAGGCTAGGGACCCTGGCTGGAAGACGTTCTTACACCTGGCTGTGTAGTTCCTGCTCTCAGGCTCCTCATCCACATGCCAAGTCATGGGCTTTTCCTTCCTCTGTAAGGCTGGACCTGAGGGCTGTCTTCTCTTTCTTCTATCTCATTTTCTCTCTCCTCACTAGACGTTTTTTTTTCCCAATAGTTTCCATTTCAGATCCCAAACAGGACTTCAGTACAACCCTGCTTTGTATTCTATTTCCTTTGGGGATTCTAACCATTGAGAAACACAATCAGCACCCCCATTTCACTGTCTCTCATCCAACGTATGCATGAAATGAGATGAAGTTCACTACCTGCACATTCCATACATATTGTACACCCCCTTACATGGGAAGGTTCCCTCTGGACAGAGAGCCGGTCTCAGTTACCTGTCTATATTACCTATAGGTGGTGCAATGCTATTGACATGATGACCTCTGGAGGCATTTGCATAGCATTTGTCCCATGCACTCGACTCGCAGAATCTGCAGCGCATTTTCTAGTCTTTTCGACTATCCCTGCATGTGGCAGATCCCATTCGCCAGAAAGGTCCATCAGTCTATACCACCTTTAGAAAGATGGCCACCCTGGCTTTCCCCACTCCACACAGTTCACCTTCAGGTGGCCCAGACTCAGTTGCCTGTCGTACTCACTCATGTAGGGGCCATGCAACTGCCCAAGCTCTTTGGTTTTGCTTGTGCCACACATTTAGGATACAATTCGTTGCCTTATACTTCCTGGTGAAATGTGAACCAGGGTCTACTCACTCCAGACAGGGCATCAGTGACAAGCCAGAGAAATGACTTGACCTAAGTCTAACTTGGGGAGCCAATGAGAGCTTATTTGGCTTATTTACAGGAGGCGCGTGCGAGTCAAGGGCTGCTTACAGGTCCAGGGGTGACATAAAAACCACTGTACCATGAAAAGGTCTCATCCCAGTGTCGAGGACAGTGCAATGAAGGGTCGCCGCTGGAGTCACCTTCAGTTAACCTTTCACCTCCTTTCTATCTTCTATAAACTTTCACACTGTCCCTGCCACTGTGTGAAGTAGTGTGGCAGGAGGGGGTGATGCCTGACAGCTCGGATGAGGGTCCTTCCTGTGGCACTCGCCCTCTCAGGTTCTAGTGAGTATAGTATTAACAACTCCATTGTGACCGGCATGAGCATATCCATCACTGCGTTGGCTTGCTTATTTCCTGGACATGACTATGGGACAAAGCGTTCCGGAGGTCACCATGGCAACTTCTGTCTCATGATGATGGTTATGGTCGTATCTATTCAAGAGGAAACAGCTACACCTCAAGAGAGAATTATTGGAAGACGATGAAAGGTGTTTATTTTGGATCAGCTACAAGGACGTGGGTCCTAATGGAGGAAGTCGGTCACTAATGATGTGACCTTGATGACAATATCCTGTCTGGGACACTTCCTGCATTCCATTGCTCTGCTTCTGTCCACCATGAGATCAATATGTCCTTGCCCCTGCCTCTGCCTTGTGATGTTCTGCCCAAACTCATGGGACCAAGAAGCTATGGACCCAACTTTCTAAAACCATGAGCAAAATCAAAGCTTCCCTCCCTTACACTGTCCTGTCAAGTATTTTGGTCACAACTATACAAGAGTCCCATAATATACATATGTAGGATCCATTACAGTACACAGTGTGACAAAGGAATGTATTTAGTTACAGATTCAAGTATATTTAACCTCTCTGCATCATATGCAAATAAGAAACTAAAATACATAAGTCAAATTTGTGTTTAGTTTTAAACGCACAACATAAATGTGTGCGAATGTGTTAGTAGTTTATATGAAAAAGATTAATAAATGACTTTTCAAAGTTTTTTTTTTAAGTATTTAAATGTTTAGCTACATGTATATATGTGCACCTCATGCATGCCAGATGCTTCCAGAGCCCAGAAGAGCCCAGAGTGTACCCATACTGGGTAGCTCACAGACACCTGTAACTCCAGCTTCTGGGATCTGATGCCCTCTTTCGGCTTCTGCAGATGCTTCTGTAGATATGTGCACACATTTG
>LR750872.1:0-82650 GCA_902729485.2 Mus minutoides
CAGCATGTACACACAAGGGTGGGGGGCGCACGGGAGGAATGGATCATATATACATAGCTGGCAGGCAGTATGAGGACTAAAAAAGACTTAACAACTTTCAGGTCTACCTAAAAGAAGCTTTTAAAAAGTCAGACTCTTCCCCCAGTATAATGTAAATTAGCCAGCCACCTTTCAGCAAAGCTTAGACGACCATTGGAAATGTTGAGTACCTTAGATACAACCTAGGAAAACTGTTTGAAATTTGAACTCCTTTAGCACACACACACACACACACACACACACACACACACACACCCTTGAGAGAAGGAATACTTTGATGTCTTTTCAAAGTTGTTACTTCCTTTTTCTTCCTTATCTGTGAGTCCAAAGCCAACCCAGTTCCTCAGGAGACTTCCCTATGCAGCAGACAAAATGAAGGAGTTGACCCCTCAGGCTTGACTTGCCCACTTAAGAAACAAAGCCAGTTTGCAAAGGACAAACAGTTGCTGCCAAGCTGGACAACCTAAGTTCAATTCCCAGTACCTGCACGGCAAGAGGAGAGATCCAAGTCCACTCTTCCAGGTTATCCTCTAATCTGCTCCACATGTGCCCTGTAGCATATGCACATGCTAATGTGGGCATACACACATACTTACACATACACACACAAATGTACACACACAGATACACACAAACATAGATTTACATACACTCAAACATACATTTGCACACATAAACATACATGTACACATATATACACATAAACATACATGCACACAAAGACACACAAATACATACACCACACACACACACATATACACACACACCATGAACATATATAATATTTTTTAGAAACTCATTTGACTAGTAGATTAGCTCCTTCAGAGCCCATAATGGGTAAGCTTCAATTTCTTGGCAGGGACACCATCAATTTGGCCTCTGATCTAGTTAAGAGACACAATTAGCTTATTTTATTTTTCTTGTCACTTTCGCTTTCAGAGGGTCTCACTGTGTAGTCCTGATTGGCCTAGATCTTGCAGTGTGTACCAGCTGGCCTTTAGCTTGTGGTTATCCTCCTGCCTCTGTCTCTTGAGTGCTAGATGATGAGCTCATACTGAACTCAATATCAATACTGTGAGAATTGCTTTATTTTTAAAGAAAGAGCCACTTTGGGAGCTTTGCACAGGGGACTTGCTAGACTTTCACTTGAACACGAGAATGTGTGTCAGATTATTGTGTGCTTGGCCAACAAGGAGCTTGCTGGCCCATCTCCAGTACCACTAACTGGAAAATGGCAAATCACCGTGGCAGCTACCTCTAAGATGGTACAGAAACCCAAGATTCACAACTTTAGGGGGATGATTCCCTGTCATGCATATCTGTCCCTTCATTTCAGAGCACACAGAATCCAGATTCTGTATTCTCCATTTGAAGAAGGGAGATTTTCAAAGTTTCCTAGCTGTTTGCAGTGTGGAGCTAGCATGGACCTGTGCAACTAACAATGGAGTCCCATTGTCCACGTCTCTCCTGGAGATTGGCCTTGCTGGCCACATCTGCATTTTGCTCATTCTCTTAGTTTCAAGCTCTCCTTCTGGCCCTAGCTATGGCACCAACCCCTTCCTACCTTCATTGGTAAAGGAGCCCATACTAGTGCCCCAGTATCCTTTACCTCAGCCCCTCTTGAAGGCAGGATACCTACATATCCTCTAGCTATACTCCATGACAGAACTACACCCAGCCCTCCCAACCATCCAGGACCACACCATGCCCAGCATCCCCGGCAGCTGCAGCTTCCCACCCACAGCTGTCTGGAGGAGTTTCACAACGGTCCCTTCCCACAGCTCTTCTCCCAATTCATCCTTTGAACCTCAGTTAATCTGTCCCCTCTCCCTGAAGTCTCCCCAGTACATGGACCAATTCCTTCCTCTGGGCCTGTCTTAGGCTGAGGTGACCTGCTTCTTCCTTCACCCTGAATATCTTGATTTAGATACTAGGTAATTCACTCCAGTATCCCCAACACCCTGAATGAACTCAGCCTCCCCTAAGATACACATCTGAGAGCACTGTGATTGACACTGGACACAGGGGATTGAGAGTACGGAGTGTAGACCAATCTTCATTTTAGCAATAAGCAGTCATATTCTCATAATTTTTGTCCTTATTCTTTCCATGTAAGAGTTATCAGAATACATATTTTATACAGTGAAGCTCTATGTGCAAGGTATAGAAAGAATATTTTGTGTACTTTATGGATGCATCACCTGTCAATAATAATTTAAAAAAAATCAGTGGCCTATAGAAAGTGGTAGAATAGAATGTGGGACTTCCAGTAGACAGAAAGGATTCTGGGATAAATCCAAGTGTGGGACGATTTGCCCTGAGACATGAAGAATTACAGATGAATGAAAGCTGAGCTAAGGTGACCAGCCATGTGGCAGAACTTAGATTAGAATAAATGAGATATTAGGTTATGAGGTAGTTGGAGAACAAACCAAAGCTTATAGTCAAGGTGTTTGTAAACATATTTGAGTGCCAGAGTCATTATTTCAGGGAAGTTATGCATGGATGAGAAAGCTCACAGTTACAGCAAGGAACAAGCTAGTGCCCAGAGTCACAGGCCTAGTGTGTGACAGCTTTGGCCTGTCTCACCTTTTGTTTAATAATCACTTAGTGGCCAGCATTCAAAACATTAGAAAATTTTGCATTAAAAATCCTGACTTATGGCTTTGGTTGGAACAAATCAGAAGAAGTGACTACATCTGTCCCTTACACCCACTGTGACAATGTGACTGCATCTGTCCCTTACACCCACTGTGACACTGTGACTGCATCTGTCCCTTGCACCCACTGTGACACTGTGACTGCATCTGTCCCTTGCACCCACTGTGACAATGTGACTGCATCTGTCCCTTGCACCCACTGTGACACTGTGACTGCATCTGTCCCTTGCACCCACTGTGACAATGTGACTGCATCTGTCCCTTGCACCCACTGTGACAATGTCACTGCATCTGTCCCTTGCACCCACTGTGACAATGTCACTGCATCTGTCCCTTGCACCCACTGTGACAATGTCACTGCATCTGTCCCTTGCACCCACTGTGACAATGTGACTGCATCTGTCCCTTGCACCCACTGTGACAATGTCACTGCATCTGTCCCTTGCACCCACTGTGACACTGTGACTGCATCTGTCCCTTACACCCACTGTGACAATGTGACTGCATCTGTCCCTTACACCCACTGTGACAATGTGTTTAGCTAGGCAGACTCAGCCTTTGGGTGGTGGACATGCTGGCTGTGCCATCTTTACTTGGCTGAGCAGCAGCTCCTCTGTGTCTCTTGTTATCATGACCCTGCCCAGCCTCTGAGCCTTTGACCTCCAATCCATGATATTGATTAACATTGTGCTTTATGCATGTTAATTAATATGAGAGCTACCCTGTTCTCCTATGGACATTTAACACAGTGAGACAGACCTTTTTAAATTGTACTACAGACAACCTAAGAAAGTCAAATTGCTTTAATACAATGCATTTAAAATTTTTTGATAAACAATGTTTGTTTTGGTTATTACTGACCTAGCTTCATGTAAATTTTTCTTATAAGATTATATATATGTATATATATATGTGTATGTATGTGCATATATATATATGTATATATATATACATATATATATATGAGAATGACAATTTATGGGTCATTTATAGATACAAACATCATATGTTTCTTTTAATAAGATCTCAAAAGCATAAAAATATCAAGTAACATTTTTAATGAGTTTTTTAATCATGCTTCATGCCAGAAACTTCATTATATAGATTATATTATAGTAATATTAAGTCTGATAGCCAGTGGACATAAAGACTCCAAATTTAACAATTTTTGTTAGATCTTTTTATGAAAAACACTGAATCCATATTAATAAGTTTATAGTGTATATGTGTATACCAACCTACATCTTAAAACATCTAACCTCATGGCCTCATCTATAACAAAATACACAATCCATTAGCATTGGATTAACGTAAGTGATAACTTTATCATTCCTAGAGGAAAATATAGCCTATCTCAACACTGACAAAATAGACATATATTTTCTGTGGAGAAAAGCCCAGATGCAGTGTATAGCTACTTCTACACATAGACCAGATCTTCAATCTTTTTTTTTACCATGTTGAATAGCCATGTTACAAACTAGAGAAAATTGCACATTACAGCACATGCCCAGCTCATGGTGGGCACCCAGTTATTGCCAGTCTCTTCCTATCTGTAAGTCTCTGCTGAATTGCTGGACCAGAACCTTTAGGCTTCCCTACCACTTGAGGGACATCCAACCAACCAACTAAGCAAAAGAAGAATCAGAGCTCAGCAACGTCTTTGCTCAAAACACCAGACTTTGATGATGCTCAGAAATGGCCCCGGACTAGTGCTGACTACAGCCTGCTTTGTTCTCGCTGTTTCCTGAATGGCTCAAAGTCCACATTCAAATGCAAAGTCCCACAGCTCTCAGCGGGGCTAGAGAGCAAAACTCCCAAAACTTTCCGTTTCAATGCCAAACAAAGGCCCCTCAGTCCTGACAAAACACGCCTATTTAAAGCAATTTGCAAACACCTGAAGACACCTACTTTCTCTTTTGATGCCTCCTCTCATTTCCTCCTCCTTTGTACACTTATGCCTTCTACTTTTTTCAGTAGTTCTATTTGCCTTGGATCTTGCCGTGAATTCCTAGTCAACCAGGTCTGGAAATCCAGCTCAAAAGATATGCACAGGGTGATGGGTTGTGGTGGTTTGAATATGCATGGCCCAGAGAGTAGCACTATTAGGAGGTGTGGCCTTGGTGAAGAAAGTGTGTTATTGTGTGTGGGGGTGGGGGTGTGGGGGTGGCTTTAAGACCCTCCTTCTAGCTGCTTGGGAGACAGTCATCTCCTGGCTGCAAGATAAAGAACACTTGGCTTCTCCAGCACCATATCTGCCTGCACACTGCCATGCTTCCCACCATGAGCCCCAATTAAATGTTTGCCTTTATAAGAGTTGCCTTGGTATCTCTTCATAGCAATAAAACCGAAACTAAGACAGGAAAGGAGAGATTTCTTGTCCCTGTAACTAGAAGCCCAGGGTTGACTTTAGGATTGGCTAGGCTCAAGGTCTGACATGTTCTCCAAACTCTCTCTCTTTCTGCTAATTCACTCCTGCAAACTGGAAAAAGGGGGTTACTTGGCTCCTTTGACTGGAATCCTCTTAGCTTAGCACCCTCAATCTGTGTCCTGTGTGGCAAAGGAACTAGAGAAGATTAATGTCTCTTTTCCAGTGTTTACAAATTCAAGCCATGAGTCTGACCCAGTATGTGCCATGTACCTGTAATTGAGGCAGGTCTAAGAGGATAAGTGATCATCAGATCAAATGGAAGGAGGGAGAGGGGTCTATTCTCAAAAGAAAGGGCAAAGACAAATACGACAGAATTTGGGGGACACCCAAGTTTTCACCTGCACAATGTTGCTTGACAGCTCCTGACCATGGGGGTGTGTTCTTTTCCTCCTGAATGGCCAATTGCTTGGACCCACAGACTGCTGCAGAAATGCAAATGTGCCTGTTCTAAGTCTTGGCCTCTATCTTCTTTCCCATCTGTTTCCCTGCTATGCAAACATGCCCAGCACAGCCCATGGGAAAAAAGAAACCAAAGCAGAGTGAAGTCAGCCCACTGTTGTACCTAAGGCCTCCCTCATATGCAGAGATGAGTACAGCCATCAGTCATGTAGAGATGAAGGATAAGCAGAGAGCAGCCCAAAGAGGTAGAAACACCCAGTCAGCACACTGACTCAGAGACAGAACACACTGTTACAGTTGTACCACCTGGGGTTTTAGAGTTAATATATGTGGTTACTGTAGCAACAGAAAATGGATAAGTTGTATCTACTATGCCTTCTGCTCTGCTGCCAACCTGGTGGCTTTCATATCCCTCAGTTACAAATACTGCTGCAAAGATGTTAAATTAGATAATCTACTGTTGCAAAGTTCACAGTGGACTGATATATTTATCTTAAATACTTGTTTACACTGTATGGGTTCACACACACACACACACACACACACACACAAACTAGCTCTTTGTAGAGTCCTTTTGTGTTTTGTTGATTGTCTTTGTTAGGGTTACTAGTGCTGTGATGAAACACCATGACCAAAGCAAGTTGGGGAGAAACAGGCTTACACTTCCACATCATTCACTGTTCATCACCTAAGGAAGTCAGGACAGGAACTCACACAGGGCAGGAACCTGGAGGCAGGAGCTGATGCAGAGGCCGTGGACGGGTGCTGCTTACTGGGTTGCTCCTCATGTCTTGTTCAGCCTGCTTTCTTATAGAACTCCCATGAGTGGCATGTCTCACAATGGGCAGGCCCTCCCTCCCCCATCAATAATGAATTAAAAAATTAATTCGTGCCACCAGCTTGCTTACAGCCTGATCTTATAGAGGCATTTTCTCAACTAAGACTCCTCCTCTTTGATGACTCTAGCATGTATCAAGTTGGTTAGAAAACCAGCCAGGATATTGGGTCTTTGCTTTCCCTCTCAATCCTTTTCCAGTCTGCTTTAGAATCAGACTAAGGACATATGGAAGTTCTGAGTATAATGAATACCATTGAAAATGTCTGAGAAATATTGCTCCCAGTTCTGTTCTCCATGTTTGTTTTATGAATTCACTTGCAATTGCGTTAGTTTTATGTTGTCTAAGGCAGTGTATTCTACTGCCTTGTGATACAGTCTATTCAGGAGCCGCATGTAAGGTAGGGGGTTGATGGGCAGTAAAAGAATACACAAGACAGTACTAAGTAGAAAGGGACATGTTTAACAAGCACAGTACAATGGGACAAAGCAGTAACAGACAAACTATCTTCTTGGCTTAGACCAGTTTTTAATGTGGGGACTGTCTTGGTTTCTTTTTCTGTTGCTGTGATAAAACATCCCAACAAAAGCCACCCAAGGGAAGGAGGGGTTTATTTTAGGTCACAGTTGGAAAGCACAGTCCATCATCCAATGGAAGGCAAGGCAGCTGGAGCTTGAAGCAGTGGGTCACACGGCATTCGGTAGGCTCCAAGGCAACAGCTCTTTTAGATCTGTGGTATTTAATTTGATGGGTGTGGCCTTGGTCACATCATCCACTCTCAGAAGGAGCACCGCTGTTCTTTTCTTTTTCTTTTCTTTTTCTTTTCTTTTTTATTGGTTTTTTTTTTTGGACAGGGTTTTTCTGTATAGCCCTGGCTGTCCTGGAACTCACTTTGTAGACCAGGCTGGCCTCGAACTGAGAAATCTGCCTGCCTCTGCCTCCCGAGTGCTGGGATTAAAGGTGTGCGCCACCACACCAGGCACTGCTTTTCTTTACAATGTTATTAGGGCCTTCTTGGGCCAGTCTCCCACAGTAGAAGCCCCTAACAGTAGAAGCCTGATCCCCATCCCCAACCCCCATGTTCCCCTCTGGTGACCTTTTTTCAGCCTGACCTGGCATGTCTGATTGGCTGGATGGAGCTCCTCATTGATTCTGGTACAGACACATCCTTTCTTTTTTACCATTCCTCTGTGCTAAAGTTTGTAACTGTAGGACAATCTACTCCTTCAAAGTGGTTTAGCTCTTTGGGGCTCTTTGTTTTCTCATATACGTTTTACAGTCACCTTGTTGGGATACAGACAGACACGCTCAACGCGCGCGCCCGCGCACACACACAAACACACACACAGAGTCCAAATTCAGTTCGGAATCTCATTGCTTGTAGAGGTTATTTGGGGGAGAATTTCTTTTTTTTTTTTTTCGTTTTGTTTTGTTTTGTTTTGTTTTTTGAGACAGGGTTTCTCTGTATAGCCCTGGCTGTCCTGGAACTCACTTTGTAGACCAGGCTGGCCTTGAACTCAGAAATCCCCTGCCTCTGCCTCCTGAGTGCTGGGATTAAAGGCGTGCGTGCGCCACCACGCCCGGCTGGGGGAGAATTTCTGTCTTTAAACGAATGACATGTATCTACCTGTACAGAGAATGCAATTCGTTATTTGTTGTATTGTGCTGCCCTTCAGAATGCGTCCGAGATTCTATGCTTCTCTCCACATCGTCCAACCTGATCTAACCTGGTCCAACCTGGCTAAGCTCATGACCTCTGGTCTGCACCTGACCTCTGGTCTGCACCTCCCCTCTGGCCCCATCTCTGTTCAGCAGCCAATGACTCCTTTGAAGGTGGCACTTGTATTGTCTAGTTGGCTGTGCCAAGCTCCCCATTTTAAGAAGCATTAGCCTAAATGAATGGAGGAGCAATGATGATGGGTGGTCTTCTAAAGGAAACCAAATTGAAAAAACAGTGGCATTGACCCGGGCCCCGGCTAGGATGAATTTAGGCGTTCTCAGTGTGGCTAGACCAGAAGCGCGGGCACAAGGGGCTTGCGCAGACTGCGGAGCTCAGCAGCCAAAGCCATGAAGGACACCGAGGCAGAGGCAGGAACCTCTGGGCGGGGCCGCGCGTCGTGAGCGCGCGTCGTGGCCGCGCTCCTGGGGGCGGCGCGCGGGGCTGTGGTGCTTCCGGCAGCTGGAGGCGGCGCCGAGCGGGACCGAGCGGCGCGGGTGGCGGCCGGGGAGGCGGTGAGTGGCGGGGGGCTGCGGAGCGCGCGCGGGGAGCCGGAGGCGCGCGGGATGGCGCGGTCTCGGGGGCTGCAGGGGACCCAGCAGGGTCCGCTGTGCGCACTGGGGTATGCCTGAGGCGGGTACCTACGCCCAGGACCTCGTGGGTCCACAGCTCTAGACTGGGGCTAGGGAGGCCTCAGCGTGGAACTGATCTCGTGGAACTGATGTGAAAGTGGAGCATCACGCACCGTGCCACGCGTCCCTAGCCACCGCGTGACGAAACATGCTGGGTGCAGGCGGCCAAGATGGCTGCCAGGGGACTGTCTCCACGAGAATGGGCGCGCGCAATTGCCAGGTGACCAGGTGGCTTTTAGTAGCTGGGACCCGGAGGTCGGCGTGGAGACCACTTGGTGGCCGACCTCCAGCTCTTAATCTCTTTAAGGGACCGAAGTGTCCCAGGTTGAACCATGGGACCCGCACCCTCAGCTCTCACATCGTGTTCCTACTGATCATCTCAGGTTCAACCGCCTCCAGAATGACAATGACCACACTAAGGTCTGTGCCTCCGGAGTTAGATCTCTGACTTTTGTGTTCATCCAATGCTGCCAAATCCATAATCCAGATTTGAAAACTGAGGGATTAGAAGTTGAATAACTTGCCTAAAGTGTCACAGCTGGCCAGGGGGAGAGCCAGGCAATCAGAGTATATATATTGTTTCCACCTTGTGCCCTCAGTGACGATGTGACGATTGAGAGACCTAGTTCTGCTGGACTTCAGAGTTTGGGCCTTTGCTCAGGACCCTCTCTATAGTTTTCTCACACTCCCGATCCCTCGTCTGCTGCACCTACTTTGGGTGCCTCTAGTCAGCAGCTTTCAACTGTGGTCGCATATCAGATGTTTACATGAGAATTCATAACAGGAGCAAAATTATGGTTATGGAATGACAATGAAATAATTTCATAGTTGAAATAATAATCCATGAGATGCTGTATTAAATGCTACAGCATTAGGAAGGTTGAAAACCACTGCCTAGATTTTTCTCTCCATCCTTGTTCCAGGCAGAGGCGGGGGAGTAGGGAGGCGAGCACTGAGGTAAATAAAGAAGAGGACTTTGTGGCTCTTAGAATGTTGGACTCAGGCTTGCTGTGTGAAGGAGAGCTGTTTAGAGGACAAATGGAAGTTCAGCAGGAAGTCCCAGTGCCTCAGGACACCCCTCCCCGCCCCCCAGGACTGATGTTGTCACATTCACAGCAATGACAGTGTTTGGAAAGAGTTTGTTAATTCCCACCCAGCTCTGATAAGGGATTGCTCCATCTGTGTGCTCAAGGGTGCAGCCAAAGGTCAGCAGAATGGAGAGAGTTGTGCTTAGTTTTCTGTAAAAGTTTGATGAAACCACCCGGCATGTGCAGCAGAAGCTGGCTGAGAGGAAACATCCCCTTTCCCCTCCTAACTTCCTGCCAAGAAAGCTGTGAAGACAGCCAGGCCAGAAGGGCTCAGTGGGGCCACTTTCTCTTTTTATCTAAACTCTCTCTCTCTCTCTCTCTCTCTCTCTCTCTCTCTCTCTCTCTCTCTCTCTCTGTGTGTGTGTGTGTGTGTGTGTGTGTGTGTGTGTGTGTGTAGTATATATGTAGTATATGTCTGTGTACAAGTGCCCTTTAGAGGCCAGAAGAGGGCATCAGCTTCCCTGGAATTGGAGTTGCCCACAGTGGCAAACTGCCAGATGTGGCAAATTCAGGTCCTCTGAAAGAGTAACATGTTAACCACTTAGCCATCTCGCAGACCCTCTTGTGACTCCTGCTGCCTGAAAATGAAACAAAGTATCCCTGCAGAAATGGCAGCTTTAGTTGTGCAAACAAGGTGCCTTTAGCTGTGTGTAGCTGTGGAAAAGGCGGTTTGGACTTCAAGGTAAGAAATCTAGAATAGTCTGTAACAATCTGTTTCGTTCCTTTTTTTCCTTTGCTAGTTATTCATTTGAAAGTAAAAACTCATTGTTGCCAGGCGGTGCTGGTGCATACCTTTAATCCCAGCACTTGGGAGGCAGAACAGATTTCTGAGTTTGCGGCCAGCCTGGTCTACAAAGTGAGTTCTAGGGCTATACAGAGAAACCCTGTCTCCAGGGAAAAAAAATTATTGTTAGGACTTTATCATTGTATAAACTTTATATATCACTTAGTGAGGGGTGGGGGAGGGAGAGAACACCCAGGTCCTTCATCTGTACAAAGTTCAAATTTACTGTTTAGTTGGCACTATTAATTTGTAACATAATTTTATAGACTTTATTATGTGTAACCTATGAGTTGATTTTTTTTTTTTCCTGGAGCTGAGGACTAAATTCAAGGCCTTGTACTTGCTAAACAAGCCTTCTACCACTGAGCTAAACTCCCAACCCCAAGTTGATTCTTTTGGATGGTATATCACTGGACTGAATATGTCCAATATATTCTGTTCCTTGTTGGGTAGTGTGTTATCATTTTTGCAGGCTAATGCTGCCATCTCAAAGGGAAATCAATAAAAATTTTATTTGGTTTCACCCTGTTCTGAGTGACTAATATATAGGTATGTATGTACCTATGTAATAACAGAACTGCCCAGGCTGTCACTTAGAACATGGAGAGAACTTCAGGAGGCACGATGATGTAACAGCCTGGTGTTGCATGAAAAACTTAGTGCCTGAACCTGAGGAGCCCCAAACAGTGGACCACAGTAGTTCTAGGCTACTTCACACCTGCCTAGCCCCAAAGGAGCCAAACTAGACAGTAAGCCCCACCTCCCTTTCAGTACAGGGGCTGGAGCCAGGGCAGGTACTCAGCCACTGAGCTGTGTCCCAGTCCTGAACCTTTGCTTAGCTCCTCCAAAGTACAGTCGTTTAAACCAACAACCTGCTTCCCAGTTTAATAATATAATTACCATTGTTAGTCTTTAGCCAGGGTTAAGGGTTTGTCACCAGTCGCTGAGGAAGTTCATTCCATGTTCGTTGTCTGTGAAACGTCAGAGAATTCCTTTTTAAAACCAGTAATCGAACATAGTCTGGCGTATACCTAAAGGTCTGAAAATTGGTTTATTTTGAAGAAAGCCTCTCTTGATTAGATGTGTGTGAGGATCTCTGGAGAGCGAGTGCAGCCCCCCTCCATCCTCCGCCAGCCACTCCCAGTGAGGATAGCCGCTTCTGCTCTCCAACATAGCTTGTTCGGCGACATTTCATTTATGAGGTCAATAACACCTTCTACGATACAGTCCTACCGGCTCTGTGAAATCGCTCCAGTGTCCAGTTTCTTCATTAGGAAAATGAAATGTAGGATGAAAAGTAACTCCTGTGTTGTGGGGTTGTAGAGTCCATGCTCCCATCCACGTCATGTTTGCTTGGCTCAGTTCCCATTCTGTTGATTGTCCCAGGGTAGGTGACAAACTGGGGATCCTCTCTATCCCCGAGCCAGCCTGGAAAAACAGGCCAGTAATAGCAGGTACAAAGAGCTGGGACATCACTGAAATATTTAGACTGCTCTAGCTCAGGCATTAAAGGTCTTCCATAAGTCTGGGTCACTTGGTTTTTCTTTTAATTTTTCTCCAACTGTGTTTCCCAGCTTGTCTGGTCTTAGGATATTCCCAGTGTAACTCTGACACACTAGTTTTACCTCAGCTCTGTCCTGTCAGACTCTACATCCATGCTGTCCCTGAGTTACAGGCACTTCTCAAGGGGGCAGATTTTGGCAGCAAGTGACTTGGGTTCACATCTGGGCACTGCCGGAGTAAAGTTAATGAACTGCCTTTCTGTGCCCCATGAGGTTCTATAGTTTAGATGGGGATGCTGTCTTGGGATTTTACTGCTGGAAACAGACACCATGACCAAGGAACTCTTATAAGGGCAACATTTAATTGGGGCTGGCTTACAGGTTCAGAGGTTCAGCCCATTATCACCAAGGTGGGAACATGGCAATATCCTGGCAGGCTTGGTGCAGGAGGAACTGAGAGTTCTACATCTTCATGTAAAGGCCACTAGCAGAATACTGACTTCCAGGCAGCTAGGAAGAGGCTCTTAAGCCACACCTACTCCTACAAGGCCACACCTCCTAATAGGGCCACTCCCTGGGCCACATATATACAAACCATCACAGATGCTGTGAGGACAGCTTTTTGAGGGAGTGGTTATCAAATATTAGTACTTATTGGTAGCCAGAGGTCCACATTTATATGTGTTTTAAAGATCAAAGTTGAATAGCATGCATCAGTCCTCCAAGTAGTTGGCAGAGCTGAGGTTTGAGCTCAGGTTAGCTCTGCCCACAAGCATAAGTTTCTGCCTTTAGCCTGGCAGCAGCTCTCATGCATGCCCAACCCCCCTCATCTAGAACTCAAGCCACAGAACAGCTGGCAGAGGTGGGAATGACATCTCAAGTCAATTCAAGTGACCAGCCCACTGGTTGACAGTGCCCAGTCATAACAAATTTAACCTGGAGTCACAGAGGTGGATGTGTGAAGGAAGGACCCCAGGGCCTAGGTGTCAAGGCTGGTACTTTCCCTTCCCCAGCTGTTTGCTGCCTGTGGTACAGGAGGATTCTTCACGACCTGGAAGGCGGTGGTATTCTCATGAAGATTCTCGTGAAGATTGGGACATGTAGTGTTGTAAGCACAAGTGATCTGGTTCCATCTGGTTCCCCTGTTACCTAGTGAGGCTAAGAACAGGAGGCAGGGTGACAGAAACAAATGAACTCTGCTGGCAGTAAGCTGGTGAGTTGGGAGATGGAGGAGTTCTATACTCAGTCCTTTGTGCCAGGGGCTGCAGATACAGAACTCACTTGTCATTCTAAGGGGTCTAATTTTAGAGCCAGGTGAGTGACCAAGTGGTCACTAATTCTTCCAGTAGCCAGTTTTCCCTAGTCCTCAGGGAGCCCCAAAACTTGAGGGCTTCCATAACATCTAAAGACACATCATGGTCAGGATGGATGAGGAGTGGGTTTTTGTTTTGTTTTGTTTTTTGGTAGTTTCTTGTTTCCAGGTAAGAATCATTTTCTTGGTTAATTATAATTTCTTTGGAGAGAATAGTCTGACACACACGGGCTTCTAAATTCCAGGAACAAGTTAACTCAGTCATTGCTTCAGTTACCACAGGTGGTGCTGGGAGAGAGCTGACCCAGCCATTGGCCTTACAATATAATGGGCTGAGGATATACTGGCTTCCTGTGCTCCTCATTGTGGTTTGCATGTGACTTAGCTGCTGTGAAAATTTTTCCCCCAGACAGGGTTTCTCTTTGTAGCCCTGGCTGTCCTGGAACTCACTCTGTAGACCAGGCTGGCCTCAAACTCAGAAATCTGCCTGCCACTGCCCCCCAAGTGCTGAGATTAAAGGAGTGCACCACCACTGCCTGGCAGCTGTTGTGAATTTTAAGGCAGTTTGAGCCCATTGAAATAAGGAATACCTTTGACCAGTGTGTGGATTCGAACACCCGTCAATGTGGTCCCAGTATCAGACAGGGTTTCCTGGGTTACTGGTCTTACAACACCCCTTCGGCAGATGTGGATGATGCCTGTGCATAGACAGCTTGCTGTGTGAAGGGTCTCTGCATGCACATTTGAAGAGATTAATGTAGGATATGTTCCATTACAATCTGTTTGCTTTTCAATCTGATGTTTTGCGTGTTAAGAATATTGGACACGAGCCTAAGCCAGTGAAACTGCCTAGTGTGCACTGGCTGCGTTTGTTAACCGTGTTTGTTAATGAGTGTCTACAGAGACCAGAGAAATGTGTTCTGATGAGGCTTCCTGAGCCTTGGCCAAGAGTTCAAATGTTAGCACTTAACAGAGTGTTCCTGTCCCCTTAGAAAACTGTTTCAAGGTCCCCTTAGAAAACTGTTTCAAGGTCTGGCACAATGACTCAACAGGTACCTGGTGCTTAGCCTGACGGCCTGAGTAGTTCACTAAGATCTCCACCTTCAGGAGAACCAACTATTGCAAGTTATCCTCTGACTTGTGCACCATGACACCCATGCACTCCTGTGCACATGTGCATTTACACACACACACACACACACATGCACACGCATACATGCAAAGTGAATAAACTAAAAAATGGTTGCCTTTATGAATAAGAAAGAGAGCTTATTATGGGTGGTCTCTGCCAACCCCAGGAACAGCAGGGTACTGATCAGCATGAGCCGAGAGGGAAATCTGTACAGCTCAGTGCTCAGGGTTGCTTCAAGGTTCTCGGGTCTGACACCAGGCAATTTGTCTCAGGCATATTGAAGCACAGCGCGATTTGGAAAAAAGTTTGCTGGTGACAATCACCTCAATCCTATGTGCGCAACAAAGCTTAAGGCATGGAAAGACTACATCGAGATTCTTTGTAAAGCAATTATGACATCTTCCATAAAGATGATTTCTATAGACTGTATGTGCCATCGTAAAGGTTGGGGGGGGGTGTGGAGGAGCGGGGAGAGTCTGGTGTGATCTCAGTCATTCAGATAGTGCAAAGGTCTCCAGGCTATAAACCACCCCCACTATCTATTTGCCTTCTGGACAGAAAACAGGTTCTCTCGTCTCCTTTGGAAGAACTGGGTGTTTAACATTCCTGGCTTTTCCTAGTGCTTCTCTGTGAGCACAAGGACCTCCGTGCCTCCTATAACTTACTGTTCTCGCAGAGCACCTGGGTTCAGTTCCCAGTACCCATAATGGCAGCCATCTGTAATTTCAATTCCCAAAGCAGCATAATGCTATAATATTAATGCTCCTAGTGGCTGACATCCTAAATTGTTTATGAGACTGAGAAAGAATGACTTGTAAAAGCTAATGATTATTCATAGATAAAGAGCTTGAAATCACTTTGCTTCTTCGTAAACTATAGAAAATGCTTTACATCTCGTTGGTTTGTTGGTTTGTTTCTTATAAAAGCGGGTGTTTTTAAAAGGCTAGGTGCTAAATGTAAGGATTAAAATCACTCATATAAAAGATCCTTTAATAGGAATTAATACCTCAACCGACCAATCAGGTATCAGTGGGACAGGCTCGATGCAAAACTAGCCCCAAGCCGGTCAAAACTCCAGCAGTCACAGTTCAGTTTTTTAAATGCACGGGGAGACCTCTTGCCCCAAGTCTTTCTTCTGGTGTGTCTGCTGCAGGCGGGCTAGGGTGGTTGCGGCACTAATTCCCTTCAGATGTGAAGCATGAGAAATCTGCCAGTGTGCTACGTGAACCCCAGTACCATTCACCCTCAGCTGGCGGTGCTATGCTGTGGATGCCTCCTGGCTGCTCTTTTGAGTGCCACCCGGCATGGGGTGTGGCCCTGATGCTCCTGTATCTTTGCTGGTTGTCTAGAGGGATGCATTTTAGCAATCTGTCATAGTGTCAGATAGATGTGATAGGAACATACTCCCAGCCCCTTTTCTCCTGTTTCTCCAGGGTACCTTTCATTTGCCTCCAGTGTACCAAAGCTGAGATGTTCTTGAACAATCTTTGCTCTTGTCTGCAATGTGTTCTTTTGAGCTATGGCATTTTTCCTTACCCATGCTTCCATCTGCCTTTTGGAAAGTGCATATCTCCTTGAACTCTCTGTGGCTAGGCAAGCATCCACACCATTGGTGTGAGACTGAGCAACAGAAGGCCTTTCTGCAGGCAGGCAGCAGCCTCTCTCAGCTAACTCCTCTGTTGGAGAACCCACATCACTGATTACCAGAAATCTCTTGTTTCCTGGCTCAAGAATACTCCTCTAAAAAGTAGTTTGAACTCTGCCCAGTCTCAACCTTCAGGACAAACAAGCCTTTAACTATAGCCATTGGACACCTGCTCTCTGCATGTTAACCAATCCATCCCGTTACTTCACCTAGCCACCACCACAACCTCACAACCACAAAGTATCCACTAATGACATAGTGTTGGCTACAATTCAGCCAAAATGGTGCTTGTACTTAACACATTGGACAAAGTTTGTTGTTAAGAACTGGCCCACCCCTTTAATCCCAGCACTTGGGAGGCAGAAGCAGGTGGATTTCTGAGTTCAAGGCCAGCCTGGTCTACAGAGTGAGTTCCAGGACAGTCAGGGCTACACAGAGAAACCCTGCCTCGGAAAAACAAAAACAAACAAACAAACAAACAACCCTGGAATTCTGTGAAAGCTACATTTAAAATGTTGCCTTTTTACCTCTATTAAGCATAAAAGAGAAAGAATGCTCTTGAGAAAAACTGTGTCCCCTGGAGAAGAGAGTTTCCCCCAGCCTGAGGACCATCACAGGGCAGGCAGGGAGAGAGCATCCGCCATGTAGCCTAGTGTAGAGCATGGTCCAATGCCCACCCATTGAGCTGAAGGTTTGCTAGACCACCTGTGGAGTCACATGTCCAGGCAGCCTCCACCAAGCCTAGTGTGTGAGAATCTCTAGAAGGCCTGTGTATGTTTTTAAAAGCTCTCCTCCACCTTGAAGTATCCTGTGGTTTAGAGCTTCTGTCTTTGCCAGTGCTGTTGTAGGAACAAACTGAGCCTTTGATGTGATGTGCCTTTGCTTTTGAGTTTCTCTGGGCTTACTGAACCATCTCTTCCATCTTTAGCTGTATCTCTTACAGTAGTTATCTACTACTACTACTACTACTACTACTACTACTACTACTACTACTTGTCTAATCAGTAGAGATTCTTTAATAACCTTCATCTCCAAACACAGGCACTGAAGGTAGTCAGACCAGCTGGAGGTGCAGACAACCTTTGGGTTCCCCTCCATTATGGAGGGTGCCTTGGCTACCCTCTGTGGGTGAGTCTGGAAGCATCCCTACATATAAACTTGAGTTTTTATTTACTGTTTGTGGGCTATCTAAATAATCCACGTTTCTACACAGTGACCCAGCCTTTTGATGTCTACAAGACCCATTTACCTGTTAGCTAATGATCAATCATAGTCCAAAAACATTGAATGGGAAATTTCAAAAACAGTAAGATATTTTGAGAGAGAACACATTCACACAGGCTTATATTGTCATATGTATTGTTCCACTGTAAGTAGCGTTAACTTCTTGCTGTGCCTAACTTATCGATTAACCTTATTCTAAGTATTAAATATATAGAAAAAATATAGGGGTCCATACCATCTGTGGTTTCAGATATCCACTGTGAGGACTTGCACCTCTCAAATAAGGTGAATTACTCTATGTTTCTGTCCCTGGATTTAACATGCACAACTGTTTATTTTAATTTACACTTTGGGTCTGCTCTGTATTATAACCTTACCAGGCAACAGCTAGCTGAGATGAAGCTGCTGTCCAGGGAGTACTTCCAGGCTCATTGCAGTAAAGGAGATCACGACCAGAGGAGTTGTGTGGGCTCTAGCCAAGCAGAGAAGAAAGGCTTATCTTAGCACTGTAGAGGATAGTATAACTTATTGCTATAGCATTATGATGAGCACAAACCATGACTGGGGAAAGAAGTTTGCACTGAGAAGCAGACCCTCATCCCTGTTTCCTTGGAAACTACGGTGTTGAGATAGACTTAGGATGCTAAGTCCAGAAATTCCCTAATGTGAAGCCCCATGCCTGGGCTGAGAACTCAGTGATTCTCATGCTGGGAGCAGAGGCGGGTGGGGTTGATTCATTCTTATGTTTCAAAACGCAAAGTTTCTGAGCATCTGTGATTCTGCAAAGCCAGGTCTGTCCTCTAGGAGGTGGTGTAACTCAGACACGGAGCTGTTGACACTTCACAGCTGGGAGAAAAGTGGTTTCCTGTTGGCTCCCACCTCCTTTTATCTGGGTCTGCTATCCCAGCCTGTTTTATCAATAGCTAGATTTTACTCTATCATTTCACCACTGGCTGCACTGCTTCAGGCTTGGGTGCCTAACTGACATGGTCAATTTTGACCCAGTTGTTCTGTGGTGCATTATTACAGACAAGAGATAGGGTGACCTAGCATTTGCATCTGATGCCTTAGTGGTCCCTAGAATTCATTAAATGCTAAACAAAGCTATGGTTGGAACTAATGTTAGAAACAGAAATAAAAAAGTATAAGAAGATTATATGAGTCCTTTCTAGTGACTGAATCCTTTGACCCACCATCACCAGAGAATTCATCCAAGAGAATCACCAGATAGGACAGAAGAGAGCCCCAGACAGGCTGTGGTGTTATGTGTAACATAGAGAGCTAACACAAAGCAAGACTAAAAGGACTATTGTGAGTCCACAGTGAAGAGCTGACACCTCTTGAGGATTTTTATGAAACAAAGTAAATATTCAAAAAAGGGGTGGAAGGATTGTAAGAGACAGCAGGGGTGGGATGTGCTGGGCTGAGGTGGAATAAACCCGCAGAGAAATTGTGTCCTCTGCATGTAATGGGCAACTTACTCTCAACAGTATGGGCTGCCTGAATGAGACCATGTCAGTCAACATTCCAGATGAGGGAAGGACTTGTCAGCTGCTGAGAGAAGGAGTTTTCTTCAAGGTGAACCATCTGATAGGCTGCCTATGCCAAAGTGGTTCATACTACACCTATGTACATACTTGGACTTCAGCTATGTATATGTGTGTATATACATATATATGAATATGTAAAACACACACATATATATACATATATATATATATATGAGACATATTAGAAGAACAGGTCATAAATTTGAGAGGGGGATGTAGAGGGGACACAGGACAGTTTGGAGAGGGATAGATACAATGAAAACACATTATATTCATGTTTGGAATTCTAAAATAATTAAATAATAAAATTTAAAAGATAGCACATCAAATTTTTATATACTTGTAGAAGTTCTCAGGAAAGGAATATCCAAAGACAGTGTCAATTATGATCGAGAGTCTGGATTGTGGGAAAATTACTTTATTTGCACAGTAAGGTGGTTATTTTTTGCAAACTAGAAACATATAGTATACCACTATAGAGAAGTTCTGAAGTAAGCAATATCCTTCAGAAGTAAATGAGCAAATAGTCATGGATCAGAGAGCAGGCATGCTCTAAGGGAAGGGGAGCAGGATGCTCTAAGGGAAGGGGAGCTGCATGCTCTAAGGGAAGGGGAGCTGCTTGCTCTAAGGGAAGGGGAGCTGGATGCTCTAAGGGAAGGGGAACTGGATGCTCTAAGGGAAGGAGAGGTACCATGTTTGGTCTGTGGGGCTGTCAGCTTGTGTCTCAGTATTTCTGGTAAATTAAAGATGATCTTTAGTTTTTGATGAGCAGGTTTTGTGCTGAGCAGGCTGAAAGAACCTGCCATCTTTTTTTAGTTTAATAATTGTTAGCACCCGTTATCATTATTTATAGTTTTATATTCTTGCGTATTTATATTATCATCAAATATTATCATTATTTATAGTTTTATATTCTTGCGTATCCTACTTTCAGTAGGAAATGACATTTGTTAGGCCAGAATGCAGTAACTTTGACATTAGCTGCTTCACTCAAGGGCATGTGCAAGTTGACATCAAGTGTCTTCCTAGATAATTCTCCATCCTCCCTCCCTCCCCCCAGGCAGGGTCCCCTGCTGAGTCTGGAGCTGGCTGGTTTGGCCCGACTTACTAGCCAGGGAGCTCCAGGTTTAGCCCAGCATGCTGTATTGCAGGCAGTTTACTAACTGAGCCATCCCCTCCCCGCCCCCAATCCTTGTTAAGACTTTGTATGTTTCTGCCTTATCTAGAGTGATTCTGACTTTCCTACAAGAAAGCAATGATGAAATACTATGTACTTTAGAGATGAGAAAGTTGTGGTAAATTTCTGAAGTCTTGCTGAAATAGACTGAGGTTTGTAAATAGCTTCCTTTGGTTTAGAACGGTTTCCAGCTTGCCAGTTACGGACCACATGCACCCTGTGATAGCTATGAATGTGACCAAACAAAATCAAAACTTAAACATGAAGTATTTTTGTGTTAATTAATTACTTAAATTGGTATGTGCTTAAGAGCAAGTGTGTGCACTGTGTAGGGGAGGGGGTTAAACACATGCAAAGGCACTCCAATGGGAATCGGAGGATAAATTTGTGGAGTTCATTCTCCCACCTTTGATGTAGGAGTAGAATGCAGGCCACCGCGCTAGTGTGGCAAGCCTTTGTCCGCCGAGCGTCTTTACACACAGGTTAATCGTGAACTGCAAAATAAGCTTGTAGTAACTGTGTCACTGCACCTGACTTGTCTTTCCCTTTTCAGGATCTGGGACGATGTCTGGGGAAGTGCCACCCAACATTAACATCAAGGAGCCTCGATGGGACCAGAACACGTTCATTGGCCGAGCCAGTCACTTCTTCACGGTTACTGATCCCAGAAACATCCTTTTAACGAACGAACAGCTAGAGAATGCTAGGAAAGTGGTGCATGATTACAGGTAATGCTGGCGCTGCGCTTGTTCGGTTGCTCGGGGCGCGGTAACGCCGCCAGCCGGCGCTACATTTCCCAGCTTATTGCCGGATGGATTAGTTGTTGTTTTCAAACTGCTTCGTGATTTTGCAGTACGTTTTCCCCCCAGTAAACTACTGCTTACCAAAACAAATGAACAAATAGGAAGACCAAGTAGAACCACAAATAGCCAGTGTTCGTTGTAGCTGTGAGGTCTCTTTCCCCGGCATCTTGAATCCTTTCCTCTAACGCCACTGTCTCAAGCATCTTTCTATTTTTGTACAGAAACAGCATCATTCAGGAAACTGGCTCCTAATAACTAGGGTAGGGCCATGACTGCTGAGAAACAGCCCCAATGAGAAAGACTTTCTAGGTGTCTGTTCAGATGGGAAGGAATCTAACGGGAGTTCAGGAATGCAGATTTGAGATGAACCCCATCACTGAGAGAGCCACACAGGATTTTAAGAGGTTGCTACCCATGCAGGGACAGTCTGTCCTCCATATTCACCAATTCCCTGGCCTTGCCTTTAACCAGTCCTGGTAGAAACCACTAGAAAAAAAAAGTCTTCCATCGATATTAGACATGGACAGACTTTTCTTGTGACTATTCCACAAGCAATACAGTCTAACTGTACGGGGCATTTCTATTTCTTGAGGTGTGACAGGTAATCTAGAGATGATACCAACATATAAGAGAGAACGCAGACATGATGCTACCTGCTTGAGTCTCGGTGACTCAGGAGGCTGAGGCAGGAGACTTACCTAGCCAGTGCCCAAGACAAGCCTGAGCAACATTGTAAGACTCCCATCTTAAAAATAAATAAGAGACTGTATGGAATTAAATACAAATAAACAAATATCATGCATTCTGTAGACAACACCCTAATCTCAGAATTTGTATGCTTGGGGATAGCTAATTCAGCGGTAGATGTATTTTTCTATAAAAGACTGGATGGGAAATACTTTAGGGGACTGGAGAGTGGCTTACATTTAAGAACACTCCTGATCTTGCAGAGGACCTGGGTTCAGCTCCCAACACCTACATGGCAGCTCACAACTGCCTGTATGTCTACTTTTCCTAAAGGCCTTGCCTTTAACCAGTTCTGGTAGAAACCACTAGAAAAAAAGTCTTCCATCGATACTGGACATGGACAGACTTTTCTAGAGATGATGCCAACATATAAGAGAGAACGCAGACATGATGCTAGGGGAATCTGATGCCCTCTTCTGACTTCCAAAGACCCAAGCACGTATGTGATGCACATACACGCATGCTCTTATACACATAAAATGTTTTGAAAGAATAAGTACTTCAGGCTTTGTAGCCTCAGTCACATAATCATTTTGTTAACTTTTTATAATCCTTTTAAAATGTGAGATCCCTCTGATCCAAGGGGCATCCAGGCATGGACACTACTTGGCTGACTTCTGTTCTAGGGAGGGAATCAGACCATCAGGAGCTCTGCACCTAAACATTCCAGGAATAGCGCACCTCAGGCTAGACAGTTAGAAAGGGACCAGTAAAGAGTAAGTCTAGGGGCTGGTGAGATGGCTCAGCGGGTAAGAGCACCCGACTGTTCTTCCGAAGGTGATAAGTTCAAATCCCAGCATCCACATGGTGGCTCACAACCATCCATAACGAGATCTGGCGCCCTCTTCTGGAGTGTCTGAAGACAGCTACAGTATACTTACATATAATAAATAAAATTATTAAAAAAAAAAAAAAAAAAAAAAAAAGAGTAAGTCTGACCAGAGCCTGCAGTATGTCAAGAGAGGAAGGAAGGAAGGAAGGGTTAGAAGGAGCACAACAGGAGCCTAGGAACTAAAGCTGATGTGCCTTACATGCCTGCTGATAGAAACCAGCCAACGAGAAGTAAGACTAAGCAAGGATACATTTCTACCCAAGAGCAAAAGGCAAAAGGTGTAGGTAGCTTTTGCTGCCACAGCCTGCAGCTTGGGTCCTGGAACCCTGAATGAGGCAGAGAGGGAAGGAAGAAAAGACAGACAGACAGACAGACACACACACACATACACACACACACACACACACACACACACACACACACACACAGGAAAACTGGCATCCAGTGGAGCTGTGCTCTGTGCTGGAGGGCACCTTCCAGGCAACCCGAAACCTCAGGTGTTTATTAGGTAGAGCACAGAGGAGTGCCTAGCTAGCCTGGGTAGGAGGTGCTGTGGATTTGCAGGCGGGGGCTGCAACCGTTCTGGGGAAGGAAGCTGCAGCTGCTAATCTTTCCACACTGCTCACTCAGACTCACCTTTGGCCATCTCCCCTGAGCCTGGCCCATATGGGGATCTGAGTTTGTCAGTTTCTCATGATTTGAGGCCTGGCCTTTGTTATAGACATTCTCCCAGGGGAAATCCTCCACCTCCTACAAACTCAGACTCATGTGCAAAGGATAAAAGTCATAGGAACATTTAATAATTTACATGGCTGTTGCATGAGCAAGTTTCCTCATTTCTAAAGAATCTTGGGTATGGGGAGAATTCTATTATGAAGGCTTATTCCCACATCCTTTGTAAGTGGAAAAGGTAGGACAATTAAAATCCAATGATTTTTTTGTTTGTTTGTTTTGAAAGCTCATGTTATGAAGTAATCTGTAGTGTTTAGAGGATGGGTCTGAGTCACAGAAGGGTCACACTCCCTCTGAAGATTCTCAAGGAGGGTCCTCCTTGTCTCTGGGAATTGCCAGCATCCCTTGGCTTGTAGATACGTGATAGTACTCTATCTTCTCTGCTTGTACACAGACACTATTCCTTAGATTTATGACCACTTATCCAATAGAGTTTCACTTTGGCTAACTGCATCTATAGAACCATATGCTCTTTGATGTGGACATCAATCTGGGAGTTAACCTAATGTAGATGGTTTAGAAGAATGTTATGTAAACAGGTGAAGAAGTATTTACAGACTATTATTGAATAAAGACCCTGGTTAGTCAGCATCTGGTTTGGTGTTATACCTTAAACACCTTGGAAGACTGTATTTGCCCAAATGTTGCCAATGGCAAACAGTATATACACTCTGGGCAATTTCATAGCTCCACTAAATTTGAATATTTTCTAAATTTCTGACAATGAGTATTTCATTGATGATAAAATATGACAAATTGTGCACCAAGCCCTTTATTTGCACCAAAGGGTCCCTAACCTGTTCACCAACTACAAGTCTGAAATAAAGCAGTAGCGTTGAGAGCCATCATGTTCGTCTGATGGCTAAAAATGGTTCAGAGTTTGCCGAATTCAGATGACACTTTTAATATGTCATTTAAAACAATGAATATCTTCAAGTTGAATACTGCTCAGTATTCATGTTACTTTCTGTTATTTTCCAAGTTATGGATAATTGAGGTGAGTGGGTTTGAGGAGTTTTCTGTAGCCGGTTTTTGTTCTTATGCGCTAGGCTGCGAGCGTGGGTGAGGGATAGCGAGCATGCTCAGTACTTGTGCAGCTCTGGGTTCAATCCTTAGCACTCAAAACATACAAATATTTTTTTAAAACAATAATTACAGCCCATGCTCTAACAGGCCTGCCAGGTCCCATAGTAAAATCGAGCAAAACATGTAGTTCGTGGTCGGCGATGCCTGAAAGGGGCAGTTGCTGGACTGATTGTTGTTATCTTCTAGGCAAGGAATCGTTCCTGCTGGCCTCACGGAAAATGAGCTATGGAGAGCGAAGTATGCATATGACTCGGCCTTCCATCCTGACACGGGTGAAAAGATGATTCTGATAGGAAGAATGTCAGCTCAGGTCCCGATGAACATGACCATCACAGGCTGCATGATGACCTTCTACCGGTATGTTTCAGCAGGGTGCGCGTCACTGGATGCGCACCTGTACGGTACAGCAGGGTGCGCGTCATGTGTTAGTCAATGCGCAATTGCAGTCATTCAAAGAATATTTTAATATGAGTTCTACTGAAATAAAATGTCACAGTGATTATGTTAACAAGAAGGATGAATTCATCCCTATGGTATGTCAGAGTATGTTGTACCCCATAAATACAGTCAGTAAAAAAAATTAAAGAAGATATAGGTCAGGCGAGATGGCACTTCTAGTAAAAAGGCTTGCCACCAAGCCTGAACACATGGCTCAACTCCCAGGAACCGCTTAGTGGATAGAGCGAGCCGAATTGTTATGTCATTCTCTGACCTCCATGTGTGTGCATGCAAACATGCATACAAAGTAAATAAAAATTCGAATTAAAAACTTTAAAATAAAATAGAACCTATGACAGCTGGAAATATGGTGGAGGTGGATAGAGCGACTCACCCCTGGAACCACAGCTCTTGGGAGGCTAAGACAGGGTTTTAAGTGTGAGGCCAGCTTGGTGACACAGTGAACATCTGTCTCAAACAAGAACAACAAAAGTAACTACTAAGATAAGATAAGGCAGTGATGCTTTTACATTAAGAAAGATATCATTTCATCTTCACTTCTACTCTGAGCGAATGTTACCACTCTCTTCAGCAGCCTTTAGCATGATGTGTGTAACTAAACACCCGTTTTATCTGGGCACGGAGGCTCAGACCTGGAATCCCAGCACACAGGAGACTCAGGCACTCAGAGGCCATGAGTTTGACTTTGTTCCTGGCAAACAAGATAAGACAAAATAATTATGATAATAATAAATAACGCAATTCATCTTATTTAAATGTGTGTTTTGCCTCGAATGATGTGAAATCAGGAACCAGAGAAGTGGCTCCGTGGCTAAGACCTCCCACTGGCTGCTCTTGCAGGGGATTCTAGCTCAGTTCCTAGCACCACATGGCAGCTCACAACTGTCTGTAATTCCAGTTTCAAGGGACCAACACCTTCTGGCAGGCACTGTACACACACGGTGCACACACATGCATGCAGGCAAAAACACTCATACACCTAAGATTAAAAATAAATAAAGCTTTAAAAAAAAAGATACTAAATAATACCTTTGTTTAAAAGGAAGGTGACATTTCCCCTAAGTCTGAAGGCCTTAAGAAAATGAGATAGAAAAAAAAAAGAGTCTAGAAACAAATTCTGCTCTTTCTCTCTCTGTAGATGCAGACGTTTTTAGGCACAGTGATAGACAAAGATACAGCATCCTCATGCATTAAACCCGTAAGCAGAGCCAAGCCTGCTTTGCTTGCAAATAGTTTTGTTTTACCCAAGAGAAGAACCTTTCTATTTATTGTCTACCCTGTGCCAGGTTTTTTATAAATTTTATTTATTTATTTATTTATTTATTTATTTACTTATGAATGAATGATAGGAGATGTTCTGGATAGTTTTTCTGACACAAGCTAGCATCATTTGGGAAAGGAGACTTTCAAATAAGAAAAATCTTATCATAAAACTGACCTGTAGGCAAGTCTGTTAGGCATTTTCTTGATTAATGATTGATATGGGAGAGACCAGCTCACAGTGGGTAATGCCACCCCTGGGCTGGGAAACAGACTGAGCAAGCCAGGAGAAGAAGCCAGTAAGCAGCACCCCTCCGTGGCCTCTGCATCAGCTCCTGCCCCCAGGTTCCTGCCTTAAGTTTCTGCCCTGACTTCCTTCAGTGATGGACTGTAACATGGAAGTCTAAGCTGAGTAAACCCTTTCCTCCCCGAGTGGCTTTTAGTCATGATGTTCACCACAGCAATAGAAACCCAAAGTCAGGAGCCTCCTGAGCTTGATGGTAAGGAAACAGAGTGTCAAGGTAGACGCTCTGTGGACCTACATCTGTAGCCCAGGCTATCTCCCTGCATTGTGCCTTTCCTTGCTGGTAGTTAATGGTTAACACCTCTTTACGTACTGAGGGATGCTCACTGGTGCTGGTGTATGTGACGACTCTGCTGTGTTTTAGGACCACACCAGCTGTGCTCTTCTGGCAGTGGATAAACCAGTCCTTCAATGCCGTGGTCAACTACACCAACAGAAGCGGTGACGCTCCCCTCACTGTGAAGTAAGGCTCTGGGGCTGACCTGTCCTCCATGAGCCCCTGCTCCTTGTATAGCAATGCACTTACACGCACTGCTTGCCCATGCAATGTCGCTCCTCCTCCCTCTCGGACTATCTGCCGTTGCCTGCCTCCTCTGACGTCAGTTGTGCCATTCGTTGAGTAATGCTATCTGGCTTATACCCCAAGCTCAGGGCCCTGCAGAATGCCTACTAGGCAGCCCTCAGCCCTGCCTCTGTGAAATAATTCCCTCTGGGCTGCATGAGTCAAAGCCACCAGCCTCGAAACAAAATGAAGGGACTTTGTAGTTGTGTGACCTTACTAGATGCTTTGCTTTAAAAAGCGCCTCATTTCTGGACTCCAAAGAAAGCAATGAGCTTATGAATTTGTCTCCTGTTTAAGAAGATGTGTGGAAGAGCTGAAGGGGGACAAACTGAGATTGAATAAATAAAACTATAGATATCACTTGCACTATATTTGAAAGAGAAATCGTTTTCTGTTTTATTTTTGAAAATTGCCTTTGACGCCTAATACTTTGAGATCATCAAACGAAGCAAGGGACACGGAAGCCTGCCACCCAGTGGTGTATCTCACAGTGAGCAGAATGGTTCAGGCTCAGCTGCACATTAGAGATAAGCTTGGACTCTTTTCATACAGTGAGGTAACGTTGTAAGAATGGCAGAGCTGCCCTTTGCTTTCGGTGTGACCGTTAATATTTTGAGTAACAATTTTGACCTGTGCAACTGTGCCTCACACACTCTGCCCAGAGGCTCTCCTGTGTCCATGGCCTTCCACACCCTCTCAGCCCTGCTCCTCCCTCACTGTCCATGTGTGCCTCGGCTGCATGTCTGCTTGTTTGGGGTTGTAGCCCAGTTTTAGGGATGTTTGCTTTGTCTCTGGATGTTCACACTGACAGAGTGACCCCAGATTTTGCTCTGCTAACTCTCAGTTTCTTATCGTTCATTTCTATCTCCCCAGTTTCTTCTGATCGCCTGATGTATGCCTGTCGTTTACACGGTGTCTTTATTCTTTCCAGTGAGCTGGGAACGGCTTATGTTTCTGCAACCACTGGAGCTGTGGCGACGGCCCTTGGACTCAATGCCTTAACCAAGGTACTTCAGCTTTGTTTCCATGGTAACGAGTCTCAACCCGTTCTCACCTGTCACTCTGGGTGCCTCTGTCATTTCTCATGAGTTCTAATCACTTGGCTTGCTTGTAGCCATCTTCAACTGCATATTTTAATTGTATCTTCTAGTGGATCCAGGAAGGGTTGTAATTAGAAGCATCATCCAAGACTGGTCTGTCTGTTCCTGGCTCTGAGGATTAACTATTAAATGTCTTTCTCTAAAAAGCCCTTCTGAGACTGGATTGGGAGTTGGGGGGTGTGACTTGAAGAGGCAGAACTACCATCTCAAATCAAAGTTCTGGTATTTGAGGACTCTAAAGTCTGTGTGCTTTCAGCACCTGAACTAAGCTTATCAAAATGTCTGAGATGGTTACATTGTCTCTGTATGTCCTTGCCAGAGATATAGAAATACTCCTAAGCCAAGAGTTTGAGGGCCTCTTAGCCTGGCTCTATCCAGCCAGGACTGTGGTGTTTTTAGAAAGATATAAGCATTTCCATTCAGCCATCCAGGAAAAGTAAGGTGATGCTTCTGGAATTATCTTTCCTACAGCGTGTCTCACCACTGATAGGACGTTTTGTTCCCTTCGCTGCTGTAGCTGCTGCTAACTGCATTAACATCCCGCTGATGAGACAAAGGTAAGTTGAGATGTGTGCACTGAGCAAGACAATAGAGTTTAAAGAGGAAGTGAATTCTGAGCTCTGCTTTGAAATACTCTGGAATAGGGATTATGGAGGCTAACCCACTGGGTTCTTTTTTTTTTTTTTTTTTTTTTCTCTTTATTAGATATTTTCTTCATTTACATTTCAAATGTTATCCAGAAATTTCCCCTTACCCTCCCGCATCCCCGCCCTGCTCCCCTACCCACCCTCTCCCACATAATGGCCCTGGCGTTCCCCTGTACTGGGGCATATAAAGTCTGTATGACCAAGGGGCCTCTCCTCCCAATGATGGCCAACTAGGCCATCTTCTTCCATATGTGCAGCTAGAGACATGAGCGCAGGGGGAACTAGTTAGTTCATGTTATTCTTCCACCTATAGGGTTGAAGACCCCNGTGTGCTTTGTTCTTAATTCTAGGAAGGGGCAAAGAGACCACATTTTGAACTTCATTCTTCTTGAGATTCATGTGTTTAGTAAATTGTATCTTGGGTAGTCTAGGCTTCTGGGCTAGTATCCACATATCAGTGAGTACATGTTATGTGAGTTCTTTTGTGATTGGGTTACCTCACTCAGGATGACACCCTCCAGATCCCCACTGGGTTCTTAATGAAGTGGGCCGAAGCAGAGGTGTGTCTCTAGCCTACACTCTCTGCAAAGAGAGAATTCTGTATGATTGAGACCAGAAAGAAAAACCAAGCGTTTCTTGAGTTTTCCTTGGAATTTTCTTATGCAGCTTAAGGTGATTTCAGTCTCTTAGAATGGATAGAAATAAAAGGAGAAAAAAAGAGTACGCATTTTGGATGGATAACAAAAGCCAAAGCAGTAACGGGAGTTGGGCTCCCGTCGTTAGGAACCGTAGCTAATGAATATCCAACAGGGCTAAGTTGCAATGACTTCACTGCTTGAGTTCACTCAAAAACAGTATGTACTGTATCTATTTCTGATTTAGAAAGTTGTTCAAATCTGTACAGGAACATAGAAATCAACCTCACCTTTGAGCTGGCATATCCACCCCTCAAATCCTATCATTATTGGAAAGGTACATCCTTGGGGGTGGGGGAGAGCACTTGTGTTATTTTCCCTTCCTGTCTATCATGGGAGGCTTGAACCTGTTCGTGGTATTTAAAAATAGGCTTATCAGTGCCAAAAAATGACACTTGAGTGGGAAACTGGGTGAAGGTGGCACTTGATCTCTCTCAACAGAGTCCTCCTTCGGAGTGCTCCCCAAAGGCATCTGTGAACCCCTGTGTGTGTGTGTGTTCCATCCTTCAGGGAACTCAAGGTTGGTATTCCTGTCACTGATGAAAATGGCACTCGCTTGGGAGAATCGACCAATGCAGCCAAGCAAGCCATCACGCAGGTGGTCATCTCCAGGATCCTCATGGCAGCCCCGGGCATGGGTGAGTAAGCTTGGTGGCCCCGCCTTGTAGTTCATACCAAGCTTTTATGTGTCGGTAAACAGAACAGCAAACACAATTCCCCTTTGTGAAAATTACCTTCTGATGGTAGAGCCAGGAATGACTAAATAAAATACGCTCTACAAATGCTTGGGGCTTTCAAAAGTGTCCCAGATATAGAATTTGTTTGGGTTTTGGAACATTTACACATATATAACACTCTTTCTTGAGGATAAGGCCCAAAGTTAAATTTGAAGTTTATTGATGATCCGTATACATCTTATACGTGTGGCCTACACGTACAATAATAATTTCATGCAATGTTGCTGATGGTTTCAAAATATTGTAGGTGTGTGTCCCAACTGATGTGTTGTGTGACTTGAGAGTGGCTGAGACATCATTTGGTTCTCAACAAGTTTCTGATTTGGGAAAATTTCAGAGCTAGAGAGCTAAGGAAGGGAGATGGTAGGGATAGAAGAAGCCTGGCCAGCAGGCAAGGGACCGGGAAGACATGGTGAATCAGAGGTACAATGGGCATCAGCGGGGAGGCAGGAGCTTGCCAAGTGTGTGGGAGGCGCTCTGTAAAGGCAGGTGCAGCTGGAGGAGAGAGAGGGTTTTATGAAACCTCAAAGGCTGGAGTCAGCTCCTGGGGCCAACCCTGGGGTTGGGTACTGAGACATTCCAAGCTCTGAGCAGTGGAGGACCATGCACAGTTTTGAACATGGTAATTATGTGAATGTGGGTGCTGAGATTGGGTCAAAGGGGTGCTGCAGGGGTGAGTGGAGACTGTTCAGGAGGCTGTCTCAGCTCCACAGGAAGCAAGTCATGGTCACGCTGAGGACAGCTTTTAGAAAATGTGTGCCTGACCACTAGTCTGGTAGCTATATGGTGTGGGGTCAGCATGCACTAAGCAAACATCTGGGTCATAGTAAGACCTTTGAGAATGTCTAGTCTACCCAGTGGGCTGCTCAGAGGGCCTAGAGAAGGTTCGCAGACACTGAGAATCACCTGGCCTGGGAGTGACAGCATTCTCTGCAGGAAAAACAAAGGAAGAGAGCCAGGAGTTAATGTGCCTGTACTTCTCCACCTAACCTCGGTGTAGACAGCACTTGGCTATTAGGAGATGCTCTCACATGATGCGTGTCTGTCAGCTGCTGCCTGGTTTGCATGCTGAATTTTTTGACTATTGTCAGGTGATACACTGAGCTGGCTAGTTTGAATGAGCAACAGAAGTTGAAGAAAAATGCAGGAAGTAAAACTGAGGAGTTTTTGCAGTTGACCCTGTATGTATGCAGCTCAGCATCCAAAGAGCCAACTAACGTTCCAAAAGGAAAAGACTTGTGGATTGAACACACTCAGGTTTTCTTGTTATCCCTCAACGATACAATGTAACAATTTGCAAGTCATTCATGTTATACTACGTGCTGGGAGTCACCTAGAGATGACCGCAGCTGTGAAGGCGGAGTAGCCATGCACTGTGTCCCTCTAAGGAGTACTGGAGCCAGTCCCCTGTAAATACTGAGAGACAAGCAATGCTGCCTGTCAGCTAACTAGGGGAGATAGCTTTTGTCTAACCGAACAGAAGAACCCCTCTGTACTCTAGCGGGATGCCAGTGTGGTCTGTGAAGGTAACTAGGAAACTACAGTCCCACAACATACAGAGACTCTAATCCAAGCCAAGGGACTTGTCACTGCCAAAGAGAAGGCTATGAGCCCCCAGCACACCTCCGGAGCCCTGATTTCCAGGCGTCCTGAAAACAGCATTGTGCCTCTGCATCCCCTCAGCTCCCGCTCTGCATTTGCTCTGGTTTGAGTCTTTCCTGTTTCTGAGATGCCCTCCTCCCAGAGTCAGTCAGCTCAGCGCCTCTGCTTCCAGAAGCTTGCTTGTTCTCCACACTGTTTCATCCCCACAGAAGACCCAGGTCTCTCGGTGCCGTTGACATGTGTGAGAGTCATGGGCGTGCTGAGATAGTCAACGTGTTGTTAAGCTGTTAAAGGCTCTGAGCTAACAAACAGGTGCCGCCTCCCATAGTACAGCCAGGTTAGTGTAATGGTCCCGTTCCATAAATGGGAAAACGGGAAACTGAGGCTCTGGGAAATTGGGTAAGTGCTCCATGATCCCCAGCAGCCAAGGCGCCTCAAATGTCCTAAGCAGTTTTTTATCTGAACTGAAGCAGGACCCTTCCAGCTGCCCTCCCTGCACGGTAGACATCCAAGAAAAATGACATTTATTTTGCTGACAGAGAAGAAAAAATAAACATTCCTGGGGTCTAGTATTGTGAATTTGAGGCAAAAGGTATTTATTTTTATTTTTGTACATGTTGTATGTGTGCTACATGCATGCAATCATGTGTGTAGAGGTTAAAGATTTGGGGGACCTAAAGTTACAGGCAATTTGTGAGTGGCCGGGTCGGGGTGGGTCCTCTGAGAGCTGCACACATCTTCAGCACTTAGCCATCTCTAAGCCCCTATTCCCTTCTTTATTACTGTTCCATTGGATAAATCTGTGAAGCATGCTGGGATAATTCAACGTGCATCTGATGTATAACAGTCAGTAAACCTAAATTTAATCATTTAAAGATTGCTCCAGGAGATTTCATTCTGCCAGTGCAAAACTAGCCTAAAAGGGATACAGCATTCTATCAGATTGTTGCAGGGAAATTCAGCTGAAAACAGGCAGAAAGTGCAGATTTAAGTGGTCCTGTCTTTATTACAGCCATCCCTCCGTTTATCATGAACACCTTGGAGAAGAAAGCCTTTTTAAAGGTAAGGCGAGTTCTTCTATTATTTTATGAGCTCTTTCCTTTCCTTTCCTTTCCTTTCCTTTCCTTTCCTTTCCTTTCCTTTCCTTTCCTTTCCTTTCCTTTCCTTTCCTTTTCTTTTCTCTTCTGTGTTTGTTTGTTTGCCTGTTTTTTGAGACAGGGTTTCTAACTTTGAACTCACAGAGATTTACCTACAACTGCCTCCCAAGTGCTGGGATTAAAGTTGTGCGCCGCCCCAGCTGGCTGTGAGTCCTTTCCCATACTCTTCAGACTTCACACTAAACTGAGTGACTGTGAGTGCCCCGGCTTCCTTCTCGGGCCAAGAAAGATTACCTGATGTGGCTGGCAAGAAATGAAGCCAGGTTTGGGCTGGAGCAGCATAGCAGGACTGAGGCTGTGACACGTTTACTAGGTGTGACCAGACCTTGCAGACCTTTATCAGAAACAGAATACAGTGAAAATTGCCAGGATTGATACAGTTGTAGTTCCAGGATACAATGGTGTTTACAAGCTATAGAGAATACACAAGATTAATGTCTAAACTGTCCTGTCCAGCTTCCATGCTTCCTTGACTTCTAAGGGAACAGAGAAACACAATGCTTCACTGCCTGAAGGCACACAGTGCCCCAGGAGCTGAAAACCTATGAGGCATGCCTCTCAACGCAGCTAGGCCAGACCAACTTTGTGATTTCCTACAAGGTTCCCTTAGAAAGTTACAAAGTTGCTTCCAAGTGACAGTTTGAAGGTCTGTTTCCCTTGAAAAGTTACAAAGTTGCTTCTGAGAATTTCTCTCCACTCTTCTGGGATGAAGGGGTCCACCCTGTCACCTGCTACATGCCTCACTGGGTAAAACTAGGAAGATGGCAGGAACTTTGGAATATGGGAAGTTATACTGGAAATGGAAAGATCTGGAGAGGTAGCTTCATGGATCATTGAATTTAGTATTTCTCTTTGGTGGCTGTATCTAAAAGTTTATTAATTTGCCAACTGTTTGCCCTGACGGCCTGGAAATATCACACAAGGAAGTGCCCACTGCTGTGTGCCTTCTCTATGCCCTCTGGAGTGTGTTTTAGAGGTTAAAGGATTAACCCAGTTGGGATGGCTCTTGTGTATGATGCTGTGTGTGGAGACATACTCAGCAGCAGGGGTCTTGGCCCTCTCTGGAGCTCCCTTGGGATCGATCATTTGAGTCTTAAAAGCATAACTATGAAAACAAGGGAGAGCCATGCCTAAAAGTTCAGAAAAGGTAAGATTAGAGTTACCATGCTTCAGACCAGGTGCTTCTGGATGAGATCATTACGCATATTCATAAGTACATGTACTCCATTTGGGCACCTAGGAAAAGGAAGTCCACGTGATGGCTGGATGCTTTATAAACACTTTCTCTGTGTAAGCCAAGAACACACACTGGGAAGAGACAGTGTGAGCACCTCACCAGGCCCCTATAAGAAAAAGGAACTCTCAGCCCTGTTCCTAGAACCTCTGGGGATGTGGAGAATTAAAACCCCCAAGCTATACTCTGAAACATCAAGGCTCTGTCACTCTAACATGGCAATGTGCAAGAGTGTCAGAGTCACTGGATACTGACAAAATGTCTCCTCCCTCTTGGAGCATTGTCAGGAAATCCTCCTGCTTCTCTGGAAAGCTGTATCTGGGAGGCTGCTGGCTTAGCCTCAAGTTAACAAAAGGGCAAAAGCAGTAGCTCATACTTGAGCAGCAAGCCTGTCAGCACAGCAGTGGATCCCTAAGGTCTCAGTTACCTACGGTCATCCACAGTCCAGGAAAACTAAATGGGAAATTCCACGAACCAGCAATGCGTATGTTTTAAATTGTGAACCTTTCTGAATGGTCCTCTGCATCCTGTCTAGAGTGTAAATTGGCCTTTTGTGCAGGGTGTCCCTGCTGTTCACGCTATCTGCCTGTTAGGCACTCGGCAGCCACCTCTGCTCATGTCAGCTACCATAGTGCTTGTTTCTGAGTATCCCTTAATTATTCAGTAATGGCCCCAAAGGGCAGGTAGTGATCCTGTGATCCTGGCAGTTTCATGATACTATTTTGTAATAATTCTTTTTTTGTTGTTTTGTTTTTGTTGTTTTGTTTTGTTTTTTTGTTTTGTTTTTTCAAGACAGGGTTTCTCTGTATAGCCCTGGCTGTCCTGGAACTCACTTTGTAGACCAGGCTGGCCTCGAACTCAGAAATCCACCTGCCTCTGCCTCCCAAGTGCTGGGATTAAAGTCATGCGCCACCACGCCCAACTTATTTTATAATAATTCTTAGTCTTAGAACTAATAATTGTGTGATTAGCTACTGCCAATATTGTTATTATTAGCTCAGTATCTCTGATTTATGTTAAATGTGGTCATAGGAGACTGTGTATAAACAGAAACACGGTATGTCCCGGGGTTGGCACTATCCAAGGTTCCAGGCAACCACTTGGGGGCTTGGGTAAGGGGAGTTGGCATATAGAACAAAATGCCATGTGTCTTCTCTTGACATTTAACCTACTTCAATAAATTATTTTGAGGATATGTGAAAAGAATTTACTAAAGTCTTTTTCTAGTACAAGTTTAAGAACAGTTCTCTTTGATAGTTTATAGTAAGTAATGCAAAACTCCTATCTATAAACTACCGAACGATGGCATCATATGCAGTTTGCCCGTCAGAAATCTCCATGGCTTTCAGATAATCTAAAAGCAAATCCACCTGCCCTTCTCTGTTGGTCTCTGCTTGAGGTAGAGGAGCAGATTGAGACTCTGAGGTAGCGAGGTGGTGAGGGAGCCTCCCGACAGATCCACACGGTAGACATGGAGTCAGTATTCTGAGCTCTCAATGTGGAAGGCACCAGGTCTTCATCATCTGCACTGAGCATGTGCGTTGACCCAATCAGCCTTTTAGCTCACTTGGTCCTATCTTAAGACATTGGCATGAATAAGTCTAAAAATAACAGAGAATCGAGAACATTTTAAATAAGGCAAATATCCCTTCCTGCCAAAGGCAAGTGATATCAACCTTTAAAAGCAAGGCTAGGCCTGGAGACGTGCCCTAGTGGTTAAGACTGCTCTTGTTGAGAACTCACCTCCTTCTCCCAAGCACCCACATCCTTTAACCCCAGCTCCAGGAGATGCAATGCCCTCTTCTGACCTCTTGTGGCATCTATATTCATGTACATATACCCATATACATATACACACAAACATGTTTAAAAATCATAAGTGTGTGTGTGTGTGTGTGTGTAAGTGTGGCTAGATTTCTTGACTATTGTTATCTCTGTTCATTTTTTTGGTATAAAAGTTAAAGCTTTTGCAAGAAAAGAATAGTCAATGCTAGTCTGACATGCAGGTCATGGTCATCATGATTCTGGGTCATTATGGAAAGTTTGCAGGCTGCCTTCAATAGCAGAATCACTTCGTGTAAGCTTTCCTGGAATCACCCCACACCCAGTGAGCAGTAACCGCCTACGCTGCAGTTATATAGGGTCACCCACAGTCCAAACATTAAATGGGACACTCCACAGACAGACAACGCATAATTGCACAGGTTGACAGTGGCGCAGAAGCTGTGAATCTCATCACTTTTAGGAAGGACATTATTCAGACGCGTCTGACTCCAGCCGAGGACACAGAGCATGCTGGCTGCCAATGTATATTTGATATCATAGCTCGGGATTGCATCCGTTCATAAGAAAGTTTGCATCTTTTTGATGGAGGACAAATGGCCATGGGGGGTGAGGGGGACCCAAGACATGAAGTCAGTTCTTTGGAATTCCAACTCACTCATTCCTTTGAACTCCTGGGGTCTCAGTGGTGGACCGGTTACCATGGTAACTCTAATCTTACCATGGCAGGCACTGGACAGAAGATCCAGTTAGTCATATTGCACATTTTTCTGGTTGTAATAGACAAAGTTCCTGGGTGTTTACATCCTGACAGTTTCTTGCATGAAAGACATGAGATGAAACAGGTGCTCTGCTCACCAGAGCTATACTGTCCACATCGTTGGAAACCTGAAGGCAGCCTTTGGAATTGCTTCTCTTTCTATCTTTATGTCAGCTCCTGGGATTGAACTCGGGATACCAGGCTTACACAGCGAGCATCTTTACCCACCGAGCCACCGCTGCCCTCCACCCATCTTACTTTATAGGTTGCGGCATGACACGTGTCCACCCCATCTGTAATTTGGAAGTATTCCACTCACTTTCTCTTCCTAAGAAGCCCTCCATCACAATCCCCAAAAGGGCTACTGGCTTTGGAATCCTCGTGGCAAGGTAATTCGAGATGTGGCCAGAATAGTTCCAGATCATTCCATGAGCCTCCGTAGCTACAGCGAGTCTGGTTGTAGCTCTATTTCCAGTTCCAAGGGAACATGCTGCTTTGAAACCATCAAAACCAAGTGTTCTTGAAAAAAACCACATATGTGCAGCACTCCCAAGTTCAAAGTTGACCCACACATACCCACCACTCCCAGGTTCAAGGGTGAACTTCTACTTAGGTTTCATCTTTGCACTTGGAGCTTGTTTAATTGTGTGACCATTATGCAAGCATACACTGGAGCAGAATACATCAGCATTCCTCTTTGGGGCTTGAAACCTTTTCTCATCGTTTTTGGAAATGTAGACTTTTCTATGATGACCAAACTCCTCTACCAACGTGAAACCGAATTGAACATTCTCAGCTTTTTAAACAATTCTCGGAGAACATTCAGCATGACTCATCCTCCCCCACATCTTATCTTTTTCCAAGTGGAAGGCTAGGAAAACAAACCAGCTATGGGCGGGTGACTCATCAAAATCCCTAAGCTAACCAAAAGTTTGCTGCCTAAATTACAATGTATCCTTGAATAGTTGTCTTGAAGGATAGGCCTCGGCTGCCTGGTACTTTAATTGGGAGTAAACTGATTGGTTTGGGTCCCGGATGTCTTTCTTAGGACTTTTCATTCTGGTCCTTTGTATTTTCCCTAATAACAGACCTACCGTGTGTGCTCAGTAGCTGTTTGGGATTGTTTGCTAACGGGCATGAGTATGATGTTCTTTACTTATTCATAGACAGTATTTAGTCGTGAGCCCTTTGCTGGATGCTTGTGGTAAGCAGTGTTCGGTAGTAGAATCAGAGAAGCAGGGCATGGGCCTTGCGCTCAGGACAAGATTAAGGTGCAGGACCAGAGGCCACACGGCACAGGGTGTCTTCAGCTTGGGGCAGCAGAGAATGCAGAGGAGCTGTGGCTGGTGTGGACTCACAGAGGATCAGCTGGTGCCACATGTCCAGTAGAAGCTTACTGAGAACGTGTGGCTTCCTGGGGACTTGTGGGTGATTGGGTCACACAGAGGGAATTGGATTCTACCCTGTATGCAAATTACCTCTCCACAGTTTATGTCATCTAAATGTAAAACCTCAGCTGTAAAAAGAAAATATCATTGAACAACAGTGTGGGCAAAGATTTCTTTGAATACAAGATCAAAGGGAAAAACAAAAACAAAAAATTCGAGTATTTCAAGACATTTTTAAATTGTGCCTTTCAAAAACTACAGAGAATGAGAGAGAAGTACCCCACACAAGGAGATCAGTAGCAAAGAAACTCTTTTTGGTAAGAAAGTAAATCAAGAATTTTGTTAAGAACTTAAAACACTCATTCAAAAAACTAACACAGTGCAAAAATGGGCAAAAGAGGTCAGCAGAAGCCTCGCCACACACACACAGGCAAACCGCACATAGGAAATGCTTGGCACTTTTTAGTCATTGGGGAAATTCAAAGTCAAACCATATGAAATCCCTGTTGGAATGGCCACGGTTCCCGGTTGACAGGAATGAGTGTGGACGAATCTGGGTAGAACTGGAGCTCTCAGAGCCTGCTGGTAGCCATGTAAAATAGTGCAGCCACTTTGGAAACTATACTAGCCATTTATACACACATATGCTACAAAGCAATCCAGCTACTTCTAAGTGTTTCCCTAAAAGAAGTGAAAACCAATGCCCATAAAGGAGAAAGTTTATCGCAACTTTGTTTATATCACCCTCAAACTGGAAACAACTCCAAAGTCAACTGGAAAATGTGTCAACCCATTCACTGGAATACTTCTTACCTTGTCAGCAAAAAGCAAGGAATTATTGATGCATGCAGCAGCATGAATAATTCCCAAAGTAACAACACAAAAATGTAGACACTGTATATAAAGCCCCAGACTCAGACCTGGTAATGTGTGACTGTCATGCCAGCCATTGAGGGGTAGAGATAGGAAGACCAGGAGTTCAGGGTCACTCTTGGCCCTGTAATGAGTTTACTTGGGCCACCCTGGGTTACATGAGACTCTTAAAAAGGAGGGGGATAAGCTCAAACCCTCAGGAATATTAATATATAGTGAGATCAAAGCTACAACTTTACCCTGGGACAGAGACCAGGAAAGAAGAGGAATCTCTAAAGGGCGTGGGGAACATGGCAAGCATTTAAGATGATAGATGGACTCATTATTTTTAATGTGACGATGCATCATAACTGTGCATATAGGTCACAAATTACATTGTATACATTAATTGATTAATATTGATTGTGTGTCAACTGTAATGGAAAAGGAGCTATTAGGAGAAAGGAATTGAGACTTACATTAACATCGAGAAACATAGCCACGTCACTCTGTATCCCAAGCCATATCAGCCTAAAGATATATAGATAGATAGATATAGATATAGATATAGATATAGATATATACATATATTCTAAACTCACTGTGTTATCTTCGATTCATCTGAAGTTTTTTGTATAATATACCCCCTTTTACAGTCTGTTAAGAATGTCCCTACTCTGAAAGATTGTGTGTATGTAGTAAAAGATTGAACATCCTCAGTTCACTCGTTTCTAGGCCTCAGGCTAAGTTCTCTTTGAGGAACAGGCAGGATGAGGTGGTGGAGACAGAGTCAGGAAGAGGGCTGATGATGTGTTCGGTTTTGCAGGCAAGTCAGAATTTTCCAGCATCCTTGTCACTATGAAGAACCCTCAACCTAAGCTAGCCTTCAGTTTGTGTGTGTTTATCCTTAGGTGACATACAAGTGTCACCTTTTAGATACGCCTGGCTCTGTTTACTTGGGCAGGCAAGAGGCCACTAGAGATGACTGGTCAGGATCAGGTTTATCTACCCTTACAGGTTCACTCAACAGTTAACCTGCTGCCCCAACCCTATGGCTAGGTGCTATCCTAGGAGTCTCAGGTCCAGGAGTATCTTGGATGAGAATTTATCATCTCCCTGTGAAAATCCCTCATTAAACAGCCAGTGATTTGCATAGAGGTAGGAGGACCATAGATATTGAAATCATATAGCCCAGTGACCTGAATTTAGAATGGGTGCTAGTAAGTACCCAGACAGCCTGGCCCCAGGATACATTTCTTAAAATATATCCTGTCTTGAAGTGACACATGACAGTAGGTTGCCTTTTCAATCTTTTGGGTTAAGGTGCCCCAGCATAGCCTATGTGGGTTGGTTTCATTTTGATGACATTTTTCTCTTCCTCTTTCTTTCCTTTTCCTCCATCCATGTTGACCCTTCCTGATGATCCCTTTCACCAAAGGAGTCTCCTTGGGCCCCAGGGTATGCCTCCTATCCTATGCACGTGTCTTGCAACAACTGCGTGACTCAGAACTGAGGTGTCTGATGACATCCCAGCCAACTCACGGCTCTTGCAGAAACTCCTGCGGTCTTACTTAAATCACCCTGTATCCTATCACTCTCTGTGTTGTATGCTTCCCTCTTTTAAAAAAAACTAAGTATCTAACAGTTGTTTATTTTCTGAAATACCAATCCCAGATAGTTAATTCCGGGAATAGTTTTAACCTACTGACAGCGGCTAAATTCAAGGAATAACATGCAAGTGAATGGAATATGTCTGCTAGACCCCTCTCACACTTGACCGCTGTCCTGGCTCCTGGTTCGTCTGCATCCTTACCCTTAGAGGGACTGTTAATTTGCATCCTAACAAACCCTGGACTCTGCCTGCTTTCTCCACAGTTAGTCAGTGGTTGTGAGGCAGAGATTTATTGCAAGTTCATGTCTCTTCAAGCTTGTATGTTGGGCTCCTCTGCCACCGTAGCTACAGATAACCCATAAGTAAATGCTAGCGCGCTGGTCCCCTACCTCGGGCACCAAGACAAATAACAGCTGGGCGTGGTGGCTGCTGCCTGGTCATCACACGTGAAGCCGGGACTAACCGGTGTGGCACTGTTACCCTGGGTCTCACTAATGCCATCTCATCGGCTCTGCTGCCATGTGGACGCTGCTTAGACAGCGGAGGACACTGCCTTGAAGAAGCACATGAAAAGTATTCACACTTGTGTCTTTCTCAACACAGAGGTTCCCGTGGATGAGTGCGCCGATTCAAGTCACGTTGGTTGGCTTTTGGTAAGTGGGAATTAACCTTTTAAAAAAAATTGACTACTGTTATTGTTGTACATGTATTTATTCAATAGGTGTGTGTGTCTGTCTGTCTGTCTGCCTGTGCTGTATATGATCATGATAGTCAACACAGAAATTACGCATATATTGCCTTAATCAGGGTTTCTATTCCTGCATAAACATCATGACTAAGAAGCAAGTTGGGGAGGAAAGGGTTTATTCAGCTTACACTTCCACATTGCTGTTCATCACCAAAGGAAGTCAGGACTGGAACTCAAGTAGGTCAGAAAGCAGGAGCTGATGCAGAAGCCATGGAGGGATGTTCTTTACTGGCTTGCTCAGCCTGCTCTCTTATAGAACCCAGGACTACCAGCCCAGAGATGGTCCCACCCACAAGGGGCCCTCCCCCCTTGATCACTAATTGAGAAAATGCCTTATAGCTGAGTCTCATGGAGGTATTTCCTTACCTGAAGCTCCTTTCTTTGTGGTAACTCCAGCTTATGTCAAGTTGACACACAAAACCAGCCAGTACATATATTATTTTTATGCCTATGGAAGACTGGGTGATACAAGAGAAAATTTTTGAAAATAGCACCAACCCTAGGTGCCTAGAATGTGTGGCTCCAATAATTAGAAAGATGGAAACTGTCCATACAGAAACCTACATATTTGGCTATTTAGGTATTCTCCTGTAAATGCCAGCTAACCCTATGGTTTTGTTACTTTTGTTTGTCAATTTGGTGATGGAACAGTCTGTATTTGTAAGGCAATCTTGTGCTCTAAAGAAAGGAAAGAGTATTAAAATACTTATATAGAGAAAAGGAAGCCGGAAGTGACCCCTTCATCCTGCTTTGTTTTGTTCTTTTAGTTTGGTGTTTGCCACCCCCCTGTGCTGTGCTCTGTTTCCTCAGAAGAGGTAGGTGCTGACTTTTTTTTTTTTTTTTTTAAGAATTCTTGTCAATTTTGATCCTAAAACACAAGCTGGGGACACAAGTACCGTTATTTGATTTCAGTGGTAAGAAACTGGGACTCTAAAGGGCCCTGGGCAGACCATGAAAAGATGAGACTGGAGGCTTTGGTCTGTGGGGGCCTCAAGACCCTGTCTACCCAGGTCTTGTCTGCCCCCTACTGTTAGTTACATTTGGGACCGGTTTAGCCTTTGTGAGAATGGGGTTACCTCCTTCATGCTTTTGCTTGTATAACCTTTAGCGTGACTCCTTACACTGGAGCCGCATGCAGGCATATCTGTAGTGTACATATCTGACCACAGCTCTGCTCTTCACTCGGGTAGCTGTCTACAGTCCCAGTGCCGTGATCATCCAGGACTGTGAATGTCATTGCCATGTGCTCTTACCAACAATGTGATATTTTCAGTTAGAAATCAGAGGTAAACAGGCTTAGCCACTTGATTCTTACAGTTCTTCATTAGTGATGGCTGTTTTTCCAAAGAGAACAGGATGCTTGCTTTTTTGTAGCCAGGTGCAACCCTTCTGCTGTGTGTCATGCGGCAGCCCTGGATCTCTGAACCTGTTCGCTCTCCCTGTTCTTCCTTGCCCGGGGTTCCCATACTTGCCCATGTGATAACCTTCTTCCTTCTACTTTGTCCCAGTTCCATGTCTGTGACAAGCTTGGAGGATGAGTTGCAAGCCAGCATCCAAAGGACTCATCCTGAAATACGGCGTGTGTACTTTAACAAGGGCCTGTGAAGCCAAAATCAAGCACCGGAGGCCAGAGCCATCTGTGGGCCTCCCTAAGCCACAGCAGTGGGGAGATTCATGTGCCGGGGCATTCCCAGCTACAGCTACACAAGCCTCTGCAAGATCTTCGTTAAGAGTCAAGCTGCCGGTCAGGAGTCTGACATTTGAATCGTGTTGTAATTTAAAAAAAAAAACAAAAACCCTTCTGTTAGATTTTAATGATGCCATTTTTCCAAAGCCCCCACTGTGAGCTTTCAAAAGCACTGGTAGGCATAGCATAGATACTCCAGTTACACACTCAGTAAACACTGGCTATCAGTCATTGGAAAGATTACCTGCACAACTACCAGATTCTATTTCTTCTCTTCCACAGAGGTCTCAGCAATGAATGAAAACACGAAAGGTCTAAGACTAAATATCCAAATTATAAACACTAAGGACAGTTTGTCTCCAGTTTGGCAATGGACCAGTCCAAAGTAGAACCTCAATTTAAAAGACTGAGGTTCCGAGAATCAACACTCCATACACATCCCCTAAGTCAGCCATAGACCAGGGTAGGATACCTTCCCTGCAGTCTTGGATTCTCTTGGTTAACTTCTCAATTTGTATAGTGTTCTTAAAATACTGATCTTACCTCATAAGTACTCTGTAATCATGAGTTTCCATCAAATAATTCACTGAAATGCACAAAAGCCAGGTTTTAGGAGTATGTTCAGTACCAGTGCAATATGACATTGACTGGGGGACCAGTTTTTGTTTTGTTTTGTTTTTCAGAAGTGAAACCATAGTCCCTCTATGCCTTTTTTTTCTCGCCCCCCCCCCCTTTTTCTATTCTTGTAGAATTCTCCCTGCTTTCAGGAAGGTACAAAGAAACTAGTCCAGCTCATCTGTGAGCATTGTGCTGTGTTCCACCTTGTTTGAAGACCGTGAAACTGCGTGGCATATCCATATCTCTCTAGTAATTTTTACATGTGATGTATTCCGTGTACCTGAGGTCACTTTGGAAGTCTGTGGCTGTTCCATGTCATAGGCAAGCCACTTGTTAACACTGAGTGACAATCTTCGTTAATCATTGTTAATTCAGAGATTTGTACGTGAGAAAACAACAAAATCAGAGACTATCTAGTTTCTGTAGGTTATTTTTCCCAATATTTCCAGATCGAATTTCCTCATAGAGAAAAAAATAATGTTGTGCCTTGTGTCTGTGCTTCTCCTCTCTCTAAAAGGATGGGTGGATCTGAAGTTCTTAGCCCTCCCCCCACACTGCTGGAATCTTCTGTAGAGCTGACTGCCAAGCCACCTGAAACACAGTGGCTCCCTGTGACACTCTGGCCTCAGATGAGCCTTGCTGCCTTCACCGCTTCTGTTTCAAACAGGGGTGAGAACCTGGCGTTCAAGGCAGAGTCCACAGGTGCTTAAAGGACACTTTCAGAAGAAGCTGAAGGCCTTGAGGTCTGCCCACCCAACCAATCTCGGAGTCCTGGCCCCAGCGCATGTGTAGCTCTAAGAACATGCAGTAGCTGGTTGCGAGATGGACCAACTCACCAAGTGTCAGCCCGGGTAGTGCTAGCAGCACAGTAGGCATAGAGCTGGGCTCTTTTAAATTCGTTTTGTGAAATTTCAGCCTCTTAATGCTTTTGTATAGGAATACTCACTGTGTGGTGTAATCATGATTTATTAAAAAAAAAAAAAAAGGAACAAATGAACGAAAATTGGCAATCTTTGCTGATCTTCTAAAAATACTTTTTTTTTTCCTGAAGAAAAACAGCCACACGAAGTGCAATAGGGTTGTGCGGCGACTCGTTGATATTTCTCTGACGTGAGATAGAGTTGTGTGTGTGTGACTGGCTAGCATCTATCAGTATTAGCGAGGTCTCTTGCCGATATCAGAGTCAGTGTGTCATTTCAGTTTAACTGGATGAACTGTCAAATAAATAAATGCAGAACGAAAACAAACTGTCTCTTACTTGTCTGAAGTGTGCAGCTTGAGTATTGTAACCTGCTCTGCCTTCATCTGAGTATCTGCCTTCATCTGCGGCAGGCACCTCCTGAGGCCTCTGACAGTCCCGGAGCTAAGTGCTTTAAACTTTTTGCTCACATCTCTTCATTGGCTCTCTTAGGTATCCGCCCACCCTGGTCATCAAGTCTCATTGGCTCTCTAGGTATCCGCCCACCCTGGTCATCAAGTCTGCAAGGATAGGTGTATCCTTTCCCACTGAGGCCAGACAAGGCAGCTTAGTTAGGGAAATGGATTCCACAGACAGGCAACAGCTTTAGGGACAGCCTTCACTCCAGCTATTGAGGGACCTACATGAAGACTGATCTGCACATCTGCTACACATGTGCCAGGGATATTGGTCCAGCCTTTGGTTGGTGGCTCAGTTTCTGAGAACCCCCGAGGATCCAGGTTAGCTGACTCTGTTGGTCTTCCTGTGGAGTTCCTATCCCCTCAAGGACCTCAATCTTTCCCCCAACACTTCTATAAGAGTCCCCGAGCTCTGTCCAGTGTTAGACTGAGGGTCTCTGCATCCGTTTCAGTCAGCTACTGAATGGGACCGCTCAGAGAGCAGTTATGCTAGGCTCCTGTCTGCAAGCATAGCAGAATATCATTAATACTGTCAAGGATTGGTGCTTGCCCCTAGGATGGGTCTCAAGTTGGGCTGTTCCCTCAGAGTTGTACATTCTTGAGTCTGACCTCAAACTACTGAGCTAGAATCACAGTTTGAAAGTCCGAGCAACCGCCACATTTCTGGTGTTCCAGGGGTCAACCAGCTGCTTTAGGTGAGCCTGAAGTAGCATTTGATCTTCTGTGACTCTGTGTACAAGCTTCCATAGGCAAGGAAGCCATTGGTGACATGCTTGGGACATAATCAACAAGCTTACAAAGAATTTGCTATTTTACCAATTGGTATGTATCTATCACCCAGAACAACCAGTAACATCCAAGCATCTTTGTGGGCTCAAGCTGAGCTCTTGGCATAAGTGTCCTCATGTCCTGTCCAGGTAATGAAAGGAATCTTCTGTAATCCAGGAAGTTGTAATCCAGTTGCAAAAAGAATGAAATATCAACTTTTTCTACAAACAGAGCTGAGGAGTGTATGGTCTCTGGGGGTCTGGGGCAGGGAGAGTACTGACCAACACATTGGTCCATGCCCAGCCTCTTCTGGAGGAAGATAAGCTGGAGATTATCTTCATGGCCTGCTTAACTCTGGAGCACAAACATCCTTTCTCAGAAGATGTGAGACTCTGAGAGGTGGCTCAGCATGTCTAGTGACACTCGCTCCCCAAGTCTGTGTCTCCACCCATATCTGCCCAACTTGGAGGTGATTTGCCCAGCCTCAGCTGTAGTTACAATGTAACTGTCCATGATGCAGTGCTGTAAGATCTCCATGGTAACTTCTCATAGTTACAATGTAACTGTCTACCCGCTCTACAGTAACTCCCCCAAAGGTTTCTCTGAGCATTGTCTCCATTAAAAGTAAGAATTGTCATGAAGAAACGTAAACAATCACCACAAAAGTCATGATGCAGGAAAAGATCCCAAGCATGGGAGATGGCTCAGTCTGTAAAGTTCCTGCTGTACAAGCATGAGGATCTGAGTTCTGATCCCAGATCCCAAGTAAAAAGCCAGGGAGGTAGGCCATGCCTACAACCCCAGTGCAATAAGGAGACAGACAGTACAAAAAGACCCTTGAAACTCCTTGGCTGACCATCCTAGCCTTGTCAGTCAAGTTTGGGCTCAGTGAGAGACACTCTCTTGAAGAAAAAAGGTGAAGAGCTACCAGGCAAAGATACTTGAAGTCTACTGCTGAACTCCATATGAATGCACAAGCAAACATGTACCCATATACACAGCACCGCTGTGTCCCAGAGTAGGATCAGTGGCTGTCCCTGGAACAGTGTTACATCACTGGAGACTGAGAACTGCTGTTCTCGTGTCTACTCTATACTTCTTGAATCAGAAACTATAGAGAGACCTAGCCAGCTTTCCGCATACACTCTGAGTGGTTTGAAAGACATCGACTTGAGAAACGCTGGCTGTGGCTGGACTCTCCTGGCTTGGATTCAACTCTGTTCCTTAAATTGGGGCAGGCTAAGCTCTTTAAACCACAGTTCCTGCAGCTGTGATGTGAAGACAGCACTTCTTCCCTGGGTGGTAACGAGGACTCACATAGCATGTAGCCTGGCTTCCTTCCCTGCGTGGTAATGAGGGCTAACATAGCATAGCATAACATAGCATGGTGGGCACTCAATACTCTGACCCATAGTTCCAGGGCGTTTTGTCTGCGGCCCAACTAGAAAATGAGAATGCCCAATTGCAGAGTACAAGTCTGACAGTATCTGTTGACATTTATAAAACTTGCATGCCTCCTTTTTAACCACTTCAGTGCTACAAATCAATCCCACGGAGATATGCCCTCTGGCTTCTTTCATGCAACCCGTATGAACTGAGTATGTTGGGGAAGTGGGTAAGGGGGCTGGAGTGGGGGAGAGGTTGGAGCATGTTCCCAGAGGATGGTGAGATATTTCCTAGCAAAAGATAATAGACATGCACTGTTATAGGAATAATCAAAGACATCAGAACACAAGTCCTTTAGTATTTTTTTAAAGTCTTGCAAAATAGACGTATAGGTACATTACAGTTGACTGTCACAGTGTGAACTAAACTGAGAAGAAAGTCTGCCACTAGGCACTAAGACAGATGGTGGCCTGAGGTTTACTTTCTCCCCTCTTTTCTGTTTCTTGAACTCAGAACATGTTTGTTGCTATTGAAAAATAACTCTATAGTAGAGAACAGTAGTACTTACTTTTGTCCTTAGCACTCAGGAGGCAGAGACCAGTGGATCTGTAAATCTGAGGTTGAAGAGATAAAGGGTTCTAAAGTCATGAAGACCTGAGTTCAATCCCCAGTGTCTGCATAAAAAGCTGGGTGTAACAACCAGTGATTACTTGTAACCCAGAACTGGAGAGTCACAGACCAGCAGATCTCTTGGGGCTCACTGGCAGGCAGCCTGGCCTAATAGGTGAGCCTCAGACCAATGAGAGACACCTATCATCTCACATCTCCTTGTCAGGCCTGAGCCAGGCTTTGCGATCCCAGCTCTGGACCAGAGAGACCACAGTCTCTGGCAGTACTGTGAAGTGACACCAGAGAGCAGCATTGCCTGCAAGATCTCAAGGCTGGTGCTAGATGCTTCCAGGAGCTGCCTGCTGGTGGAGAGAGGCAGCAGGCTAGCCCCAAGCTTAAGCAGGTGGTCCTAAAGGCTTGGAAGAAAGACACAATTCCTCCAGCAGTAGCTATTGCTGTGGTTTGGAGTCCATGGGCAGGGTGGACTCCTCCCCATGTGCATTTCTTTGGGGTACATTGTAAAGGGGGGGAGGATTCTCAGTGAAAGTAAGAGAAAGGCATGGTCACACCCCAGAATAAGGTGGGCAGGGCCCTGCCCTTGACCTCTGTGCCACCAGAGCTGATGGTATTCCGGGAGCTCAGAGAATGAACATTGAACTTTTTGTGGAAGGGGACAGAGTGGGTGTGCCCCCAGCAAGCCTATTGAGCCATCCCCAATGGGCACAGAAATCACCAGGAAGGGAAATTGTGCCAAGACCTGGAGAGCAGAGCAGCATGCTGCAGCTTCGGAAAAGTCCATGGATCCCGGTCCTGGGAGCTCTGAGCGCCCGAGACGACCCGGCTTCGGCCTCAACCAGGGGCTTCCTTCACAGTCTGGCGCTGGCACTGCTTCAGTGAGCCTGTTCTCAGAGCCTGTTTCCTCATCTTTAATGTGGGCCAATCTGTTCCACTGAGCAGTCTGAACATTTAAGATTTCCAGGGAACCCTGGGCCAGTGGCCTGTTTGTGTCCCCCAGTCCCTTGTCCTTTTCCTCTATAATAACATCCAAATGGAAAAGCTCCCACGCTGCTTCGGGTGGTTCCGGAGAGCCATCCAGCTGCCTTCAGGGCTAGGAGCGCAGATCCGAGAGAGCTGACAGCAGTCACCAGCCAGCTCTGTTCTCGTCCCTTTTCTAGTAGACTGTGCTCTACTCTGATAATGAAAATGCTGACTACAGAAGCAGCGGCTCTGACAAAGATGGTAATATGAGAGAACAGCCTTTTAAAACTAAAAATAGAGAGGAAAATACCGGTTCTATTGAAATAAGAACGAGCCCAACCCCATGGTACAGACTCTGAATAGTAATCTCAGACGAGGAAGGAAGGGCTGAGAATCCACTTTCAGGGAGGAGCCATGTGGGGTGAGAAAGGGTAAGAAGCTTTAAGGGGAGCGTGTGGGTGAGGACTGAGAAAGCGGCACGGGCCAGGAGATATCAAAGAAGGTGGTGCTGGTGCTGCTGGTGGGAGCTGGCAGTGGTGGTAATGGAGGAGGGGGGAAAGGAGAAGGAAAAGAAGAAGGAGGAGGGCAAAGAGAAGGATGGAGAGGTGGAGGAGGAGGAAGAGGAGGAGGAGGAGGAAGAGGAGGAGGAGGAAGAGGAGGAGGAGGAAGAGGAGGAGGAGGAGGAGGAGGAGGTGGTAGAGGGAAATGAAGCCCCTACATGAAGTATAGTTGCTACAGAGGAAAAGGCAGTGCGCTGTGAACTTAGCGTGAGGAACAAAGAAATCTCCAGGTGCTTAGGCAAAGCCTCCCAGCAAAATCTGGAGGGGGCAGGATCCATCTGAGAACAGAGCCAGAGGTTGGGGGAGGAGTGATCCGGAGGGACAAGGACAGAGAGTGACAGCAATGGGACATCATTGGAAGTTGACTGAGCATTAGAGCACTCGCTGTTCGAGTATATAGACAGCACATATTTTTAATCCCAAGTTTCATTCCAAGTTCATTTGAGAGGGAATTATTGAAGGGGTCGTGTCCTCCGGTCCCTTCCAAACCTCTCTCAGTGACAGCTTAGGGTGGGGACTGGAATTGTAAGTGCTGGGAGCCTATTTTAAGATGCATCTCTGGCTGAGAACTTCTAGTAACAGGAACGTACCAGAAATCGTTCCGTGGTTCTGGCAATGCTAGGAAGCAGATTAAGGCCCACACAGTTGCACTCTGTCCAGCACTGTGCAGAACTTACTGACATGTGTTCTCCCTCTCATATAGCTCTCGCCCGTCAATGAGCCCCATTTTGCAGAAATTCAGCTTATTCCTCCCTAGAGAACACTCCATTTCATCCCTCATGAGCCCTGTGAATGACTGTAGAAATGGCTACTTTGCAGGTGGGGGAATCACGACAAGTGAAAGACCCACCAGCCACCATGACACAGAAAGAGCTCTGAGCAGGGTACCCTGTCCACCACACTGGTGCCTGCCACAGTTACCTCCTCCCGGGCCCAGTCCTCAGCCCACCTTCTGCCAGTGTCAGATGGACGGGGCCAGTCTCTGTTCCCATGTTAACCATCAAGACATCCTGAAGCTGCCCGAGGCAGGCAGCAGATGTCCCTAAGGCCACGCACAGCTCATCATTGAGCTTCAAAGATGCACTTAGGAGAGGGTTTCAGATAAACGGGGTCAGCTGCTTGAAATATCAGGTGCTGCCTGGAGTCCCGCAGTGGGCTCTATTCTGCCTGTGCATCTGCTCTTTGGTCTTTGGTGGACTTCACTGTAAGGTTTCTTTTCTCCTTGTGAGGTGCTTATTCTGGTACATTGATGTTCCATGCCTTTTGTTGCATAACAAACCATTACAATCACTTCCTTCAAGAAGCTTCTACTCCGGACCCTGCAGCTGGCCGGGCTTTGCCTCTCCTGCTCTTACCTGGACTTGGGTGAGTAGCTGCCTGTGGTTGCTGGGAAGTCATGTGCATGCCTGGTAGTCAGGCTAAGGTGTTGGCTAGGGCACCTCAGTGCTGCCCCATGTAACCTCTCACCATCTATAAGGCTCACCATTTCAAGTATTTGCCATGATCTTGATTGTATTGTACTTGTTTGTGTCCAAAAGAAACCACTCTTTCAGCTAAACCCAGAGCACTGGAGGGAGAAGTCAGGGAGTTCTCAGGAGCCTTGGCATGTTTAGAGATGTCATTAGCATGTGCTAATGGCCTGTTCCAGGAGCCCGCATCAGAGGCTCCTATGGAATCTCTTACTGCTCAGAATCAGTATCTCTTCCTGACTTGTGGATCACCATCATCAAGAAATTCTCTGGCTTACCACCACCTCACCTCCACAGTACATCACACCTACTTAACAAAGCAACGGGGCCTATGGCCTTCCCAGCCACAAGTTTTTTATCTTGTAGCACTAATAGTGAGTTTCTTTCTATAGAGGGGATCTTACATTAAACAAGAAAGCAGTTGGTTACAGCCATAACAGCTGTGCCACCACAGCACCGGTCAGGCACATCTTGCCTTGCATATTGGTAATGCTGCACACAGGGTCCACAATTGAGAAGGATTGTCAATGCCAGCACTTCCCCGGCAGACTTCAGAGTAACCTTGTAGCACTAGGCTAAAATGTAGTGACCTCATCAGTAGGGACTTAGCATCTATTTCTGTGAGGCACCCAACACCATTGGCCTGTGTGAGGATAGGGGACCTCCCTGGCTAACAAATTATAAAGAGGAAGCCCATCCCTGGTACTGAAGTTTTTACCCATCAGTCTATGGCTCTGGTATGTCTCTCTGCCCCACCCCCACCCTCCTCCTCCCCCCTTTCCTTCTAGGTCTTCAATCACTATTTCTACTGTTTGTCTAGATGCTTTTCTTTTTTGTTTTTTGTTTGTTTGTTTGTTTGTTTGTTTTTGTTTTTTGAGACAGAGTTTCTCTGTGTGCAGCTATGGCTGTCCTGGAACTCACTCTGTAGACCAGGCTGGCCTCAAACTCAGAAATATGCCTGCCTCTGCCTCCCAAGTGCTGGGATTAAAGGCGTGCACTACCACGCCCAGCTCTAGATGCTTTTCTAAGTCTCTAAAACATTCAAGGGATAGCATTATGTAACAAAGTTTTTGTTCAGAGGATGGGCAAGATCTATGATGGCCCATTGACAGAGAATCAATTGACAGAGGTCACTTCATGCATAGTTTCTCTGCCCAGAAGGAAATGTTTCTCTTTGGGGAGAATGGTTACACAACAGTCTACTCTAAAGCCAAGGCTTGCCACAGACTAGATTTCAAAGCACGAAAGCTTTTACATCTCTTTACCCTGTCCTCGGAATGGTATCTAGTCATCCATGTGTTTGAGTTATCCTGTGTATGGTTCTGCTCAGGGTCTAGAAAAACACAGGCACATAATGACACAGTCATATATACCACATAATTACATCGTATAACTCTAATTTACTCAATCTTTATGTGTACATTTTGCATTGTACTTTTTTAAAGGATTTATTTATTTATTTATTATATGTAAGTATACTGTAGCTGTCTTCAGACACCCAGAAGAGGGCATCAGATCTCATTAAGGATGGTTGTGAGCCACCATGTGGTTGCTGGGATTTCAACTCAGGAAGAGCAGCAGTCAGTGCTCCTAACCACTGAGTCATCTCTCCAGCCCTGCACTGTACGTTTGTAGAAATGGAGATTAGACTTAGGGCCTCATGCTTCAATTAAACCTTTCTTTAAAAGTTGACTTGAGCCAGGCCTGGTGGCGCATGCCTTTAATCCCAGCACTCGGGAGGCAGAGGCAGGCGGATTTCTGAGTTTGAGGCCAGCCTGGTCTACAGAGTGAGTTTCAGGACAGCTATACAGAGAAACCCTGTCTCAAAAAAACAAAAAGAACAACAACAACAACAACAACAAAAAAGTTGACTTGAGCTCTGGACCGACGCTTACAGGAACTGTGAGTCAGCAGTTTGAACCTACCTCTGACCTAAGTTCTGGTTTTGGCATCAGCTGAGTGGCTGGCTATCCTGGGCAAGTCTCTTACTGCTCACCTTTACAACAAAAATAATCAGAGCACAGCTGTGGGGAGGGAAAGATGATGTAATGCATGAAGACAGCCTGGCACAGTGCCTGGCACACAGGTAGACAGCCTGGCTCAGTACCTAGTACACAGGAAGTGATGGGTAAACATATGAGCCAGGACTTCTTTTCTCAAGTGGGAAAGCAAGCTCCGTCTGGTCCTGAATGATAAAGTGCGTGCTAATGAAAGATTGGTTGGTTTTCCTTTCAGCTTGGGCAGGAGCAATAATTGGGAAGAAAAAAAAAAAAAGAATTTCCCCAGGGAATATGGACCAGGTTTTGAAGAAAACAACAGAGGCGATGGGGAAGCCAGCTGGTTGGCTTCCGAGGAGAGAGGACTTGAGAAATACCGAGCCTCCTCTTCCGCATCAGAGCTCCATTTATCCGAAGAGTTTCTCATTTAATTATGCATGGAAGGTAGACTCAATGGGACTCTATTTGCATAATAAAAGGGGTGATTGAATCCAGTGCTGTGGTGCCTTTACCTTTCAGGATGCCCAGTCTCTTTGTCTCCTTTCTAATCATTTTTTTCTTTTTGGCATTTTTTTTTCTAAAAGGGTAAGAAATGTAGCATAAGAAGATATCAATTCAGGGAGAGGAGGTGCCATGGTAACCAAAGGGGTTAATTTGACTTATGGCCAGGAAGCCTTTCTTCTTTTACTTTTCCCATGAAGGGCAATAGTTAAAGAAGAAAGTGGCTCAATTCCTAGGTTGACTGGTTGGCCGGTTTGTCTGTCTCTGTCTGTCTGTCTGTCTCCTCATTCCTATTAGAAAGTTTCCTCAGAAAAATGTTAAAACATTCTGAAAACATATACATGTTAACAAACAAAACTAGATGTAAACAACATTTATTGAATAAACTTGCATTTATTCAGGAATTCCAAGAAAAATTGATTTAAGTTTCAATGTTCAATGGCCAGTTTGTATGCAGATCTCTGGGTAAGTACCTCCCAGAGACTATAATCTTCTCAAGTCTGTGGTACTGTGAACTGAAGTTGGGGCCAGAGAGGAGACGCATACCTGTATGTTAAGGATTCTACAAGATTGGTTGACTGATTAGAACTTTGGCAGTATGGAGAGTTGGAGAGTTCCAAACCCAGGGCCAAGTTATACTCATCTATCTTTCGTCCCTTTAGCAACCATTCATTGCTTATCTCCGTGTCTAACCTAACATTCTTTCAACCATACATTAAACCTTTAAGATGTGTTAACTTTCCTGATTGCTAGCTTCCACTCATCACGTAGCTACAAGCTGGCTATCAGACAGTATCTAAAGCATCTCTCATTGGCTCTGCTTTGCTAGAATCTACTTGTCCTGTTGCAGTAGCTTTGACCAGAGCTCTGTTGAGGCTCATTCAGGAAAGGCTATTTCCTTCTGGCCTTAAAGCTACCCAGAGTTAATCAATTTGGGCTGTCAATCGCCTGGCTAAGACAACCCAACAAGAAGGTGGATTCGCCCAATGCCGTAAGGTGCTGTCTTTTATGGTAAGATGCATTTCTTGCAGTCATCAGTTGGGTGAAGACAGTTGGGCCTTGTCTTTTAATTCAGTCAGTTAATGTGCGTCCTTTGATGAGGAACGTGACCCTATGAATTAGTTATTATTGAAAGGTGTGTATAATGTGCTGTTGTTCTGACCAGAGTTTGATGCCTTTCCTAGTCCTCTGTTGCTTATCTGTTATTCAGGAGTGGTTGGTTCCTCTCTGCGCCTCATGAATGTATTTCTCTATCTCTTGAGGCCAAGAAATTCCTCCCAGCATCCTCTGGAGAGCTGACTTACTAGGCACAAGACCTTTAAGCAGGTTTTGCTTTCTCCTTCATTATGACAGATAGTTTTGTTGACCGTATTAATCTAGGCTGGCAGGTTCTGTCTTTTAAAATTTGAAAACTAGCATTCCCAGCTCTCAGTGGCTTTTGACTTATCAGTAGGGAAATTTTGTTGCTAAGCTGAGAGGTTGCCTTCTCATGTGACTTTGTGTTTCTCTCTTGTTGTTTTCTTTTTTTCTTTTTTTTTTTTTCCTTGTTCCCGGTCAACCCTGCTCACTCCTGCCAGCTCTGCTCGCTCCGGCCAGCCCCACTCGCTCCCGGCCGCCCCCGAACGCCCCCGCTCGTTTCCAGCCAGCCCGGCTCGCTCTGATCGGCTCCGCTTGCTCCGGTTGGCCCCGCTCATTCCAGCCATTCCCGTTCGGCCCCACTCGCTCCGGCCCTGTTAGCTCCGGCATCCCCGCTTGCTCCGGCCGTCCCCGTTCGGCTCCGCTCGCTCCGGACAGCCTGGCTTGCTCCGGTTGGTCTCTCCAGTCCAAGGATTCATTTCTTATTATTCTTCATAAGTATGCTGTAGCTGACTTCAGACGCACCAGAGGAGGNTAGTCTATTAAAGGTGCTCCAACCATCTGAAAAGTTCTCAGTACTATCTTCTAATTAATCTGCATTTACTCTTGTTGGACTGCTCCAATTCTTCAACCTTGTCTTCAAGCTCAGATATTCCATCTTCTCCCCCAACCATTGCCTTACCAAGGCTTTTCACAGTGCATTTTCAGTATTTCAGTTTGATTTTTCTTTTATATTTCTATCTCCTTATCAAGGTCCTCTTTCATATCTTGTATTAACTTCGTTATCTCATTAGCTGTTTATGTCCTTTTGGGTTTGTTGTTATTGTTGTTGTTTTGTTTTGTTTTGTTTTTTCTTTGAATTGATGGACCCGCCCGACTCCATTTTTAGATTAGAAGCTGTCTTGTTCTTCGGTCAAAATAAGCTCATTTCTACTTATTGTAAAACTTACGTTTGACATACCCTTAACCTACTCCTGAAGTTTGACATGCTCCCTAGGAATCTGACCATACCCTGAACTCTACACTCTATTCCGATAAGATATTCTGCCAAGGAATCTTGACAACTTCTGTCAAACAATCATATCTACTATCTGCTTCTGCAATCCATTTGCCAAGCCCTTACTTTACAAAATTCATCTGGAAATCCCCAATTGTTTTTTTTTCCCCTATAAAAGAGGCCTAAAAAGCTTCCCCATCACTGTTCTCTCAAATCCTGCTTTAGGGACACAGCCCTGTGCAGAAATAAAGCTTGCTTAATTCAACCAAAATTTTTTGGTGGTTTTTACACTCATTTTGGTGTGATTATAATCTGGAGGCCCTAGCAAGATAACACCCCCAAATTCAAGGAACCACTTCCCCCTGGGCCTCTGGGACTGAAGTACTGCTTCCCTTAAAGTTAAGTTCCAAGGTCCAGGAAGTGCATGTAGGTCTGAAGTGAAAGACCAAGACAAAGAGAAATCAGCGAGCATTTGTCGGAGGAGGAGGCCTCTATTGGTAAGTCACCGTAAGGTATCTCCTTTGGTGACATCTGATACTGGTTCTGGTGAGAACTACAACTTGTCTGGGACAGTGAGGTGCCTTACAAGGCACACAAACTCCTGACTAGAGCACTAGCAAGATGTCCCACCGCCTGACTAGCTTTTGGTGACTGGTTCTTGGTTTCCTGTGGCATTATTTTATGTTTTGTTTGTCTCTTCTGTTACCTCGTTGTAAGACTTTCATGGTCTGATGCGGAGGTGACTGAATGGGTGGACAGAATGGGCAACAAGACTAGTAAGTCTGACACTCCCCTAAGCTGTGTCTTAAGTAACTTTGACAAACTTTACTCCCCTATAATTAGGCAGGATATGATTACCCTATCACCACACATTGCCTCTAATCCTCCTGTGAGCTCAAATGTCCTACATTTGGGATTGCATGTCTCCTGGAAGGTACTTTCAATGCCCAGCTGGTGTGGCCCATAACCAGTGCCACTAATGCATGGTATTCCTGGCCACCTGAACCAGACTCCGTATATTCTACCATGGTCGGAGGCAACATCCAATCTACTCCTATATATGAAGGTTTGTGTAGTCTGAAATGGGCAGGGTGGCCATGCCATGCTCTGGTCATGGCAAAGAGTACCCCCCCCAGGAGTCCCCGCCTCCAGGATGTGTATCAGAAGCCCTCGAAAGTCCTGTTTTGTAGAACTCTCCTGAGGACCCTCCCCATGTACTCCTCTTTATCCTGCTTGGTCTCCACCTCTCCTGAGCCCATCACCTCTTCCTCCTCTCTCCCCTCAGCCTCTCTCTCAGTCACCCCACTTGACTACTCCTTCTGCCCCAGTAGAGTCACTTACTGTCTTTTTCCCTCTCCACATCTGTCAGGGCAGCCAGACTCAGTTTTGTGCCCTAGACAATCGCCATCTTCTGTTCCCATTTCTATCCCGAAAGCAACTTCTGCCCCTGTCCTTTCTCTTTGCTAGATTCCTGAAGGTCAATATACTCTGTTTTCTGCAATGGAAAAACCAGAATCCCCTTCTCTGCACAGACCCCGGAGCTCAAATCACTCTGATTGGTTGTTCTCCTAAACCACCTCCCCACTTGGGATGACTGACAGCAGAGTCTCTACACAAGCCTTACCACCGGAGAAGGAGAGTGGATCCTAGCAGAAGCAGCTAAGGCGCTGCTGGGGTTAGGCGATGTCAATGAGAACCAGTGAATGGTTGCAACTGACCAAGTTCTACCCAAAAGGCGACCAAGATGGGACTATGGAGGGGAAGAGGGTAGTCCCGCCAGGCTCTACTGAAAAGTCTTAAATGGACATCCCACAAATCTACTAATTTTTCTAAAGTAGCTGATATGAAATAAAATTCAGACAAGCCACCTTCAGTGTGTCTCCAGCACCTCCTGGAGGCACACCCTCTATATACTCATGTATAAGGGCCTAGCAGTTTAAGCTGATGAACCTGGCCTCTATGGCTCAGTTGGCCCCGGATATACATAAGAAAATCCAAAAGAGAAATAGGTTTACAGGGAAGACTAGGTCAGAATTATTGCAGATAACCCAAAACATGGTTAACAATAGAGGCAGCAAAGAACATCTGCTAATAATGAAAGTAAATGGAGTCATGGTGGCTGCCCTGTGTAGGCCTGGCACTTCCAGCCCTGGGCAGGCCACTTACACACACACACACACACACACACACACACACACACACACACGCACCCCCCCCCACACACACGCACCCACCCACACACACACACACACACACACACACACACACAAACACAGAGAGAAAGAGAGAGAGACAGAGACAGAGACAGAGATACACAGAGAGAGACAGAAAGACAGAGATAGACAAAGAGACAGAGACAGAGACACACACAGAGAGACAGAAAGACAGAGATAGACAAAGAGACAGACAGAGACAGAGACACAAAGAGAGACAAAGAGAGACCTTCAAATAGATTAATGTGTTTAACTGCAAGCAATTGAGACACTGGGAAAATGAATGCCCCCACTGAAGACAGACAGGCCCTCCCTGGTCACAGGTGGGCATTCCTCAGGCAAAACCAGTTCAGACTCTGAAAGAATAGGGGCATGGCTCTTTCAAATTAGGCCCTCAGGATCCTATGGTAACCTTCTAAACTGAGGGCTAACCTGCAGACTTCTTGGTAGATACGGGAACTTCATTTTTGGTGCTACAGAAACCCCTGAGACTCCTTGGGGGTGGGGGGGGGGGTGGGAAGAAAGCAAAGGGCAGCAGGAGAAGCTAAAAGACAAAGGTTAGCTTAGGAAAGACAGTAGGTTAGCTTAGGAAAAGGAACCATGACTCATCCTTCTATTGTTATTCCTCAATGTCCCTTCCCTTGGGTAGGGAGAGACCTCCTGAGTATGCTCCTAGCAACTTTCTCATTCTTAGGAGAGATGCCCAAGCTAATAGGTGACCTAGACGCTGTCACCCGCCCCTTAAGTCAAAAATATCTCCTCCTGGGCCCACCCAAGACCCAGGGTACAGGAACTAAACGGACATTTGGTACAGGAACTAAACGGACATTTGATACAAGACATTCCCACTGTCTGAGCTGAAGAGAATCCCCTGGCCTGGGCAAGCACCTTTCCCACAGACACACACAGTATGACCTCAGGGGCCATGCTCATCCAAGCTAAACAGTACCCTATTAGCTCAGAGGTCAGAGAAGGGATCAAGATCCACAGCAGATGCAGGCACGCTCACCCTAAGCCAGTTAGCCTGGAACACTCATTTATTACCAGTTCAAAAGCCTGGAGCCCAAGACTAGACCCCAGAAAGGACTTAGGGGAGGTGAGCACACAGAGACTATTTACCCAGTTACTCCTATGCTCTGCCAAGTATACTGTCGCCAGAGCATGAGGTCTGCACTGTGATGCATTTAAAAGATGTATTTTCCTCCATTCCTCTGTCAAAACGAAGTCACCCCATCTTTGGCTTTGAATGGGTGGACCTTGAACTTGAAGATCTGGACAACCGACCTTGACCTTTACCTTGGGGGCTCAACGATTCCTCTACAATCTTCGGTGAGGCCCTTAACCAGGCTTTAAGCTGTCTCCAGAGTGAGTACTCAGAAACTACCTTACTAGGTTTTGTGGATGTTTTGTGGCTGCCAAGGATAAGATACTGACTGGCTCAGTTAGGCTATCGGGTCTCTAAAGGGAAAGCTCGGATTTGTACACCTCAGATTAGGATACGAATTAAAGGGAGAAGACTATAGTAAAAAAGCCCGCCTGGAAGACATAACAAGGGTCCCTACCCTGGAGAATTTGACCATAACCCTGAACTCTACCCTGATGAGATGAGGTGTTCTGCCAAGAAAACTTGACTTGTTCTGCCAAGATGTTCCGTTAAATAATCTTTTCTGTTATCTGCTTCTGTAATTCACTTGCCAAGTCTTTACCAAATTCCTCTGGAAATCCCCAGCCTGCCCCCGTCCCACTTTTTTTTCCCCTATAAAAGAGACTAAAAAAGTCTCCCCCTCACTATTCTCTCAAATCCTGCTTTAGGGAGACAGCCCTGTACTCAGGCAAAGCTTGCTCAATTCACCATAAAATGGGTTTGTGGTGTTTATTCTTGCTCAGTAGAATTAACAGAACAAATTTATAGTTATTCTTTTTTGAGGTTCTTTCCTTTAATTTCTTAGATTTTTTTTAATCTAATTCACTCTCTCTGGAGGCCATTACTGTGAGATGACTAAATTTTCGGTGAATTCTAGTTGTCCTGGTTTTTCACATTCTTTGTGGTTTGTACTAGGACTTGTGCGTGTGTGGGTTTGTACTAGGACTTGTGCGTGTGTGGGTTTGTACTAGGACTTGTGCGTGTGTGGGTTTGTACTAGGACTTGTGCGTGTGTGGGTTTGTACTAGGACTTGTGCGTGTGTGGGTTTGTACTAGGACTTGTGCGTGTGTGCAGAGGTTATTGGTTGAATTTATTTATTTCTTCAATATTTATTTATTTTAACTCTTTTTTTTTCTTTCAAAGCAAGTGTTTGCCTTATTCAAGAGGAATGACATAGCCAGGCAGTGGTGCATGCCTTTAATCCCAGCACTAGGGAGGCAGAGGCAGGTGGATTTCTGAGTTCGTGGCCAGCCTGGTCTACAGAGTGAGTTCCAGGACAGCCAGGGCTACACAGAGAAACCCTGTCTCAAAAACTAAAAATAAAAATAAAAATAAAGAGGAATGACATGGTTGTAGTGTTACAGTGTTGTTGCCCTGTGTTATGACGGTTGGGGCACCCCCAACTCTAATCCAGGTCTCCCTAAGTTTTATCCTCACCACCTCCAGGCACCTCCAGGCACCACCAGGTCATAGTTGGAGTTCTGCACAAAAACAACAGAAGCAAGAGCGAGTGCACTTGTTTCCTGTTGGTGACCTGTCTGCCTCCCACAAGGATGGAGAACTGCGCACACTGCCCTAAAATGAAGAGATTCTTACTCCAGGGAGCTCCAACATAGCAGGGCCAGGGCACAAAGGCTGCAAACACGTTCAAATGGAACTGCAGCCAGAGAGCCTCGTACGTATGCACTTCATACATTTGCTGTGAACTGCAACCTAACGTGGTCAGTAGCACATTAAAGTGTTGGCAGTTTGCCTTTATGGTGAATATCAGCTCAGCCCACTAGCCGAGCTTGAGACCTATATGGCTAATGGTTAGATGGAACCTGACTTATTACTTACCACCCAGACAATGAGTAGCCTACTTCCATTTCTATCCATCGCTTCCCTTTTTCTGTCTGTACATTTTACCCAGACACAAAGACACTTCAGACCCTTTATGAGTCTACTGTGGGTCTTGGGGCTGGCTAGCTGTTCTAGACTCAATCATCTTTTTTAAAATGTATGTTCCTACTTCTACTATTGGCCTTCAGACTTCTTGAAGGGGCAAAGGGAGTGAACAGAGATATTTGGGACATCATCATTGAGTATTTGGTTACTTTCTGTCAGAAGTATTTGGGTGAGTGTGTCCTATTTTACAGAATAGGAGACAAACTCTCTGGCTAGAGAAACCACCTAAGAGTCGCCCCTCTCCCTTTCGCCTACTCTCTCGTCCAGCAAGCCTTCCCCACTGTGCTCCCACATCCTTTCACAAGAACAGCCTTAGCTCACCCCCAGCCTCTCTTCCAGGACACCTTTGATTCTGTTAACCATGGGAGCGCTCCTGTCCATACAGATTAGATTACTGTAAAAGCCCAGCATCTGCAGTTCCTGTAGTTGGGTAGAGGTACAGGGGATGTTTAAGGAAGCTCAGGGAAATGAAGATCTGCTCCTGAATCAGAGAGAAAAAGAGAGGAGAGATGAGACAGGAGACTGCATGGGGGGTGTGTGTGTGTGAGGGGATAGTTTGTTGCATTTTCAAACAGTATTACTTTCCCTGTTGCAAATAGGCTCAATTTTAAATGTATTCATTGTTATTCTGTTTCCTGCAGAGTGTGGGCCAAAGCTACAGCTCATTCTACTGCCTCCTGTAGGTCCTAAGAGATAGCCTAGGCCCTGAAGACTCCCGTTTGCAGGAGAGGATTGGGTGCTTTTATGCTTCCTTAGAGACCACAGCAGAGAGGTGCTGAGGTTGCTGTGGGTCCAGTTCCGTCTGATTGGCCCAGTGAGCAACAAGAAATACTCCTTCTCCATGATGTCAGTGCTGCCCAGTACAGGGAGGCTTCAAGACAGGAATCCCCAAGGTAGCAAGGACTCCTACTCAACTCTGATCTATCTCTCTATGTACTTCCCAGGAATTGAGAGAGACAGGGAGGACACAGACTGCCTGTAGCTTCATGAAGCTGCTTGGAAAAAGATAAAGGAGAGGGAAGGGGAAAAAGCTGTGCTGTTTGAGGAAAGGGGTGGAAATACTGGGAAATCAAAGTGCAGAATTTCATTCGAGGAATAAATTATTCCTCCTGTCTCTCTAGCGAGGATTAAGGTGATCTGATCCCCCCTTCCTGGTGGTGGTCCCACACTCTCCTGAGGCATAGCCCCATGACCAGGGACTTCATAACAGCCCAACTAACCCTGCAATGCTACAGGTACCTTGGAAAGTTAGGTCTCCTCCCAGGTCAGAGACTTCATCTTCCTCACCAGAAGAACTGGTCTCCATTAATGGACCTTCTCTAGAGTTAAAACTATAACATTATTTTCAAAATGGGGATGAATCTTTGTGATCTTAGATTAGGCAATATTTTTTTTGACATATGACAACAAAGGACAAGGACCGATAACAAAAATAAATTAGACTTCACAATATCTGAAGTTTGTTTTAAACTGATATTTCATGCCTCTATTATCCCAGCACTCAGGAAAGCCAGGCAGAGGGATCAAGAGTTCAAAGCCAGCATGAGCTACATGCCAAAACTCTGTCTTAAAAGCCCAAGAATTGGAGAGAGAGAGAGCAAATACCAGCCTCTGAACCTCATCACCAACACTTACAGAAAAGAAGCTTCGAGCTGAGGTGATGGCTCGATGGGTAATTAGACAGGAGACTAGAAAACAGGGATCGAAGACATTCTAGAGATTAACATGCAGAAAGCAGCATCAGACAAAAGACTAGCAACCATAGCTTACCTGTGCTTCATTCAACCAAAAGGAGATGACCAGAGAAACCAACAACACAGCAGTTTTAGAAGGTGGGGTACATACTGAGTAAATCACCCTCATTGCCTTCTTGGTGCCGGGCCACAGGTGAGCTATAACCCACCTCCAGGCTCCTCTGCATCTCTCCCTTAATAAACTCTCTCCTTTCCTATGACTATCCATGTGTGTCTGTACAATTCATTATAAAGAGGCACAAGAACCTGGTGATTCCAGAGCTCGCCCTCGAGACTCAGGGCTTAGACTGCTGGGGTAGGAATGCTTGCTGTAAAGGCATAAAGACTCCAGTTAGTAACCTCAATCTCTCTCTCTCTCTCTCTCTCTCTCTCTCTCTCTCTCTCACACACACACACACACACACACACACACACATTTAAAAACCTTTATACTTCAAGGACACACTTACTAAAATTAAATGCAGAATGAAAGCTGTTTGCAAGTCATGTATATGATACCAGATTTGCATCTAGAATACAGAAAAACTTACAGAATTCAACAACAAAAAGATAAGTAACCCTGAACAAAAATGGATTTAACGTGTATTTCTCCAATCAATACGTGTGGGGCGGGGGTTGGGGAGGGGTTCCACGAGGGTTAGGAGAGTAAAGTTGAAGAACAGGGTTTAAACAGTCTGTGAATATGATCAAATGACAGACTTCTAGAATCAGCTTCAGCGAGGCAGCTCGATTTTCTAGAGGTGCGGGGGTAAGATAAAGGAAGAGGGTAGCAGTGAGGTTATTTCTGATTGGTGTTCACTGTACACTTCATTTGCATTACACAGCAAGGCCCTATCATCTGAGTGGGAGCATAGCATCTAATTATCATATGGGCTCCCGAGAGAGAGCATTTGCATGCATCTGTGTAAAAGGTTCTACTTAGGATAAGCATGGCATCCATACTCAGGGACATCTTCCAAATAAGGTCTGATAGAGAGTACGAAGCCCCACTAGGGGAAGGGGGTCCTCTATTTTGTGTTGAACTTAGAGAGATGTCTGAATACGGTGGACTGCAGCGTTCAGCAGCAGGACCCTCCAACATTCTACGGCTCACACAGTCATGGCTTGAGCTCCCTATACCCACTTCCTCTCATCTCTTTACTGAGGACACACCAGGTTTCTTTTCAGCGTTTAAGCTTCTGAGCTGGCTCCCATACTGGGGACTTTTGCTTGCTGTTTCTGAGGGTGGCTCCTCTGCAGTCTGTCCCTGACTACGGGCAGAAGGGGCAGCTGTCCTCACAGCCCTGGCGAGGTTGTGTTTGCTTGTGTGCTTCTACTGTATTTTACTTTTCTCTGCTTCTTCAGAGGAAGCTCCAGGAGACAAAACACTGGCATGAGGATTGGCACACAGTAGGGTGATTAGCACACAGGAGGGTCTCAGTAATGCATGTCCAATAAAGAAATGGACCAGTGCACACCTGCATAGGTGGCCTCTGTTGTCAAGCTGTCACACCTCTCCAAGTGACTTGTTGACATTCTGCCAAAGCATGGTGGCACACAGGCAGACATGGTGCTGGAGCTGGCTTAGTCCATTATCATCATAACAGGAAACGTGGTGGCACACAGGCAGACATGGTGCTGGAGACAGAGCTGAGAATTCTAAATCCGGATCAGCAGGCAGCAGGAAGGGGGAGTGCCACGGAGCCTGGCTTGATCTTCTGACACTCCAAAACCCACCCTCAGTGATACACTCCTACTAAACCACTCCTTAATGAGCAAGCATTCAAATCTATGAGTCTATGGGACCATTTCTACTCAAACCACCACATTCCACTGATTGACCACCTTGTGGCTTGATTGGGACTGTTCTTCGTTGCTGAGAGTTGAGGCGTCCCAGTTGATCCAATCTGTTCCTACCTTGGGTGGGTAGGGTGTAAAGCAAGAGATGTCATGGACTTAATTGCCAATAAAACCCTTTCTGGCCAAATTTGAGCAACAAGAGGCACTGGAATGATTGGTTTTCAGGCCAAGGCCACCTGGATTCCTTTCATCAATTTAATGATTGCAGCCCTGTGGGTGATGTCCTAGAATCTTTTCTTAGAACTTGGGCTTCTGCAGAATGTTAACTGACAGCAGATCTGAAGTCTTACAAAACCACAACCAACTAGAGCAAATATTTAAAGAGAACGAGTTTGAAAGTTAAGCACTCGCTACAGCTGTATTCCTCCAGTATGGAATAATGTCTGGAACTGTTTAACTATTAGGAGACACAGCTAAGGGTGCACAATGTTGGGGTAGAAGGGATGTCTAGCTGATTAAAGAGAGAGAGTCGTCATAGTAGGATTAGGAAAATAGGAACATAGCTTGGGAGGGCTTATCACACTAACAGTTTTAGCTTAGAGGAAATCAGCTTGGTAAAGCACTCTCCTACACTACGGAAGGCTTATGCTCTCTACCAAGAACATGATGGTGCTTATGCAGAAAAGAGCTAGCAACAACTAACATCACTCCACAGGACCGCACAGACCATCTTTACGCAGTAATGTTCAGGTTTTACTTTTGAAGCAAGAGTTAGAGTCTTGGACCAGGTAGGATAATAAGACTACACAACACAGACACAGATCCAATCTTTAGACACTTTTCCATTTGGGAGAACAGCGCTAATGGTCCCATTCTCTGATGTTCAAGTGTGTGGTATATGAATACAACAAAACAAGGCAAATGGGCAGTATCCAGGTGTGATGTGAGAATCCAGACCACATTGCCTCTGAGGCCACAGTACCTACAGAAGCCAAGCCCCTCCCAGACACTGACAGAAGGCACACCCCTCCCAGATACCTACAAGCCTCCTACAGAGACACTGTCTGTGGGTCTCCAGCTGACAGACTTCAGATAGAAGGTAGGGTTTAGTGGCCATTCATTGTGCCTGCCTTCTACCTGAGGATCAGAGATCCTGGATGCAGGCTCCCACAGTGAAATTCCCCCTCCTCTTCCTAGATCTATAAGGATTCCTGCTGCCTGTCTCATGTGCCTGGTTCTCCTAAGGAACCTACCATACTGTCCATCTCTGGCTCAGACACCTGAATTTTTCTGAGTCTCTGCTCTGCTGTTGTCTGCCATCCCAGGCCATTAGTAACTTTTCTAATATATTTCTTACTCCCAACTATCTGCCTCAGTTTCCCCTTGAGCCCCACATCTGAGTACTTTCAGTCAGGTCTTAACTATTTTTTTTCCCTTACTAGAAATGGGAGAAGAATTTCATTAGACATTTTACACATTCAAAATCCAGATAAAATGTATCCCATTTAAACAGGAGTGCCTATTGGCCACCTTACCTGTATTAAGAATATGCATTTACGCTGGGCGTGGTGGCGCACGCCTTTAATCCCAGCACTCAGGAGGCAGAGGCAGGCAGATTTCTGAGTTCGAGGCCAGCCTGGTCTACTAAGTGAGTTCCAGGACAGCCAGGGCTACACAGAGAAACACTGTCTCAAAAAACAAGCAAACAAACTAACAAACAAAAACAAAACAAAACAAAAAAGAATATGCATTTACATGAACTTTAAAAATGTGTATGAATGTTTTGCTTACCTGTATAATATACACCACATGTATGCAATGCCTGCAGAGGTCAGAAGAGGGCACCCGATCCCCTGGAACTAGAGTTACAGACAGTTGTGAGGAACTATATAGGTGTTAGGAACTGAGCCTGGGTCCTTTGGAAGAGCAGTCAGAGCTCTTAACCACAGAGCCATCTCTCCAGTCCTTAACTTTGAAAACTTTTATATACAGCTGTGCAAATTTGCCAGTCGTATATGTGCAGTCATACACACACACACACACACACACACACACACACACACACACACACCTACAGAAAAATCATCTTAAAACAGTTTATTATAAAGCAGCCATCTGAAAGACCTTAACATGTGCAGGTATAAAGTGAGCTCTGACTTTGCTAGCACTTGGGCTTCCTGAGTAGCAAAAAACAGTCAAGAACATAAACAGCTGAATAAAATATACACTGGATAACTGTACAATATATACATACATCAACTCAAATATTAAATTATCCAATCTTGTAGCATTATTTATAACAATATGTACCGACTCTTAGTAATACACTATTGTAGCATTAGAATTAATCTTAGCACAGCTTTCCTATCCGATAATAAAATTATCCCCTCCTAAAATTGACAAAATATATCTGTTTTATATGGGGCAGAGCCCAGAAACCATGCAAAACAAACAAACAAACAAACAAACAAACAAACAAACAAAAAACCCACCGTATGTAGAAAGAAATGTTTAAATCTGCCTAGCAAAACTCAGCTTAGGTATTTCCTGAGTATTTTAACAATGTAATCACTCTTTAAGTGAAAGACATCCGATATCTATCTTTGGGGTAAGATGTAACACGTGGCCTTTTTCCTATTGCACACAAAGACAGCTTGCCTTGGCCCTGAAGGACGGTAGGGTTTGTGTCTTTTGAATTCCCAGCATGAAAAGAAAATAAAGCATAAAGATGCCCGACTGTACGTAAGCTGTCACTTCATGAGCATAGCACGTGTCTACCCATCCCACATTTGTCACTTGCATAATGAAAATATTCATTCTCAGAAAAATTCATTATAGGATTTTCAAGAACTATCTGATCCTGACAATCCTATAGGAAGACCTTTTTTTCCCTGCAAGGACCGATTAACTTTGTCCCCATGCTGCTTTAGACACAAAATGACACAAAAAGTAATTACATTAATGCAAAGTGAACTTTTGGATAAATCACCATGAGTTTACAAAAGATTGGTCACTTAGAAGTCTCGCTAGGAGACTCTCGCCATGATAACGCTCACTTACTGTTATCCACGACTACACAAATCATAGTACTCTTAAGCACCTTGTGTCTCCATGTCCCTAGTGGTTCAACAGAACTCAGGGCCTCAGAAAAGCCCCCAAGAGAAACACACTTCAGCCTCCCTGGTCAGGTGGCAGATGCCCTGGGACTCAATAGAAACCTAAATTCTAAATTTCTTCCCAGTTGACAAGGCCTGCCATACAAATGGCGTAGTAGCTCAAACTATCCAACAGCACCTCATGGCTCAGAACTCCAAGGTGCACCAACTGGAGAAAGACTTACTGAGGCTCAGACTAGTCCAAACATTCATTTCTGTTCACTGAATAAAGACAAGAGGCAGCTGATGGTGACTATAGGGGGAAGGAAAGCCTTCTATAAGATGACTCCAGCTGCTGTTCCAGTCATCCGATCTTTTCTTCCTACTGGAGGTCAACTGTGAGTGGATGATATCCCAAATGCGTCATTATCTGTGGGATGCCTGTTACCAGAGCCTGGACCATGGTATCCCTAATAGGTTAGGGCTTAGCCACCTTCCCACAATAGGCCAGTGAAAAAGACCAAATACTCAAAAGCAGAGAAAGGAAATGTATCCAAGTGACCAAATTAGGAAGTAGGAGAGGTTCACTGGGCCCCAAGGTTGTCTTCCAGGATTCTGACATCCTGATATGGGGTTTAGGTTTAAGCAGAGGCCAGAGGCTTGCATAGCTAAGCAGTCATGGTAAAGGTGTGGTCCACAGATGACTGACATCAGCTCCTGTCTCTCCTGGAAGCAGCTCTGATGAGGTGTGAGAACTGTGTGGACTCTTTCAGGGAGACAAGCTCCCTATTTGCCTGGCATGATGGCCAGACCTTTTCCTTCCCCATCATGAGATGTTTGGAAAATTCCAGTTCCTTCCGTTTCATTGTTTGCGTAGTCTGATAGCTGGTGTGTCTGTGTGAGTGTCTTGTGAGTGTGTGTCTGTATGAGTGTGTGAATATGTGTGAAAGAGTGAATGTGTGTGTGTGGGTCTGTGTGAGTGTGTGTAAGAGTGAATGTGTGTGAGTGTGTGTAAGAGTGAATGTGTGTGAGTGTGTATATGTGTGAGTGTGTGAATGTAGTGGGTGAGTGAGTATGTGAGTGTGTATATGTGTGTGTTTGTGTGAGTGTGTGTATGTGTGTGTGAGTTTGTGAATGCAGTGTGTGAGTGAGTGTATATATATATGTGTGTGTTTGTGTGAGAGGGTGTGAGTGCATGTATGAGTGAGTGTGTGTATGTAGTGGGTGAGTGAGTATGTGAGTGTAGTGAGTGTGTATATGTGTGTGTTTGTGTGAGTGTGTGTGTGTAGTGGGTGAGTGAGTATGTGAGTGTAGTGAGTGTGTATATGTGTGTGTTTGTGTGAGTGTGTGTATGTGTGTGTGTTTGTGAATGCAGTGTGTGAGTGAGTGCATATATATATGTGTGTGTGTGTGTGTGTGTGTGTGTGTGTGTGGGTGGGTGTGAGTGCATGTATGAGTGAGTGTGTGTATGTGTGTGTGTTTGTGAATGCAGTGTGTGAGTGAGCGTATATATGTGTGTGTGTGTGAGAGGGTGTGAGTGCATGTATGAGTGAGTGTATGTATGTGTGTGAGTATGTGTATGTATGAGTGAGTTGTGAGTGTGTGTGAGTGTGTGTGTGTGTGTGTGTGTGTGTGTGTGTGTGTATCTCCTTAGGATATCTTCACCAGTCATGACAGTTCAAGGACCATTTGTGAAGATCTGGTGAGTTAAGACCTATAAGACCAAATGATGATTTTCTTTATGTCATGAAGTATCCAAGTGAGCACAGGAGAAGGTTTAGATTTGTGGGAAAGGCTTGGATATGAGCCTACAAGAGGAAGTGTTAGATTTAGGTCATGTGACCAAAGATAACCTAGTAGTGTGTTGACCACTTGGGGATGTAATGTTCGTCACAAATCATTAGCCCTTTGTTGTCAAAGTAAGGCATATCTGCACACCTACATGATAACTTCTGGGTCCTGCCAAAGCTATGGAGAGCTAGCCTAGAGACCATGACTCAGGGATCCAACCCCCCTTGAGCTAGCCTAGAGACCATGACTCAGGGGTCCAACCCCCCCTTGATCACTCAAAACTGGATCCTCTCTGCAAACCACTTTTAGGAGTTTGCCCAACACTGTGCTGAGAGCTTTCCATGCCTGGAACACCAGGCTAAAAGGCAGAACTCAACTTCTAATAAAAGCAAAACCAAACAAAAGAGAGCACTTTAGAGTGGCCACTTTCACACTCAGCCATGAACCAAGAGGGAGCCCACCACCTGCCCTAGGGGAAGGAAGCCATCATGGAACCCTGGTAAGCCCAAAGCCATATGGGAAGGAAGCCAACATGGCCAGGTATCATGGTAATGAGATGCCAAGAGCCTAGAGTAGTTCCCAGACTAGCCACACACCCCATGAAGGCACAGGGAGGAAGCTGTACTGACTCTAGCGAGTGACCAGAATCTCCTTCCCTGAGATAAGCTGCCCTCCACTGGAGAACAGACTTGGACTGAGCATCCCAGCCTAATCTGTCAAGAAGGAAGTGAATCTGTGGCTGTGGGATTCAGGAAAAAGCTCTGGACTACTGTGGACATAGATCTCATTCCATTTTGTCATTCTCAACTGTGAACCTTGAGGAACTCACTGCCTCTCTTAGCTTCTCAGTCTCAGCAGAGAACACGAAGCTGCCTTCACAAAACTTTAGAACATGTTAGAGAAAAATCCTTTTTAATGTCCAGATTAGAAGGTACTTTTTTTTTTATTAGATGCTGACTGAAAAAGTGTTTGCTCCAGCAGCACAGACAGTAAACTGCCAGGAGCCATCAGAAAAAGGCTAAGGCTAGCAGATGACTTTCCTGGAGATGGCTCACCATTTCTTGCATGGTCTATGATAGGTGAGCTCTAAGAGGCAAGGCCCTAAGAGACTTCATCCCAGGATTGCTTCTTGCTATGGATATGCCTCTCCTATCACTTTTACATAGTCTAACAATTCCTAGGCATCAGCCCACCTATTGAGCAAACTTCCTTCAGATCAACACAAAGATGATCTTTCATGAATTAGGGCTGCTTAGTTGAATTAATGATTTCATAAATTTATTGACTTGGTTAAAATAATTTTAAGAAGAAAAATTTAAGAGACGGTTTTAGTTGTTTTGCTAGAAAGATGTAATAAAGGTAGAATCAAGACTAGAAGGTGCCAACTCCTCATAAATAGTAAGTAAAGGCTGCATAGTAAGAAAAACAATGAGCTTCCATAATTATGCTAAAAAGATAAATAGACTTGGGACAAATTCGTGTTCAAGGAAAAACATTCAGGTCGAAGGATGAAGCCACAGGTGTGCACTATTGCTTTGAACTTATAATGAACTTACAGTATGAAACACTGCTTTGAATTTGTTATTGATACCTTTCTGTAACTCCCTTTTTTTGTAACATTTTATTTATCAGGTAATTCTTACATGGAGAACTTTTTTGTCTAAAAGCTATGAAAAGCTAAAGGCAATAAAGAAAGATGATGTGGCCATTTCCCTCCTTCAGTTTGATGTGTGTGTTGTCTGTGTGAGTGACCTCTCTCTCTTCCTTTCTTTTCTCTCTGGTTCAAAAAGACTTAACAAGCTCCAAGCCTCGTGCATGGCCAGTGAGGGGCTCCTGGTTGACTAGCTAGGGGAAGGAGCACTAGTAATAAATCCTTTGCCTAATTCCCCACTGGGGAATGGGTTAATCCCCAGAAATCAGCGTTTATTTAAGCACAAATAATAAGAGAATTATAAAATAAGAGATTGGTACTTATTTAAGCACAAAGAGTTAAGTTTCCCCAGTGTGTTTAATTAAGCACAAAGAGTTAAGTTTTCAGTGCTTAATAAAGCACAGAGAGTTAAAGAGAAAAGAAGCTAGTGGTTTTTCAGCCACAGAATAAGCAACGGAGCGTAAACTTTCCAGAGGTCATCAGATTCTAGTCCCCAGCACAGTTAGAGAGAATTACAAAGCTGGAGATCATAATTCTTTTGTCCTTCATCCAACTCTGTGTTCTGCTTCAGCTCCAAACCCCAAAAGGCCAGCGCAGGCCCCTGGCAGTTAGCCCAGGATGATGTGCTCAGCAGAGAATTAGCATGACCCTGTGCACAGACGACATGCAAATTCACTAGCATGGACCCTGTGCAAAGACGACACGCAAACTCACGAGCATGGACCCTGTGTGAGTAACATGTGCAAATTCATGAAGCATCTTATATTTTTAAATGGAAAAGGTTTTTTAAGAATGAAAAAGTGGGAGGAATTGGAGGAGGGAAAACCATAATCAGAATGTAGTGTATGAAAAAAAAATCTATTTTTGAACCTCAGCCTGTTGCTGTGTTGTGGGTGTGGGGGAGGACACTCAGAGGCCTGGGTGCCACTGAGAGGAGCAAGTAAGTGATGGAGAGATGGGAGAAAATGAGAAGCTGAGCCATGTGTGCACAATGAAGAGAGGGTGGTGAGAAACAGCCTGATGGGAGCAGCCTGCACTGCCACCTGAGGCCGTGGGGAGGTCCTGGCTAGTGCTGCTGACAAGGACCATGTCTAGGTCTGTGGCCCTGCAGCAGCAGGGGTCTGTGAGGATGCCCGTGGCCCATGGTCCCACCAAAGGCCATGCTGATTATCTTAGGGTTTTACTGCTGTGAGCAGATACCATGACTAAAGCAGCTCTTACAAGGACAATATTTAACTGGGGCTGGCTTACAGGTTCAGAGGTTCAGTCCATTATCATCAAGGCAGGAGCATGGCAGCATTCAGGCAGGCATGGTGCAGAAGGAGCTGAGAGCTCTACATCTTCATCTGAAGACTGCTAGCAGAATGCTGACTTCCATGCAGCTAGGATGAGGGTCTTAAAGGCTACACCCACAGTGACACACCTACTCCAACAAGGCCACACCCACTCCAACAGGGCCACACCCACTCTCACAGGGCCACACCTCCTAATAGTACCACTCCCTGGGCAGAGCATATACAAACCATGACACTGATGTCCCTGGTCTGGGCTGGCACAAAGGCCATGCTGATGTCCAGGGGCTGCACAGAGCTAGTCCCAACCCTTGCCTGGGCAGTGCTGCAGAGATGGCCCTGATGGCATGAGTGTGGGAGAACCGGCAGGCTGACCAACTTAGCTGCCATCAGCTACCATCCAGGCCCAGATCCAGGGCTTTGAGTTGGCCCACTCAGTCATTTATCCCATCTATGCACCAATGGAGGGTGTGAAGGGGCTGGTCCTGAAGATCCAAAGCTGCAGGACCTCCAAGACACAGGGCAACGACAGGACATCTGAGAGGAGGGGCCCCAGTGAGATTCCAGTATTTGATAGAGTAGCAGAACCCACAGGCCTGGAAACAGACTCAGGACAAATTGTCATAAACATTTGCAACTAAATCTGTCTAGGCAAAAGGGTATGCTGCCTGACACATTGTGACATACTGTGGCTTCCACAAGAGGTTTCTGTTTGTTTGTTTGTTTGTTTGTTTGTGGTTTGTTTGTTTGTTGTTTGTCTATTTGCTTTTTATCTTTGCCTTTTGGGGTTTTTGCCAGTGGGGGAGGTTGCAAGGATGGAGGGTGGATATGGAGAGATTAGGATGCGGGATGTGAGATTCACAAAGAATCTATAAAAAGGTTGGTTTTTTTTTTAAGAAAAAAATCTATTTTCAATTTTTTTAGAAAACGTAAAAGGCACAAACCACGGGGGAAGGAGTTGATTTGATTAAAACCCAAAGCCACTGAGTGAACATGATCGATGGCAAGGAGGGGGAAGGGCCTTACGGACACCAGAGAACAGGATATTGTAAAAAAGTCCTATAAATCGGGTATAGAAAGGCTGTCAACCTAAACAGCAAATGAATAGTCTCTGAACTGACCCAGGAAGGCAAGTGCGCGGGAAATTCAGGAGGGCATAGCCACAGAGCAACAGGCTGTAAAGGTGACTTGCAAAGGATCACATAAGGCAGTCATTCTCAGTTGAGTGCATCACTTACAGGAGGTGACGCACAAGCAGGCAGCTGCTGGACATCTGTCCTTGCACAAGCATTTTCTCTATCAGGCTGTAGTGTTCTCTGCAGCGCTCTGGCCATGTAGCTAGTTACCATTCTTATCACTGAGTGTATGTATGTGGAATCCCAGTGTCCTGAGTTGTTTCTTTGGGTATTTGTATTAGGACTTGACAGACATGAAAGCTGGCAAACATTCCCAGGACAAATAGCCAAATGAAGACTCTGCAAAACTAACAAGAAACTCACGGGAGAAGAAACAGCAAGAGCTCCCCAAAACAAGCAAACAAACAAACAAAACAGCCCACAAATGCACAAAAAACAGTCACCACCATTAGTAGAGACCAAATGAAAACTAGTTTCTATTTCTCAGTCAACGGTTCACAAAACGGTTACTGTCTGGCCTGTACATGGGCACTAGGGAGATGTAGAGCACCAAGAGCCAGTGTGAGAATCAAGGAGGATGTGAATGGGTTCTATGGCGAATCTCTCCATCACAGAAAAAATCTGAGCACCTTTATCAGATAAAGGTATTAACAGGTTCTAGAGGAATTCTTGGGGACACCTTCCAACTGGAAAGCAGCTCAGCTGCCCATCAACTGTGCGATGCATCGGTCAACAAACTCTGACAAGGGACAAGGGCTGATACAGTTGTCACCTACATGGAGACTGGCTCCAGGATCCCCAGCAGATGTCAGGATTGGAGGATGCGGTTCCCTTATCTAAAATGGGATAAGTGTCTGCATAGAGCCTCAAGTCTTCTGCCTGTAGACTTGGAGCCATCTCTGGATTATTTAGGATACCTAATGCAAGGCAAATGCCGGGCAAGCACTTTATCGTGCATTGTTCTGGAGATAACGGTAAGGAAAGAAGGCTGTGTTCGACGCAGAAGGCTCTCCTCCCTGAGTTTCTTGTTCTGCAGTTGATTAAATCCTCCAATGTGCAACTCTCAGGCACAGAGGAACAGGTATGCTTGGGCCTTGCACCATTACTGCAATTACTCATTCTACCATTAGGCAAGGAAAACTACCAGAGAGAAAATAAGAAGGATCTCTTGCCAGGCATCCTCATTATAATGACATTGTCTTTAAACCCTGTGTGACAATCCCTGACACATGGCCACGATGCCCAGGGAAGACGAGGTAACCTGGAAGTCCACCTACTTCCTTAAGAACATCCAACTTTTAGATGATTATCAAGAATGCTGCACCGTGGGAGCAGACAGCGTGGGCTGTAAGCAGGGCAGCACATCAGCATGGTCCTGCAAGGCAAGGCTATGGTGCTGATGAGAAAGAACCCCAGGATGTGCACGGCTATCCAGAGGCATCTGTAAACTTCCCAGCTCTGGAAAAATTGCTGAAATCAGGGACATGCTGCTGGCCAGTAAAGTGAAGGCTGCCATCCCCCCATGGGAGGTCACTGTGCCAGCTCAGGACACTGGGGTAGAAGAAGACCTCTTTGTTCCAGGCCTTTAGGTATCACCACTAAAATCTCCAGAGGTACCACTGACGTTCTGAGCAATGTGAGCTGATGACAGAGGCAAAGTGAGGCCACACTACAGAACACACTGAGCATCTTCGCCTTCTCCTGTGGGCTGATTACCCAGCAGGTGTTAGACAGTAGCAGCATCTACAGCCTGGAAGTTCGTGACATCACAGAGCAAACTCTGCATTCTGGATTCCTGGAGGGTGTCCAAACTGCTGCCAGTGTTTGTTTGCACCCAATTCTTACCTCAGTGCCACAGTCTATCATCAGTGGGTACCTGCAGGTCCTGGCTTTATCTGTGGAGACCGAGGATACCTTGCAACTTGATGAAAAGGGGAAGAAGGCTTTCGTGCCTGATCCATTTGCACTCTTGGCTGCTGCCCACAAGTCTGCCACCACCATTGATGCTCCTGTAGCTCCTGCAGCCCTAGGCAAGGCTGAAGCCAAGGAAGGGTGGGTGGGGCGGTCAGATGAGGCTGTGGGATTTGGTCTCTGACTAACTCCTTCAAAGCAACAAGCTCAGCCAGCTTAGCTTGAGAAATATGGCAATAATAGCTCACTTCTCAGAAGAGGAGGAGGAGGGGGAAGGGAGGGGGGAAGAGCCATGGGCTGTGTTTTAATAAAGCTCAACTTTTAAAAATAGTATAACAGCATACATTGGAAATGTTTCAGGGGTCTGGAGAGATGGCTCAGCGGTTAAGAGCACTAACTTTTCTTCCAGAAGTCCTGAGTTCAATTCCCAGCAACCACATGGTGACTCACAACCATCTGTAATGGGATCTGATGCCTTCTTCTGGTGTGTGTAAAGAGAGCGATGGTGTACTCATATACACAAAATAAATAAATTTTTTAAAAAAGAAAAGAAAATGTTACAGGACAATAGATGAATGTTAGGTATATATTTTAGAGCAGAGGAAGGTCAGAAACAAGATGATACATACCCTTGAGTTGATTTATAGGAACTCCCAAGCCATTCATGCTAAGCCACATTGTTCTGGGGCATCATAATGAAAACATGAACTCGAGCACCAAGTGCCCCCTCTCTTTAGCAGAACGCAGACAGCTGCACTATTAAGGTGCCAAAAAGATTCTGACTGACTGGCCCCTGTTTGGTTTGCTGGTCTGGGATTTGGTACCCAGGATGCTCTGTGGAACATTCTTCACCAACATACCCATCTGTGCCACGCGCAGTGTGTGTATTCCTGAATATGGACTAAATTTCACACAAGAAAACTTGTACAAAAATATGAAATCTTCGGCACGCTGTGGCACGAGTGCCTTTAATCCCAGCTCTCCGGAGGCAGAGGCAAGGTAGATCTTTGTCAGTTTGAGGCCAGCCTGATCTCAAGTTCATGAGCAAACCATGAGGAAAAAGCCAGTAAATGGCACTCTTCTATGGCCTCTGTTTCAGGTCTTGACTTCCTCCATGGTGGATTGTGACCTGAGAATTGGAAACTGGAGTAAACCCTTTCCTTCCCAAGTTGTTTTTGATCACGTGATAAGCATATCACAGCAACAGAAACCTAGAAGAACTGAGAAGCTGAATTCTCGGGGCCCAGGAAGGCCACTCGCTAGGTAAGGAACAGAATACTCAAGAGCTTCTCCAAAGGACATGGGGCTTGATGAAGGAGCACAGGTGACAGAATGCTGCTGGAACGATGGCTTCCAGGCAGAAGACAAGAGCAGGAACATCAGAGGCATCTTGGCTACCAACTGGTCGTGTTTAGACAGCCAGGGCTATGGCAAAGAAACCTTGTCTCAAAAACAAAACAAAAGAAAAAAAGAGAAGAAAGAAACAAAGAAACAAAGGAAGGAAAGAACATTCTCTTGCACATCTGAGAGTTCGAGGATCAAGAAAGCCAGAAAGAAACTGTGGAGCTGTGCCTAAGCTGAAGGAGTGGCCTGGGGCATGCCACTCTAGGGAAGGAAGAGAAAGCTTTCAGCTCACAGCTTTGTCTGATTTCACAGTGGAGCTTAGGTTAAGCTTTAGTCTGCTGTCTGAGCTGGAAGCTACCAGTCAGAGGCAGCCGTGTAAACCTCCTCGGAGTCCTCCGAGGCAGATTCTAAAGGGTTGCTTCCCTAGTGACAAAGCTCCCCAATCTCACAGCAGATGCTACGTGTGTGCACGGCCGTTGCTGCAGATGTAGAACATGGGCATGCTTGTGTTTTTGCAAGTACCACTATGTGTGCACAGCATCCCCAACAGGCCTGACATTATCTGCAAGACTATAGTGTTGACAGTCTTCCGAAGAGCCCAAGACAGGTCCCGACCTTGGTTGTAGCATTCCTGCATCCAGGATTGTTTTCTCGTGATGTTGTCAGAGATAGGAAATAAGTTTTCCCGGAAAATGAGTCACCGATAAGTGATCAGCCCCTAGTGACAACTTGGAAACTACTGAAGGTTCAAAAAATAGCAAATGATTAAATACAACAATCCCAGACACACAATGAAATGTCTTACGGTCATTAAAATTCTATTTAGGGAGGCTAGTAATTACATGGGGAGAGTGGTAATCACCCAAAGGGGAAGAGGGTACAGAATGGAAATTACAGGCTGATTCCAGCAGCAGTGAAGCCTGACACAGAACAGGGGTGGAGGGAAAATGGTAAAGGAGCTATTGTTAGGGGCAAGGATGAAATACCGAGTCTTCTGAATACAAATGAGTGGGGGGTGGGAGTGGGGTGGGGTTGTTACTTTGTGTGTTTCCTATGGGGGGGGGGGTGCTGTTGTGTTTCTGAGCTCCAGACACTGGAGAGTCACTAGGGACAGAGACAGAGACAGGAAGAGCCTAGGAAGTCACTGGCTATGGATTTCTTGGGACAACAGACCCCATCAACATCTAGTAACAGCACCAACTCCCCAGGTCTGCACCTTTCTGCTGACCGCTTCTGCACTTCTCCATTCTGCGGTTTGAAGGGATGTGCTCCACATGTACAAACGCAGGCTATTTCCAACAAGTGATATGATGGCTTTCTTCCCCTCTCTGAAAGCTTTCTGAATCAGTGATTCACCTACAATTGAGTCTCTTATGAAAGCAAGGAATGAAGTTGTCCCTCTGGGCCAAGGACTGCCCAAATTCTCCAGCTCCCCGACAGAAACTTTCCGTGTGTGCTCAAGATCAGGAATGAGACAGAGAAATAAGTGCATGTCAGAAGTCACCCAGGAAGCTAATTCCAATGCAGAACTTGACTTTCTGCGGAGTCCCGCCACATCATCCCGCCTGTGCTGTTCTCTTGCATGACTTTCCCCCTCTCTTCCTTGTCCTCACACTAAGGCCCCCAACCTCAGAGACACAGACAAGGTGTGTCTCCCACTTCTCAGAGCAGAACCCTTTGTCTGCAGCTTGTGAATAAGTAATTATAAACGGGGCACATCCGAACTCCTCCTGAGCAACTCCCCACCTCCCTTACCAGTCCTCCGGCTTCTGGGAAAGTTGGATCCCTCTCTGCTTCCAGAGTCACTTACCCAAGCCTGACTAATGAATTATCATATTTGTCACCACGAGTGGGCTGGCTTGGAGAACCTGGGCCAAGGAGAGACAGCTAAGTATTTAAGAAATATACCATGGCTCTTGCCATCTGGAGAAAGATAAGAAAGTAAATGAGCGAAAGCCAGTGCAGCCATCTTGTGACGTGAGGTCTGCAAATGGAGTTAACTCTGAAGAAGCAGAGAAAGGGAAAGAAGGAGAGAACAAGATTCAGAAATAGGGACCATTACCCACAGCATTTGCTCATGTTGAAACACTGCCAATTGATAGCCAAGACCCCTCTGATGTTCTGCTCTTGTCTTCTGCCTGTAAGCCATCGCTCCAGCAGCATTCTGTCACCTGTGCTCCTTCATGAAGCCCCATCTCCTTTGGAGAAGCTCTTGAGTATTCTGTACCTTACCTAGCGAGTGGCCTTCCTGGGCCCTGAGAATTCAGCTTCTCAGTTCTTAACTACATGGAGACCCTGTGCCTTTGTCATTAGGTTATTAAAGATAAGACAAAGGCCCACAGATATGCAGAAACCCTCTAGTTCTGTGTCTATGTCACTACAGATCAGGATCTAGGTTCTTAGCCCAGAACCAATTGTTGTATTTAGACTGTAAGTTGCCCCGTGTCTTTGCTAGGTTTCTGTTGCTGTGATATATTATCACATGAACACAAAAACGATTTGGGAAGGAAAGGGTTTACTTCAGCTTCCAATTTGCAGGTCACATTCCATCACTGAGGAAGTCAGGAACTGAAGCAGAAGCCATGGAAGAATGCCACTTACCGGTTTTGTTCTTCATGACTTCCCTCAGTTTCTTTTCTTATACAGCTCAGGACCATATGCCCAGAGGTGGTACCATCCACAGTGGGCTTTATCTTAGTCAGTGTTCTATTCCTGGAAACCACAACCAAGATAACTCTTATAAATGAAAACTTTTAATTATGAGCTGGCTTACAGTTTCAGAGGTTTAATCCATTATCTTTATGACAGAGCATGGTGGTGGTATGAATGGGTCTGGAGCTATATCCTGATCTGCAGGCCAAGAGAGAGAGGCTGGGCTTGCCATGGGCTTTTGAACACTCAAAGTGGCACACTTCCTCCAACAAGGCCACATCTCCTGATCCTTCTAATCCTTTCAAACAGTGCCGCTCCCTGGTGACTAAGCATCAAATATATAAGCCTTTGAGGGTCATTCCTATTCAAAACACCAAAGGTTGGACTCTCTCACAGCAATCGTTAATCAAGGAAATGTCATACAGGTCAATCTTGTGGAGGTATTTCCTCAGTTGAAATTCACTTCTGGAAGATGATTTTAGGCTTTGTATCAAGTTGACAAACTAACCAGATGACTATGCCTCATTCTGGAAGTCCAGGGTCAATGGGCTACTGTGTGTCTCCCATTTCTTTGGGGGTCATTGGGTACTGCCCACAAGGGTCAGGGGAGTACAGTCAGAGGACAGGGTTCTGACGGTCCCTAAGTACAATGGAATGACAGACTCCCAGGATCAGCTTCAGAGAGCCAGCTCAACTTTATTCACTGAGTGAGAGGAATATATAGGAAGAGGGCAGCCGCTAGGGGATTGCCTGATTGGTGTTCACAGTGTGCTTCATTTGCATTTCGCAGCATAATCCTATCAGCCAGGTGGGAGCACAACACTGAATTAACATATGGACCAGAAGGGAAAAACTTTTTAACTTTTTAACTGGTTAAGCTTAAGATAAGCCAGGCATCCATGCTCAGGGACATCTTTCAAATAAAGTCAGGTGGAAAGTGGGAATCCCTCCATCTTACACCAAGCTTGTGTCTGGACAGAGTGAACTGCAACCTTCCGCAGCAGGGCCCGCCAATGGGCTACCTGTGGGGATGGCCTTCCTGCATATAGCATCCCTTTATTAGTCAGGATTTTCTAGAGAAATGGAACTCATAGACTGAAATATATGGGGTTTATTATCGTGTCTTACAGACTAGGGGCCAGGTAGACCAGCAATAGCCATCTAACAACGGAAGGGCCAAGAATCCAGCAGTCATTCAGTCCACAAGGCGGGATGGCTTGGCTGGTCTTTAGTATAAGAAAGAATCCCGAAGAAGCAGACTTTAATGCCAATGGAGAAATAGAGAGATGAAGACCAAGCAGCCTGCCTTTCATACCTGTTATATAGTCGGCCACCAAAAGGTGTGGCCCAGATGAAAGGTGGGTCTTCCCACCTCAAAATATCCAGATTAAAGATAGATCTTAGCACTCCAAATAATGAAAGAAAAAACTCTCACAGGTATACCCAGCCAGTTGGGTTTTAGTTAATTCTAGGTGAAGTTGACAATCAAAAATAGCTACCATAGTCCCAAAGCTCAGGTGATTGCTTGGCTTGAGACAGTATGCATGTGCTGTCTGGCCTTTCTCCTTACAAAGCTGACAGGATTCAATTGTGGGGTAATGAGAATTTTGTTTGTTTATTTGTTTGTTTGTTTTTAAATACAGTTATGTTATGAGATTGTTTTTGCTTTAATCTCAGGTGTGGAATACAGGGCTGCTAACTATGATTTTTGCCACCTGCAGATAGTTTACATTTGGAATTCTGGGGACTCTTGAGAGGGTATAAATTCAAGAGCTCCCAAAGGGGGGCGGCTACTGCTCCCCCTGCTGCTGGTTCCTGCTGTTGCATCTGCTGCTTTTGCTATTGCTGAATTGCTGGGATGTTGGATTGTTGGATTGCTGGTGACTGGTTATTGGTTTGGTGGGCTGCTGGCTGAAGATATCCCAATGATGAAGATTAGATGTACCCCCAGGAACTGGATGCCCCTAATCAGCAGGAATTAATCTAATGAGATCTATGTTCCTTTTCTCCTCTAACCTTTATTCTCTCCTACCTGGTGTTGGGGGTTGGAAGGGATTACAGGGAAATAAGGGTGGAGAAAGATGGTAACAGAATCCAGTAAAGTAGCCCAGAGAAGTACAGTCACAGGACTGTCCCAAGATGGCTTTATCTAATTTCCATCACCCCCAAAGGAACCCTCTAACACAATAGTTGGATTTTTGTCCTATCTTCTTAATGCATTACCATGGGGCTAAAACTCTGACATGATTTTTCAGAGGAGACCAATCACATTCAAACATAACAGTCAGGTGGTGAGAGAGTATTTTAAAAGTCAGATGATAAAATGCTTAAACAGAGGATGAATGGAAATACTTTCTGCTGAGATGGGGAAGATGCTGGGGACGGGCATAGGGATAGAAACCCATGCTTTGGATGTGTACTCAATGCCTTTGAGGGCTTGGCTGAGAAATGAACATGGATCAGGTCTTTCTAGGGAAGGATAGGAGAAGAGAGTGTGTGTGTCTCCCACTCCCACCTCATAATAATGCTTCAGTTTGGGGCTCTGAACTATAAAGCTAACTTCAGCTACTGAGTAGCCCATGGGCCTTTATAAGAGAATTTCTGAGACTGACAGGGATGGAGGGGAGGAGAGACAAAGTTATCCTGAGAAGAGAGACAAAGTTATCCTGAGAAGCAAAACCTGAGACTCCTGAATGTGAATTAGACACTGTTGCAAAACAGAGCCCTGACTCAGCAGGCACCCCCCATCCCACCCACCCCCAATCCCAGAATACCCATGCCCTCCACCCCTCCTCCCCATCCCAGAATGCCCGTGCCCTCCACCCCTCCTTCCCATCCCAGAATGCTAGTGCCTTCCACCGGAGGGGTGGAATGCAGAGAAACACAGGTCTCCTTTCCAGTAGCTCTAGATGCTGTGGGTCCTTCTCCAGCCTTCCAGTCTCTTTAACCTTGTTACTGGAGTTAGCCAGAACTTGACCCAGTACCCAGTTCTTTTCTTGTAGGCATTAGTAACAGCTCAGTAAAACTTTCTGCTTCTAGGATCTCAAAGTTTGTGTTCAGCAACCCTGGAAGGGACTTTGGGCTGGGAGTCCAGAAGGAAAGCACTGGATGAGATCAGTTGAGCTCAGCTGCCCTAGAAGACGCCACAAAACACAGGGATTTGTAGTGGTGAGTACTTGTGTGTCCAGGAGATGCATGCACTTGGCTCCACCTGGACCCTTTAGGGCAAGGAACAGGACAAGGCAGAGAGGTCTGGAAGGAAGGCTAGCACCATCGCTGAGGAAGGTGGGAGGTGAAAACGGCAACTGGCTCCTGCTCCTGCTCCTGCTCCTGCTCCTGCTCCTGCTCCTGCTCCTGCTCCTGCTCCTGCTCCTGCTCCTGCTCCTGCTCCTGCTCCTGCTCCTGCTCCTG
>LR750872.1:82750-113239 GCA_902729485.2 Mus minutoides
GATACAATTGACCATGGTGGAAAAGACACGACAGCAAGCAGGGAAGGCATAATGGAGTGGGCAGCGTTGGCATTTTGTGTAGGCTCCGCCCCACAGTTACCTCTGACTCACTATAAAAGGGGCTGCTTGGCCCCTCCTCTCTCTCGTGCTCTCTTCTCTTGCTTTTGCCCCTTACCCTCTTCCACCTCTCTCCCTATCCCCCATCCTTCTTCCCCTTCTCTCTTCACATGCTCATGGTCTCTCTCTCTCTCTCTCTCTCTCTCTCTCTCTCTCTCTCTCTCTCTCTCCCTCTCTCTCCCTACTACCCTCTCAATTCCCCTCCCCATGCCCTAAATAAACTTTCTACTATACCATCCTGTGACTGGTACCTCAGGGGAAAGGGATGCCTCAGTACAGGCCCACAGAAGCACCTCCTTCCCTTACACCATACCGCACCTCCACCAAACATATCCCTGGCTTCTCTCTTTCTTTTTACAAAACAGAACAAGCAGAGAGGTGGAAGACCACGTGCGTGCATGGTGTGTGCATCTAGGAAGCAAGAGTGAACAGGAAGTGGGACTGAGCTATGCCGTCTCAAAGTCTGTGCCCTAGTGAGGCCCCACCTCCTAAAGGTTTCTGTAACTTTCCCAAACAGAGCCACCAGCTGGGGACCAACTGTTCAAACACATGAGCCTGTGGGGACATTTCATATTCAAACCACACCATCGCTCTGAAGATGCAGCCGTAGCCTAACCTCTGTTCAAGTGACGGCTCTGACTCAACATGTCTGACACTGAAGAGGAGGCGTCACCTAAGCAGGCTCTGGGGAAGATGGGTAATTGGTAAGGGTGACATCACGGGGAGACAGATGAGTTTAACTGCTCCCCTGCGTCCATAAGCACCTGTGGGTTTGCTTACCCTGCCCAATCCCCCTTTCCCAATTCTGAACACTCTGAGCCCGGAAGCGAACTCCAACAGTGAAATCCCAGGTGCTCCCCTGAGGTCTGGCACATGGATGGAAAAATTTCATTTCATTGAATATGGGCCATCCACCCAAAATAACACAGGTTACAACCATGCGTGTTTCCTTAATATGTCTCTTTGCATTCATTTTAAAGTCCAGGATGAGCTGAGTGACAAATTAGAGATTTTTTTTCCCCAAATGCCTTTCAAGTCACACAGTGAAATCAGTTCAGCAAATTATATGTAATCATCAAGGAAATCAATAAGAATTGCAAGTGCATTAAAGAGTTTAGCAGATTCATTATGCATTTAGCACATCCAGTCCAATCTGCAGGAAGCACAGAGAAAAACAGGCTCTCGCATGTAAACACTGCCTCAAATTGACTACAGTGTCCTTGTCCTTGGTGGGGCCATACAGCCTTCAGAGGGGGCGACTGGTCTAGAGATAGGGCCACCTCCTAGCAGGGACCAGATAGCTAGGGAGTCCTGCAGGAAAGAGGTATCCGGTCCTCTTCCTGTGTTCCTCAGCTGCCTTGTGTCTCTCTAAAGGAATCACAAACTTGTTCATTCAGTAAACATTGCCTAAACACCTGTGCTACACCAAGTCCCAAGCTAGGTGCTAGAGCTAGACCAAATCAGAACAGGATGCTCAGCCTAGTGGGGCTACAGACCCAGGACGACATAACTCATCCCAAAAGGAGGCTCTAAACCTCCCTGTCAGAGAGACCTCCCTGTTAGAGAGACCCCCCTGTCAGAGAGACCTCCCTGTCAGAGAGACCTCCCTGTCAGAGAGACCTCCCTGTCAGAGACTCATTACTGGAAGTTTTGAAGAGTCTCTTTGTGGTCCCCACATGCTATTGATAAATCAGGATCTCTACTTGGGGTTCTTGGTTTCTTTGATAAAAGATTTAATAATAAACCCAAAAGGAACCTCAAGGGCAGTTCTGTTGGAATGTAGAAGGAAAATCCAGGACATATAAGCTGCACATCTCAGCAGCTCCCCAGAGGAGGAAGGTGGAGACAAGTCCATCTGTCTGAGTCAGGCTAGCATGGAGGTCAACCCCCTGATGGGCAAGTGACCACATGGTGGAGAGGGGGAGCTTAGATGAAAGAGGAAAGCCAAAATGTTAGGAAGAGAGTGTGCAGAAAAGAGATTAAAAAGAAGAAAAGGAAAAGTTATAGCTTCCTGAATAATTTGGGAAAGTGGCTACATTCTATAGGCAAGTTTGTTACAGGCAGGAATTCCAGGAAGGATTATCTTACTGGAAGGGATAATTATTCAACCTATCTTGTAGGGGGAATTCTGGAATTTTGATTTCTTAAAACACACACACACACACACACACACACACACACACACACAGAAATATTATAAGAATATGTTTTTTGTTTTAATCCCAGGGGTGGTGATATGGGACTGCTTTGAACTGTCTGTAGCAGCTGATTATGATTTGCCTCGTGCTCTAGCAGGGCATGGTTTTGCCAGCTGCAGATAGTTTCTGTGTGTGATGTTTGGGATTCTTGGAACTTTTCAGAGGGTATATATAATGCTAGATCCTGGGTGAGTCGGGGAGGGGTGCTTCTTGGTCATTCAGGGAGGTTAGTTGCAGCTTGTCAGTATTCCTGCTCAAAGAAGAATGGAAAAAAAACAGAAATTAGATTCAGATCTCTCTCTCTCTCTCTCTCTCTCTCTCTCTCTCCTTCATTCTTTCCTACCTAGTAATAGGGTGAAACTGGGGGAATAAAGGGTGGGGAAAAAAGAACCCACAAAGTAGCAAAGGCCAGCTACATATCACTTCAGGGTAGATTAATGTAAACTTGCATTCCTGAGGGATGGTCCCTCGGCTCACTGGATTAACTCTCGATTGAAGAGACAATTGTATGTCTTTAGAAGTAGATTTTATTCCTTTGGCAAGAAGGCAGCATCATTCCTTCGATGGGCCTTCAATGTTATTGCAACAGGAAGGCAAGAGGACATTGGTGCAGGACTCCAAGGAAAAATTAAGAGTTAGTAAGAATAACTTCTGTCTTAGGGTTTCATTGCTGGGGAGAGACACCATGATCAAAGAAACTCTTGGGCTGGTGAGATGGCTCAGTGGGTAAGAGCAACCGACTGCTCTTCCGAAGGTGATAAGTTCAAATCCCAGCAACCACATGGTGGCTCACAACCATCCGTAATGAGATCTGGCTCCCTCTTCTGGAGTGTCTGAGGACAGCTACAGTGTACTTACATATAATAAAATAAAATAAATCTTTAAAAAAAAAAAAAGAAAGAAACTCTTATAAAGAGAACCATTTAACTGGGGCTGGCTTACAGTTTCTGAGGTTCCATCATCATCATGGCAGACATTCTGGAGGAGCTGAGAGTCCTATATCTCAAATCTCAGGCAGCAGGAGACAGTGTGCCACACTGGGCAGAGCTTGAGCATTGGAGACCTCAAAGCCCAACCCTACAGTGACACACTTCCTCCAACAAGGCCATACCTCCTAACAGTGCCAGTCCCTATGGCCAAGCAAGCACTCAAACACATGAATCTATGGGTACTGTCTTAGTCAAGGTTTCTATTCCTGTACAAACATCATAACCAAGAAGCAAGTTGGGGAGGAAAGGGTTTATTCAGCTTACACTTCCATACAGCTGTTCATCACCAAAGGAAGTCAGGACTGGAACTCAAGCAGGTCAGAAAGCAGGAGCTGATGCAGAGGCCATGGAGGGATATTCTTTACTGGCTTGCTTCCCCTGGCTTGCTCAGCCTGCTCTCTTATAGAACCCAAGACCGCCAGCCCAGAGATGGTCCCACCCACAAGGGGCCTTTCCCCCTTGATCACTAATTGAGAAAATACCCCACAGCTAGATCTCATGGAGGTACTTTCCCAACTGAAGCTCCTTTCTCTGTGATAAACCCAGCTGTGTCAAGTTGACACAAAACTAGCCACTACAGGTACCATACCTATTCAAACCACCACAACATCTCACAGGGACACAAGCACTGGACACACATAGCGTCTCCTAGAGACAAGGCACCAGAACATCTGGCTGAGCTAACAGGTGAGACCCCTGCAGGCCAGACTGGGTCTCTGCTTCATATGCAGGTATCATGGGAGGGGAATAATTGTGCATGAAGGTGCTGGAGGCAGGATGTGGCCTTTGGTCCATATCCCTTATGAATCTCCCTCCACTCCAGGCTCCTCAAGCATCTCTGACTACAAATCTTTCCACCTCCAATTTCTCAATTGGGCTGATAAATGGCACCAATTTGGGAAATAGCTTTTGGAAAATCGGTTAAGACTCCCTTCTATTGATAATATTGGCATAGATAAGATCAGACCAAGATTGATTCACACCCACCAGGAGATTGCAGCCCAGCAATCTGCCCTCCTTATGTACGGTCCCGAAGATAAACATAGCTAATCAAACTCAGCATCCTTCCCTACAGGTGCACAGGAATCTGCCCTCTTTCCGCATGGGTCCCCACAACAGACATAACTAATCAAGCTCAGCATTCTTCCCTACTGACTTCTTAACAAGCTCTCCAGGCAGCCAATTAAAACGCCCATGCCGCTTAGGAAGAAGCTAAAGCACCTAATGGTGCTTGCTGATGTGAGGGTCAGGCAGAGGGTCAGGGGAGAAGAGCAGTTTCCTAGTCTAAGAGGAAGAAGACAAAAGCCCAAAGCAGCTGAGCACCGAAGTACAAAGACCCCTCCTACTTAGGATATCAGGAAGGCTTCCATTTGGTGGTGTTTGCAGTGACTCTTTCAGCAACAACTTAGCTTCTCAAGCAACTCAACTTAGCTTCTGTACACACACACACACACACACACACACACACACACACACACACACACACTGTCAGGACACATTAAGCTCTGAGGCTGATCCTCCTCATCTCTATTTTTCCTTGTTCTCTCCTCTCTCCAACCTGCTGCCCCGCACTGTGTCAGGGCAAGCTGGTCATCCACCTGTACCCCACAGCTTAGCAAGGAAAAACACTTCATAGTGAGCCTCTAACTCAGAGGTTCTGGTCTGGTGAGACATGACCTCTGCATGGATTCACACATCCTGCATATCAGACATTTACATTACAACTGGTAACAGTGGCAAAATTATAGTTATGAAGTAGCAACAAAATACTTTTATGGTGGTGGTGGGGTGGTCACCACCACTCTAGGAGCTGTATTAAAGGGTCATAGCATTGGGAAGGTTGAGAACCACTGCTCTAACCCCATGCTCAGGCCTCTTCTGAGGACTCCTGCTGCCCACCCTGGTGCTAGCAGTGCACAGTGAATGTGGCAGCCCCACCCCCACCCCGAAAAACAGGAAACAATGGCCGAAGGGGGAGGAGCTCAAGTGATGACAGACAGTTCTGGGATAAAGGTGACACCCCCGAACTCTGCCTCCGACTTCCTGCAGGAGAAGAGCAAAGCAGCCAGGGAGCGGAGCTGGGTCCGAGGCTTGCTGAGAGCAGTTCTCCACACGCTGTCTCCTCACTTCCCTCGAGAAAAGCTAAAGTTCCGTCGGTGCAGCAGTGCTGGGTGATGAGACCCTCATCCTGAGAGACCAGCTCATCTCTGGAGGGAGTGGGTGACTCCATCTGCTCCCCACCCCTGTCTCGATGTATGTGAGTGTGTGTGTGGGGGGCATAGCATGCGTGTAGAAGTCAAAGGACAACCACAGGTTTGAGACAGGGTCTCCTAGTCACTCTTGGGTAGGACAGGCTAGCTACTTGGGACCTTCCAGGGATTCTCCTGTCTACACCTCTCGTCTTGGGAAAGGATACTTACTGCCTCTGGCTTTACCTGGGTTCTGAGAATCTGAACATAGGTTCTCAGATTGCTGTCTCTCCAGTGCCCTCTAGGAGGCGCTCTCTGTGTGTCTGTCGCGTGCGTGTGTGGAGAGAGACTGAGACATCTATCCTAGTCCCTATGCCACTTGCCCATCCGCATCGCTGCCTTGCCTGGGCCCTGAGCGTTAGCGCGAGCAAGCAGTGATCTTATATATCCTTTCAGTTCTTGACTCTGGAAACGATGCGTTAAGTCTGTGCCTTGACATCTCCAAAATAAAGGACTGTAACTGGGATTATAGGCCACATAAACCCTTGCCTTCTCTACACGGCTTTTCACTGGGGTATTTTAGCAACAGAAATGAAACTGGAACACCTGGATATACCTGAGTGCCTTGCAGACTTGTAAAAATATCTATACAAACAATAGCGCTAACAGCTAAGAATCTTAAATAAAGACATTCTCCGTAAATGGCAAAAGATGCTTTCAGGGGTCATAAGATTGTTAGGTAAAAAATCCCATTAGCAAGCAGGGGTTATAGCTATATGAGTTGTGGCTAGAGAGACTCCCAAAGCGTCATAAAGAATAAAGGATATTGCCGCTGGTGTTATTTAGGACCACACAGTAAGACTCTGTGGTTTGTCTGAATGAAAATAGCCCCCAGAGACTCATAAGGAGTGGCTTAATTGGAAGTGTGGCTTTGTTGGAGTAGGCGTGGCCTTGTTGAAGGAAGTGCATCACTGGGAGGTGGGCTCAGTCCAGGCCTAGTGGCTCACTGTGTCCTCCTGCTGCCTATAGATCCAGAGGTAGAACTCTCTGCTACCTCTCCAGCACCATGTCTGCCTGCATGCCATCATGCTTCCCACCATGACGATAACAGACTAAAGTTTTGAACTGTAAGAAAGCCCCAGTTAACTGTTGTCCTTGATAAGAGTTTCTATAGTCGTAGTATCTCTTCACAACAATTGAAATCCTAACTAAGACAGACCCCACCGCTGAAGATCCCACATGCTTTGGATAGAAGACATGAAGAAATCAGGTTGGGACCAATCTGGAAGCTGCCTCTTTATTGGTTGGCCTTTATAGCACTAGAGGATACTAGTTCTGGTCAGCTATGGACTCTTCACTAAGAAGTATAAACATACCAGGCAAAATGGGCCTAACTTTTCCAATATTATATTGACATGACTGTCATGGGTGTAACCAACTGCTTCCCAATTGTATGCAAGTTTTGTTCCACAGGGCGCAACTCACAGCTAGTACCTTAAGCCAAGATTAAATCTTGTGACTGGTGAGGTCATAGGCTCCACTGATGAAGCCACTGCTTTTGTGTAGTTATGTTTTGTTATGGTTTTTCTATGTCAGGGAGTGGCACTATTAGAAGGTGTGACCCTGTTGGAGTAGGTGTGGCCTTGTTGGAGTAGGTGTGACACTGTGGGCTTGAGCTTTAAGACCCTCATCCTAGCTGCCTGGAAGTCAGTATTCTGCTAGCAGCCTTCAGATGAAGATGTAGAACTCTCAGCTCCTCCTGCACCATGCCTGCCTAGATGCTGCCATGTTCCTGCCTTGCTAATAATGGACTGAACCTCTGAACCTATAAGCCAGTCCCAATGAAATGTTGTCTTTAAAAGAGTTGCCTTGGTCATAATGTCTGATCACAGCAGTAAAACCCTAACTAAGACACTGGTGTTTTGCCAAACTGCCTTCTGGATATTTGTGCTTGCACCCATAGGACGCTGTCGCTGTCCGTCTCAATGACGGTATGTCAGAGAGACTCATAACCACTGGTAAGGGTACTGAAAGAGAGTAACAGATGCTGTACCATAGCTGCTCAATGCTTAGCTGTGAACGGCATCTCTGTCATACTCCCTATAAGGCTCAGAGGGACATCGTGGAAGGGGCAGAATGAAAGAAATAGACACTGGAGCCAGAGTGAGTGTGAAATAACAATGCTCTCAGAATTTCTGTCCTGAGGGGAGGCTCATGAAGATAAAAAGTAAACAAGTTACATAATTCTCAAGGCCCCACCTTCTCCAAAGTTATATAAGCAATAAGGGCTGCTGGAGAGAGAGAGAGAGAGAAAGAGAGAGAGAGAGAGAGAGAGAGAGAGAAAGGAGGGGAAAGAGAGAGGGGGGAGGAGAGAGAAAGAGAGAAGGGAAGAGAGAGGGGAGAAGAGAGAGAGAGGAAAGGGAGAAGAGAGGGGGAGAAGAGAGAGGGGGAGGAGAAAGAGGAGAGATCCATGAAGCTGTCCCCAGGTGCTGCAGAGAGCGCCAGGGTTCTAGCTCTTATAAGCAGTCACCCAGGCTGGGGTGGTCTTTTGCTACCCCCAGTCCTGTAACTCTTCCTCTATACTTCTGTGAGTAACGACAAGAACAAAACGTCATTGGTTTGCCAAGTTAGACGTCGGTACAGTATAAGTTCCTTAGTCTGCCATTGGTACCACATCCGGGGTGAACAGATTTTTTTTCTGTATCTCCTGAGAACTTACAGGACACACTGAACCCGGAGCTCACCAATTCAACTAACTGATTGGCCAGTGAGACTCCAGAGTTCCTGCTTGTTAAAGCTCCGGACTTTTGAAATCTTAGTATGTAGAGTAGACGGAGGGATGAAGCTGAAGAGGTAGACTCTAGAGTTAGGAGTCAGATATGGAGGGTGTCAGAAGCCAGCAGAAACAAGAGAGAGAGAAGAGGAGCTGAGAACCAAGAGGCTAAGAGTGAGCCAGCCAGGAGCCAGGGGAAGGAAAAGAACCAAGAGTATGTGCTGCCAAAACACATGGTATAGAAAGGGGGAGCCCCGCCCTTGGGGGCGGGGTTAGGTTAGGGGGCGGGGTGGAAGTGCTGGGAGGAGCCACGGGTTCTGAGAGAAACTTGTTTCTTTGGGACCTGACATTCTGGCCTTTTGGTTGATGGTAAGGGACATTGTTGCTCAGGGTCAGGAAGACTGGAATGTTGATCCAAGCCAGGAGGAGAGAGGTGCAGGCTGGAAGACATCTGTGCTGCTCACTGCCCAGGTTCTGTGGGCACCTGGGGCTTAGGGAAGTTCAGGCCACCTTGGAGCAGTCTGGGATGCAGGTTGTGAAGGAGCTCTTGAAGCTGGAGTTTGGGAACAGTTTGCAGTCTGCATCTGATTGAAACCTGCTGGGACAGATATAGACTAGGGACAGAAGGTAAAAACAGGAGTGTAGGGGAAACTTTTGTCTTAGGTGTAAAGAATTTGAAGCTTCCATGCTGGTGGTCCTGGTAGTTAGAGGAGGGAGGAGGCATAAGACCAGGGTAATGGGAAGCCACTCTCTGGCTGCAACACTCTCCAGAGATGGAGTACGGGATTTGGGAATGAGAAAACTGTTGCGTCGAGTAGCCCAAGTTTCTCTCCTGCAGCCTCTTCTCCTGAAGCTGTTTGCCCAAGGCTGTCCCCGCAGACGTTCCTTCCTAGGATGACAGAGCAAGGTCATCTGTAATCCTCTAGCATTCTTGGTTAATCACTCAGCATCTCAAGGGAAGAGCATCCCTTACATAAGCAGCCAAGATCCAAATCCAATCTATGCATCCTGTAGAATGTGTGCCGCGTCGGTGCTGAGGCTGTCCCGAACTCCTAGGTCAAACCTTCATGGCCTGGGAAACACCTCCACTTCCATTCCGCTCTGAGCTCCATGAGAGCCAAGATGGTGGATTCTTTTGTTAACACATTTTTCTCAAATGCCTGCAGCAGTGGCTGCCACAGAGTAGAAGCAGCAGCAGCAGCGACAGCTATGATGATGATGATGATGATGATGATGATGATGATGATGATGATGACGACGGTGGTGGTGGTGGTGGTGATGATGATGATGATAGACACTCACCATGATTCTATCTGACTTGTTCCGTGTCAGGCACCCTGAGGACCATCTCATTTCAAGTCTTAACAAACCTGAAGTAAAGGCACCAACAGAAGCAGGTCACAGTGGGAAGCCTTGCACAGATGCCCAGACCCCTGAATGTCCAGCTGCTGACGTTGGAGCTTGTCCCTGGGTATCAGCTATGGGCCTCAAACCGGCAGCAAGATGAGCTGGAGACTTGTCAAACAATCATTCTGGACATTGCTGCTTCCCCTCTGAGCCAGCAGGTCTGGGATGAGAGCAGCATTTGCTGTCTCTGACACGTTCTTGGGTGGTGGTGCTGTGTCAAGCCTGAGGGCCTAGGTTAGCTACTGTCCTCAGAGAAGGAAGTGTGTGCGGTGGCTCCCAGCTTCATAGCAGGGAAGGCGCAGACGCAGTTAATGTGGTAGAGCTGTTCCTATCTGTGGCAGCAGGAGGAGCAGGAGGCGGCTTGCTCCTGGCCATCTTAAAGGTTACCAGGAAGCAAACTCAGCTAGAACCGGGGCGGTGGTATACCCAACAAAGTCCTCACACAGTGATCCATTCCCTCCTGTGAGACCCCCATATCATAAAAACACCCCCCTCAAATCCCTATCAGCAGCTGGAAAGCCCATGTTCAAAGACATGAGCCTAGCAAGGATGTCTCACATGCTGAGCATAAACAGGACCTCACTCTGAGAATCCCTGGAGTGGGTTAGAATGTTACAGGTCCAGAGCCTAACAACATGTATCTTGAGCTACCTTTCCTTCCTGAACTAGCCATTGTCTGCCCAGCTCCGTGTCAGACCTAACATCCTAGAGCTAACAGAAAAAAAAAAAATTTTTTTTTTTGAATGCCTTAACAAAGTCCTAGTTTCCACCAACCAAAAGGCCCAAGGTTCATCAGACAAGACCCGAGGTCTGCAGCGGCAGATTCCCTCCCACTTACTGTTCACATCTGTGTGTTTGAAAAGCAACCCACTTTCACCCCACTTTAGAACTTTCATTGTTCTGTTACTATAAACACTTCTTCCAGGTGATACCATGCTGGAACACGGAACCTGAGTCTGTGCTCTAGGGCCACCGTCACTCATATTTAACTTCTCGATAAACTTTCCTTTCTCCCCTCTGAGATGTAAGCTGCGTTCCTGCATCGGCTTCATATCTGTCTTCTGTCTTCACTTCATATCTGTCTCCTGTAAACTCCGCAAGCAGATGCCTCCGCACCCCTCCCCCCCTTTACCTCCCAGTTCTCCAAATTAACATCTGAAAGTGCAAACCTAAATCGTTCCACCAGTTAACAGTAAAGAACCCAGACACAAATCAGTTTCCCAGTGAGCTCAAAATGAACGCTGGAATTAGTTAACATTTGGTTAGGTCTGACTGAGATAAAGGCCTTGCATAATCAGCTTTTTTTTTTTTTTTCTGTCCCAAATTCCACAGTTGATGCTTACATTTTAGCTAAATACTTTTTCAAGGGGGTGGGGGAGAAGAACCAGAGCCTGTAATATAGTCCAAAATTATCCTCCCAAAACTCTTATTGACACATGCACACGCATATATTTTTAACCTTAAAAAACTGCACGTGTATGTTTTGCCTGCTTATATGTCTGTGCACTATGTGCATGAAACGCCCGGGGGAGGCTATGAGATTCCCTGGAATTGGAGTTACAGGCAATTGTGAGCCACCATATGGGAGTTGGGAACTGAACTTGGGTCCTCCTGAGCACTGAAACATCTTCCCTAGGGTTCAGTCGCCAGCTCTCACAGAGCAGCCAAAGCCATCTGTTACTCCAGGTACCACAGGGAAAGGCCAGAGCAACCTAGGCCAGTACCACAGGGAAAGGCCAGAGCAAGCTAGGCCATGAAGTCATTTCTAAGGCCACTCGGCCCTCGGAACCTGAGGGCGCTATTTTCTGGCCCTCCCCAGAATAGACAGCGTGTGGTGGTTGACGTGTAGACTATTAGTCCCTGCGGAAAGTCACTTATGTCAAATGATGGTTTGCTGGGGCACACAGGTGAAAGGATGCCTTGTTAAAGCAGACATAGGAAAGAATGTTTTCCTGAAGCAGATAGGGGTGAAAGGGTGTTTGGATACAGCAGACACGGGAAAGAACGGTAACTTCAATTTTTTTAAACCTTATTTTAAATGATGGTTCTTAAATGCTTTAACCTCCCTTGTAGCCCACCTCCCACCAGAGGTAGTGGAAAGGAAGGATGGGGGGGTGCAGGGGGAAGCGAACCTGTTTAGAAAGATTCTTTGGAGCAACTCCTGAGGGAGATGCTGAGGAAGACATGAAGAAAGAGGCAGGGCAGGACTGAGCAGAGGTCACTACCCTAGTGGTAAACAGTTTGAATGGCTTAAGTAAGTTGCAAGCTAGTCAGGGAATGAGCCAACTCTTGTGGCCCAGGCATTTATTAATGACTAACTAGTTTGAGTCGTCATTCCAGGAGCAGGGGTAGGAAGGAAAAATGGATTTTTTTTTTAAACAGTTCTCTCTCCAGAAAATAGGTGTGGCATGAGGCTGACAGTAGGGGAAGCGATGAGACAAGGAAAATCCCGAGAACTAAAGGTCCCCAGCAGCTGTGGAAAACCACTGCAACTCCTCTTCTCACAAAGCTCCACGTGGTGTGAATAGATAACACCAAACATAGAGTTTCCTTTCATTATAGTTCATCAACATTGTCACTGGGGTTTTAAGATAAAAGTCTGAGTGCTGAAAGACCCAAGAGGTTGTCCTGACACTGCCCTCTAAATACCAACTAAACAGCCCAGCAGCAGTGAAAAGCAGAGAAAGGAGAATTTTATTTTTCAGTGTGACCACACTGAGGACAAGGACAAATGAAAGGTGGCCTCCCGATCCATCTTCGGCCATGGGGCTTAGGTTTGAGAAGACAAGCCGTTTGGGTGACTAAGCAGTCCCGGCCAAGGGGTCCCCAAGGGGTCCCGCCGCCCACCCTTGACCCATCACTGTCTGGGCTTCAGTGCCTCTTGCAAGATGGCCTGGTAAGTGGTCCAAACTGTATGACTTCTCTTCCCGGGAGGCAAATTCCTCCTCCGACAGGCATCAGCTCTCAGTCTTTTTCATCTTCTAGCACAGGATTCCTGAACAAATTCCAATTCTCTGTGTGTCTACAGTCTGTAGCAAAGGGAGGCCATGAGTGTCTTTCTATAACATCTTTATACTTGCCAGGACAGTGATGGCAGTGTAATACAGTTCCTGGTTCAGGCTGTGATTTGAGTTTGACTCATTGAACCTTGCTGTACTATTGTTGGGAGGCTTTGAAAAGGTGTAGCTTCTTACAAGGTCGTCCTGGGTGCTCTCCGAAGTCATTGCATGCGGCCCTTGGAAGGAATTGGCAGTTCTCAGGAGTTTGAAGCCATTCTACAGAGTGAGTTGTTCCTAGTTCTACAGGGTGTGATGTTGTAAAGAAGCAGGCCTGGTTCTTCCACGTTCCCTGGCTTCCTATGTGAGAGAGCTCTCTCTCAGAAGGGTTCTTGCCACTGTGGTACCATTCACTAGGTGCTCAGCTGCCCAGAGAGCCCTCACCACAGCCTACACCATAACCTTTGGATCATCAATCTCCGTCACCATGAGCTAAATCAAGCTCTTTTGTTGGTAAGCTGCCCGGCCTCACAAAGTTCAGTATAATAATGCAAAAATAGATGAGCACAGTTCAGGAGGATGCGCTTCTTCCCATTAAAGTGCACAGCCACGGCTATGTTAAAGAACATGGTTAAGCTGAGCTGACAGTTTCTATCCAAGTGTAAATGTTTGGATTAAAGAGGAACAAAGAAGACAGATGCTATGTATGAGACATAAGAGCTAGGAAAAACCAGGCACGATGGCTCATGCCTGTAATTCTAATGCTTAAGAAGGAAAGGCAGGAGGGTGAAGAGTTCATGATCATTCTTAGCTACATATCAAGTGTGAGGCCACGCTGAACTATGTAAGATCCTGTCAAACACACACACACACACACACACCACAGTGGGCAGGGGGAGGGAAGAAGACAGAAGTGAGAGGGAAGGAGAGAGAGACAGAGAGATGGAGAGAAACACAAAAAGAAATACACACACACACAGAGAGAGAGAGAGAGAGAAAACACCAACCAGGCACAGTAGTTCACCCCTGCAATCCCTGGACTTGGGAAGGAGAAGCAGGAGAATTGTAACAAGCAAAAGCCAGTCCTGGTCAATGCAGCAACTTCAAGCTATCCGAGTCTATGCAGGGAGAGCCTGTCTCAACAAGAAAAGAAGATGAGCCAGGCAGCAGTGGTGCACATGCCTTTAATTCTAGAACTTGGAAGGCAGAAGCAAGTAGATCTTTGTGTGTTCAAGGTCAGCCTGGTCTACAAAGTAAGTTCAAGGACAATCAGTCAGGGCTACACAGAGAAACGCTGTCTCAAAAAAAAGAAAGAAAGAGAGAGGGGGGGAAGGGAAGGAGGGAGAGAGAGAGAGAGGGAGGAAAAGAGAGAGAGAGAAAACACAAGTAAAGAGAGAAACAGAGGAAGAGAGAATGAGATTGATACCTAGTGTTTGAGGCCAGATTCTTTTTTTTTGTTTTTTTTGGGTTTTTTTTGGTTTTTTGAGACAGAGTTTCTCTGTGTAGCCCTGGCTGTCCTGGCACTCACTTTGTAGACCAGGCTGGCCTCGAACTCAGAAATCCGCCTGCCTCTGCCTCCCAAGTGCTGGGATTAAAGGCGTGCGCCACCACGCCTGGCCTGCCATATTCATTCTTATGTGATATGGTGGTCTAAATAGCTGTGGCCCCATAGACTCCTGTGTTTAAATATTTGGCCCATGAGTAGTGGCACTATTAGGAGATATGGCCTAGTTGGAGATGGTGTGGCCTGGTTGGCGGCAGTGTGTCTCTGTGGGGGTGGGCTTAGAGGTCTCTTATGCTTAAAGTCCACCCAGTGTGGAATCCAGTCTCCTCTTGGCTGCCTTCAGATCAAGATGTAGAGCTCTCGGGTCCTTCTCCCGTACCATGTCTGCCTGCATGCTGCCATGTTCCCTTCCATGACAATGATGGGCTAAACCTCCAAAACTGTAAGCCAGCCTCAGTTAAGTGTTGTTCTTTATAACAGTTGTCACAGCTGTATTGTCTCTTCACAGCAATGAAACCCTAACTAAGACACGCAATAAGGGAGAAGGAATAGCTTGCAATGAAGTCTGGCTGCCACACCCAGGCAAATGGAGAAAAGAGGGGCTGTAACAAGGATGTGTGGAGAGGAACTCTCAGGAAACCCACATCCTGATTGGAAATGTTAGACATGCGGAGCATACATTTTGTCTTGAAGACCTGAGCGTCTGTTCCCTTAGAAAGAAGAGGTAGGGTGTGAGGTGGAAAAGAAGAGAGTAACAGTTATTCTAGAGAAGTCGTGTTGCCAGCTCACACATTCCCCCCCCGCCCCCCAGCACACAGCCCAGAAAGTAGCAGGCAAGTCTGAAACAAATGTTTCCCAGAACTGTGTCTCTTTTTCTACATCATATTGAACCAATCACTTCAAATACTTTCGAAATCCTTGACAGTGTCATTGAGATGTGTACATTTCATATATCCGCCACTAACTTAATGCAATTTAGTCCTCAGCCTGTTTTTAGAAATCAGATTTTACCAGCCACAAATATCATTGGCTGTGTTTGCGGTACTGCACAGCTAGCCAAAAACATTTCATCTGCCAGGAGGGCAGGAGCGTCGTGGTCTGAGGTGAGACCCAGCCACACTGGCCAGTCATCTGCCAGGAGGGCAGGAGCGTCGTGGTCTGAGGTGAGACCCAGCCACACTGGCCAGTCATCTGCCAGGAGGGCAGGAGCGCCATGGTCTGAGGTGAGACCCAGCCACACTGGCCAGTCATCTGCCAGGAGGGCAGGAGCGCCGTGGTCTGAGGTGAGACCCAGCCACACTGGCCAGTCATCTGCAGACAGTATCTCCCTTCTTACGTCCCACTCCCCACGAACCTTGTCCTAAGTTACTAACACTGGGCACACCATCTAAACCATCTTAAGCATTTTCTACTTGCGCTTCTGATGTCCAGCTTGCGGGATATGTACATGATTCGTTGTGCCTAATAGTATGGGACCTATACAGTTGCAGCAAGATTCAGGGTTCTTTTTCTCCTTTCCCCAAATGTCAGAAACATTTACAGTCCTGAAAACCGAACTTCTGCTTCCCTCAAGGAGCTGAAAAAGCCCAAATCGGAGTCTCAAAGATGTATTTATTTATTGTATATGAGTACACTGTAGCTGTACAGATGATTGTGAGCCACCATGTGGTTGCTGGGATTTGAACTCAGGACCTTCGGAAGAGCAGTCAGTGCTCTTAACCGCTAAGTCATCTCTCCAGCCTCTGGAATTCTCTTGAGTGCCTTCTGTGTGTCTCAAGGAACTGTAAAGGGACATCACATGCAAAGAAGCAAGGTCCCGGGTGCAGCATGCCAGACTGTCCATCTACTAACCATCCAACTGTCGAGTGTCCTTACTTCAAAAGACATCAGAGAGGTAAACACTCAAAGCACGGTGAGTAAATATAGGAACAGATCAGCTCATCATCAGGAAATCTTTCTTAATGTTAGCCTCTGACCTAGTATATTTCCGTTGTATGTAAAAAACCAAAATGAATTTTCAGGGCCTGAGAAATAGGACTAAGGGTTATAGAGAGTAAATAAGATCCCTGATACAAATAAATATTTTACTAATAATAGTTCTGTTTCCTTCCTATGACCTTCACTCCACCCACACAGGTCTCCTTCCTGCAAAGAATGCCTTCCTTGATTGTAGGATACAAAAGCTTCGCCCTCCTGATGGTCAGCTTTAACCCCATTTACCAGAGATGGTTTTGAGCACCTACTAGACTCTAGAGATGCCAGCCCAGGGAAGAAGACACAGATGTGTCTATTCCCAGCCTCACCTGGACCCCTCCACACCCTGCCTCTGCCCTTCTACCTGTAAATTCTACTTCATCAGCATTTGGAAGCATGTGTTTGGCTAAACGCCCGCTACATGCAATCTGTTTTAGATTACACCCAAGCTTTGCAGCCTCTAGCAGCTCCAGTCCTTTCCAAGCTTAGATATATATGTATGGCTGGTAAAGCAGTAACTCACCTCCTTCCCCTGAACATGTTTTGGAGCTTTTGGACTGTTCATCCCTCAAGGGTTTACTCTTCTGCATGTGGCAGGTAGAGACTGGGGTCCTATAGTAAGAAGTCTTGGAATAGGAATTAGACAGGCCAGGACCAGACTTCAGATTTGAAGGTGGAGTCCTAACAACGTTCCCAGCTAGCAACCTGATCATCCAAAAGTAGAAAGAGAAAAGAAGCAAGAGGTGGCAGAAACAGAACAAAGAAGGAAAGGGCAGGAAATGTCCCTAGAGTCACTCGAGTCACTCGATAATCCTGGAAGGATGTTTGCATCAAGGGTCAAGAAGCTGAATAGCCTAAGCCAGGGGCCGTAACCCTCTGCTCACAATGATCATCACTGCTGAGCTCTGCCAAGGACGTCAGGGAGGAGGTGCAAGAGAACACAGCGGAAGGAAAAAGTCCCAGGTCAGTTCTACACGTGAGCAAGGCTCAGAGCTTGATCTCCCCAGCACAGTTAACAGTTTTCTCCTGTGTTCCCAGTGTGGGAGTGGAACCAGAGATCTGCTTTGACTGTTCCCAGCATTCCTGACTGTTCCCAGCATTCCTGACTGTTCCCAGCATTCCTGCCAAGCAGGGAGTCTGATGATGCTGTCTTCAAGCCACAGCAGAGAAATGGGGCAAGAGAAATTGCGGGGTGCTTGCAGAGAAGGTCCATTCTGGGAATGTTAAGTTGTTCTTCTGCTAGCTTAAATCCTGTTGCTTGCGTGCTATCAGAGAACCCAGCCCACACAGTGGATGCTCGCTGAATGGAAGGCTAGCAGAACACCCTGATCTCGGAGGGGGTTTTACCGTCATGTCACAGCAGACCGTGGGCCATGCAGATTCCTCATCCATTATTGCAGAACCGCTTTCAAAGGTGGCCACTGCCCACCTGCTCATTACAGCTTCTGTGTCTTGGATAAAAGGCCGTCAAAATACTCTACAGGATCTGCTGTTAATGAACTCTTAAGACACACTCAAACTGCTAGCCTGCTGAGGAGTTAACCGTTAAAAGGGTCTAGTTTTTTTGTTTGTTTTGTTTTTTGTGGGTTTTTTGTCTGTTTGTTTGCTTTTGTTGTTTTTTTTTTTAAGTGGTTTATGTTTTGTTTTGGGACAGCATACTAAGTGACAACTTTCACTGTCACATGTTCACACGAATAGCATTACACTTTGTTTTTCATTGCCTTCTTCTGGTCCTTCCAGCTCCCATCCTCCTCTCTTCCTGGTCACTTACCTCCTACCATTTAGACCCTTCTGCTTTATTCTCTCTTGTCTCCTACCATTAAATTTCTTCCTTCTCAGTCCCCTTTTCTATCTAATCTTTCTCTGTCTCTCTGTCTGTCTCTCTGTCTGTCTGTCTCTCTGTCTGTCTGTCTCTCTTTCTCTCTCTCTCTCACACACACATACATGAATTCATGCAGTGCATATTTTAAATGTTTATTTTATGTGTGTGTGTGTGTGACCATGTGCATGTATATACACCACATGTATAAATATAAGCCCATGAAGGTCAGAAGAGGAGATGAGATCCCATAGAACTGTAGTTACAGATGGTGAACCCTCCAAAAAGGGTGCGAGGAACTAAAACCAGGTCTTCTACACGAAGAGGCAGCTTCTCTGCTGATCCATCTCTCTAACCCCTAAATTTTACTCTAGATTCTGCAGATGACAGTAAATATGTGTTATTTGCCTTTTTAAAAAATTAACACAAGGTTCTTGTCAGTTCCATCCACTTTTCTATTGTTACATTTCATTATTCTTTACAGATGAATAAGATTCCTCTGTGTATATGTACCACATTTTCTTTTCCACCTGCCTGCTGGTCCTACATCTTGGCCTGCCAGTGCCATATCTTGGCTATCATGAACAGGGAGGCAGTAAACACTTGGGCTCAAGTATCCCAGTCGTATGTTGCCTTAGAGTTCTTCATGCACATACCCAGGAGTGCTGTAGCTGAATCCTATGGTTATCTATAAGGAACCTCCACACTGATAGTAGTTGGCCTAATCTACATTCCCTTCAGCTGTGTGTAAGCCTTCCTTTTTACAACTTCACCAGCATCTGTTGTTAGTCTTCTGTCTGTCTGTCTGTCTGTCTGTCTGTCTGTCTGTCTTTTGTGGGCTCTTTTTCAGTTTCATACAGGGTCTCACATATTCTAAGTTTGCCTTTTATCATTAGCTGAGGATAATTCTGAATTTAAGACTCCCCCCCACACACACCTTTTTAGTGTTTGGTTTACAAATGAGCCCGTGCCCAGTTTATATGGAGCTGAGACTAGAACCCAGGGCTGTGTGAATGCTAGGCAAATATGCTACTAATTGGGCTCCATCCCCAACCTGTTTTCCCCACGGTATATCACTCTAATCCAGGGCACTCTAATCCAGGCTGGCCCAGAACTAACTGTGTATCCTAGCCCGGCCTCAGAGTCATGGTAACACCCCTCTTTAAATGTCTTCAGTGCTAGGATTACAGGTGGATACTTCTTATCCTCACGAAAATCATTCTGACTGGAGGAGATGAAATCACTATGTTATTTTAATTTTTATTTCCTTGTTACCTAAAGATGTTGAACAATTTCAAGTACTTATTGGCCATTTGTATTTTTTCCCCTTTGAGAGCTGTCTATGTTGTTCATGAGCCTATTTACTGTTGGAATGTGTTTGGAGTTTTATAGATTCTAGATATTAACACCCTGCTGGGTTCATAGCTGGTAAAGATTTCCTTCTGTTCTGCAGACGGTCTCTTGGCTCTTCTGGTTGTTTCTTTTGTTACATAGTAGCTTGCTCATTTCCTGCAATCCCATTTGCCAATCATTGGAAACATCTCCTGTTCTCCTGGAGTCCATTTCAGAAAGTCCTCACCTTACCTATTAGGACTACAAATTTTTCCTCTCGAAGAAAAGCCATTTATTTAAAAGGAAAAGCCACAGATGTAGCTCCATGGTACAATGCTCTACTGAGTGAACCCAGCATACCCAGAACCCATGTGGGAGAAGAGAACCCTCTTATGATCCTCCGTTGCCACCCTCCACCCTGACCCTCACACCCACAGTGTGACATGCATCCACACCTCTACATTGGCCTGCACACACACTAAAGAAAAAAAATTGTAAAAAAAAAAATTATATATTTTAAAAAGCCACCCCAAAATCTTGCATCTGATGAGGGGATCAGAGACCCTCCTCCTACATTTACCTCTTTTAAACCTCAATTTCCCCGATGTGCCAGATGAAGTCAAATGTTGAAAATGAGGTGTTGGGAAAAGAAAGTGAACAGATAATCAGGTCTTCTGTCTTTATCAAAGCCAGTAGTGGTTCTCAGTGGGTGGGCATCAGGAAAGCCTAGCTCAGTCTGAAGATGCATTTATGGAGGTAAAAATAGCCCCGGTTCACGAGCGCTTGCCGTGTGCCTGCCACTTTGCATATAATTATCTCATTTAATGTCACCCTCATCATAATTCTGAGAGGTGGGTGCTGCCATCACTGTTTTAACAGTGAGGAAAATGGCGTTTAACAGGAATGGTACGCTTGCTTGGGGCCTTAGAGCCCAGCCAGGAGTTAAAGAAAACCTGGACATGCCAGAGCCCCCAGATCCAAAGAAGAGACGACATTGTCACTTTGTTCTACATGGTCTCTGGGAGATAGGGACCTGTGGGTGTGGGGATTCAGGACTGGGGCAGCTGTGGGGCAGCTGATGTTTTCTAAGATGTCAATGGGAAGCTTGAGTCCAGGAGGGGAGATAATGTGCTTCCACTTGCTGTGATGCTTTAAGGGCATTTAAGCCACTGGGTGGATTAAAGTGGTTGTGCTTGGGGCCAGCCAGCCAGGCTACAGAGCAGCCATGAGATGCTAGGTGGCTAGGAAGCAAAGCACAGCTCCCATGCTTGGTCCTGGAGGAGGCAGGCAACTGGAGGTTCATTCTGCATCGCTAGCTGAAGTTGTGGAAACTCATGGCTTGCCTAGAGTCACGCGGCCCCAAACTGCTGAGGTTGTGTCTTGAACCCCTAGCTCTGTGAACCCCCTAGCTCTGGGTTTTTGCAGCATGAGGCTGCAACAAGGAACCCAAGAAGCACAGAGTCTAGACCTTCCACAGAAGCTGCAGAGTCCCCAAGTTCCCTCTGCCTCTGTTTCCTTTGTCTATTCCAGAAATAGAGTGTGCAATTAGCTCTTTCTTTCTTTTCTTTCTTTCTTTCTTTCTTTCTTTCTTTCTTTCTTTCTTTCTTTCTTTCCTTCCTTCCTTCCTTCCTTCCTTCTTCCTTTCTTTCTTCCTCTCATTCTTTATGTCTTTGTTTCTTTCTTTGTTTCTTGGTTTGTGTTTGCTTGTCTGTCTTTTGGGGGGGGTTGTTTTGTTTTGTTTTCGGGATTAGGAGTTTGTTGTTGTTTTGAGGCTGAGATTGTCTGTGTAGCCCTGGCTGTCCTGAAACTCACTCTGTAGACCAGGGTGGCCTCAAACTCAGAGATCTGCCTGCCTCTGCCTCTGGAATGCTGGGATTAAAGGCGTGCGCCACCACTGCCTGGCTACATTTTTTTCACCTTTAACAGGAGGCTGTATAGGACTAGAACAGCTAATGACTGTAGTCCTTCTTCAGGTATAGCCTCACAGCTGTCCTCTGCCTGAAGGTCCTACTCTCTGTGCCATCTGGTCCACCAGGGTTTAGAGATGTCTGGTCTCTGGCCAGTGCTTACTGCTTCTGACTAAAGCCTGAAGACAGATCACTCAACCCGAGGCTTTGGAAATACCTGTCCCAAGAAACGGTGTGAGCTTGTAAGATTTCTGTGCTTTGAGCTGCAAAGTTTGGGGCCGACTTGTTACTCGGTGATGGCTAGCTATGTTGCGGGACTAACCAACCTTCATCTCCTGAGACAGTGTTTATCACCTGCCACAAGTTCGTATTAGGGTGTCCCCACAAGCTGCTGCTACCCACCGCTCCCACCAGCTGTCACAGTGTTCCCTTGAGAACAGGGGTGCTCAAGGTCCTGGCCTGTGACCTCTGTGGTCACCATGCCTGCCCCTCTCTGTAGGGAGCTGATGAAATCGTTCCTTCTCCTGGCCTTGAGAACTCCACTGTGCCAAGCTGTCTCCAGGTTCCAAGGCAGAAAGGAAAAAAATAGCCCGATCCTTGCCCCACCGGGAGCACGTGAGCTCAGACATCTTCATAAATAACAGCCTGCCCCAGCAGGAGGTTTGCCATGCAAGCCAGAGTGCAGGTTCTTACCCGAGACTTGTGAGTTGGCAAACAGCAGGAGAATCTTCATAGGGGCCACACAGAGCCCACTGAAGTGCACTTGCAAGGCAGGAGTCAATGGGAGGCAGACAGATACAAGCAGACTGCCCTATGGTTGGCCTGACTGAAGGTTCCCCTAGCTCTTGCCTCCTTTCTGAGACTATGCCCGAAGATTAATTATCTCCCTTGTAGCCCTCACTCTACTCTGGACCACTCTTCACTCATCCCCCCCCCCCCAAGCATCCAGCTCTACCACACCCCATCCCTACCTCCCATCCCACCAAGAGAGGGCCCACCGAGATGAAGGCTGCTGTGAATCGGCCTTCAGTGACTGGGCTGAAGGACTCACTACCCAAGAGTCACTGGGCCCCTATTGTTTGGCAAGCATTGTTCTGTGCCCTGGGGATTTGGCAAAGAAAGAAAAAAAAAATCGGGGTTTGAATTCCAATGAAGAAAGAAGAATAGCTCAACTACATAAAGGGGGATTTAGGCCAAGGAGCATGCGTGCCTGAGGTGGGGATGGGCAAAGAAATGAGCAGAGTGCTGGCAGCAGAGAGAAGCCAAGTGTTATGAGACCAAGTCAGAGAGAGAACAGAGGCTAGAAGGCCTGAGTCTGGCGCCATGCAGTCCACTGAAGCTGAAGCCATCTTTCCTACTATGATGCCTGGGTCATCCTCCTGCCCCTTAGACCCAGCTCACCACTGGTTTTCCTCTAGGCATGAGTACCAGCTTACTCCAAGTTGCTGAAAGACCCTGAGGTTTCCTCAGACAGAAAGGGGGTGAAGTCTTGGTGCTAACGCACCTGGAGAGAAAGAAATGGGAGGGTTTCATTAGCCACAGAAATCTTCACAGCTCCAGGCCTGGGAGGTAGCCCAAAAATGGCTGGCTGCTTCTATTCTGGCCACAAGGGGTCACTGTCGAACACCAGTCTTGCACAACCCTGGGGACATCTGACTTCTGCATCACACACTCTATTTGGTCAGACCCCTAACCCACCCTACCCTACTGCTGGGATCCCAGTATTCACCACTAGGTGCCAGCTGGCCTTTCAGGGAACACATACCAACTCAGCTCTTCTTTGCTAAGGAAGCACAAACCAGAGAGGTTGGTTCCACAGGACTTTTAGCCAAATGAATGGAACTCTTTCCCTGAACTTCCACTCTTCCTTACTAATAGATCCTTCCTGGGGGAACAGGTCATGACCCGTTCCAGCTCATCCTAATGAGATTTTCTAAGTTCAAACACAAGAAGGTGTGAATCAAGAGATGCAAACCCCCAATTTTTAGAGAGTCCTACTATATCTATGCTTTATATCAGGAGAAAAAAATATATTAAAGGCCAACATGGGTAAGTATTCCCACCTATTACAGCAGACATCAGAAATACTTATTTTTTTCCTGTGTGAAATTTTTTAGAGCTCAAAGACCTGTTAAGACCCGTCAATTAAAAGAAAATAGTATTTACTAGATTATTTAATTTCTGTCATATATTATCACACTCATACACATATGTGTGCTTATATGTACCTGCATGTATAGTTTTTCCCAAATTTTGAAATAAAATTCCATTCTCTACTAACAGCAAGAAAGAGAATGCCAGCCTCATCAGCAGGCAGGACGTGATGCTCCCGCCAGAGTCTAAAGACAGCTCGACGCGTGCAGCATCTGAACTGAGCCCAACATCGCTGCATCTGTGTTGCAAACGAGGCAGAGACAAAGCCATTTTGTGGACACATAAATTATCAAGCCCCCACTTCCTTTGGTGATGTGAGTCATAGCTGCTGTTTTTAGAGATAGCGTGGATGCACTGAGCTTCCCTGCTCTTTGATAACACCCATTGCAGAGCCTGCTCTATTACTCCTACCTTAGGATTCCAAAGTAGAACCCACAATTTTTAGGCGAGTTCCCCACTCGTCCCCCTTTGTTGACCCATCCTGTGGTCCCTTTCAAATATATCTTCCCGGTGGCATCAAATGACACAAACCCCCGTTCTCCTGCCAGGCATGCTGTTGACCTTTGCATGGCTTTCGACAGGAGCCCGTCTCAAGCATCTTCCCATGTGACCACTGTAGGTATTAGGTCCTCTTCAGTGGTTGCCTAGCGATGCAATGTCATCCAAAGGATGAAAACATCTCCCTTATTTCCTTTCCTTCTCCCTCTTTCCCCCATTTCAGTATTTCCAGTCATATATACCGTCAGCTCAATATCTCAACACTTTCTTTTTTACTTGACTACATTTATTGGAATATTTCTGTTTTATTTTAATACCTATATTTTTTGTCTTCTCTGGTGATAATCAGTCAGAATCTCTCTCTCTCTCTCTCTCTCTATCTGTCTCTCTGTCTCTGTCTTTCTGTCTCTGTCTTTCCATTTCTCTATCTCTGTCTCTCTGTCTCTTTCTCTCGCTCTCTCTCTCTCTCTCTCTCTCTCTCTCTCTCACACACACACACACACACACACACACACACAAAGGCTATCATGGACTGACTTTAATGAATGGTGAATCAGATCAGAAGAGGACCAGAAACTCTTCAGGAACACTGGAATAAAACTAAGACTAGATCCTTTCCCCAGTGCTTGAAGACGTCAGTGACAGATCTGAGACAGAGGGTCATAGGAGTAAGCAAGGCAAAGCTGGCTGGCTGGCTGCAAGCCAGTTCCTTTTGGGATCTATGAAGACCAACCCTGGAGGTCATCCTGGGAGTCCTGGCCCAGGAATAAATCAACCATGGTGCCAGGCACTTCCTCCACTCTGGCCAACAGTTCTAAAATGGAGTGGGCTGTACCCAGAGAAGGGAAGAGAGTGGAGACATACCTAGCTCAGCTGTGCCACAGTCCAAAAGCCACAAAAGCTCTCTGCCCCTGGGACCCTGCTGGGAACTAGAACTTAAGAGCACCACCCAGATCTTAGCATGGACAAATCCCCAGGGGCCTGGTGTCCCCAACTCTCTGGGTTAAGGCACTCCCCAGACTGGCAAAAGTTTGGGCTGTTTAGACCTGGGTCACTGTGGAACCAGCCTGGGCGAGTTTGTGCTTTTCCGATGGCAAGTCATGAGTCAGAATCAGTGTTCAGAGCGAGAGCTTTTAAGGCACCGGTGCCTGAGGTTTAGATTCTGAGAAAGTTGTTGCAAAGATTTAATCAGAAGGATAAGCTTGGCATACATTTGGAAGCCTATTATTTTTCCTACACTGAAAGAAAGGAACCGCCCTCCAGATACCTAGGAAACAGGAGCCAGTGAACTGGGATGTAAATGAAAATAGATTTGTTGAAGGCTTTTCATGTGGGAGGCAAAATAGCCTAGAGCAATGGGTCTCAGCTTGTGGACTAGGGCTGCCTGAGACCACTGGAAAACACAGATGTCTGCATTAAGATCCATAGTGATAGCAAAATTACCACTATGAAGTAGCAATGAAATAAATAATTTTATGGTTGGGGGGGGGGTCACTAGAACATGAAGAACTGTATTGAAGAGTCACGGCATTAAGAAGGTTGAGAACCTTTGACCTAGACTGTTCTCAACAGCCTTCTCCACCACCTCTTTCCCTCAGTGCCCTCTTCTCAGCTATTTATGGGCATGCTATTCTGGGGGCTGTGAGCTCCTTGGCACCAGGGTGCCAGTCTTCAACGTCTTTGCTCATTTCCATGCTGGCCCGCAACATCTAGGACACAGTATGCATCACGTACTCAACAGAGCTATCAAGGAAGGGATTGGATGTCTAAGCTCTCCAGTTAACAAGGTCATATGAATTTTATTACCCAAAAGACACTGAAGTCAACACTAGTACTTGACTCATCTGTAAAGAAGCTTGTCTTAGTCAATTTTATGTTTCTATCAATGAAATACATGCGCCTGGATAATTTGTAAAGAAAATAAGTTTATTTGGCTCAGAATCCTAGGACCATTGTACTGGCATCCCCAGCCAAAGCTCCTTTTGCTTCATCATAACATGGAAGATAAGGAGGAGAAGAAGCAGCCCTGTGCAGAAGAGACCAGACAGACTAACTGATGCTCCTAAGAGCTCACTCCACAAAGCCAGCATTGATCACTTCTAAGGGTGATGCCTCGATGACCTAGACACCTTCCATATAGTCCTCACTGCCTTTCAACATCAGCATAATGAGAGCCAAGCTACCAGCATATGACCTGGAAAGAGACGTGTTCAAACGGTATCTGAAGCGTAGCAAAGTCTTGGCAGACGATGAAGATGAGATCGTCTGGGATAGACTGATCACTGAGAGTCCTGATAAGCAGGAAATACTGGGCTCACGAAAACATGACCAGATACAGGAAAAGAACACTGCCCGTGGCCTAAGGAATGCCATGGCAACTGAAGCCTGGGGTGGGTGGGGCACAGGGCAGAAGGCTCTGATCTCCACATAATTTGTTTTGGACCTCCAACCTCCAGAACTGATTCGTGCTATTTTGTTACACAAGAAAAGGATACATACAGAATACAAGGAAATACTGAGTTACAAATTCGGCCGTTTAGAGGGCACATGCCCATTCACTCTCTCTTAAGCCAATATTTACGAAACTCTGCCATGTGGCGGGTCCTATCTGAGGCAGCCATCAGAAAGGCTCCTGCCTTGGGCTTCCTGTCTGGGGAATGTTTGTGGATTTCCTTTCTGATCTGCAAAGGGAGACCCCTGACCTTTCCTAGGTCACTCCCCTTCCCTCAAGAAACGACCCCTTGGTTTCAGCACTCACCTTCAAAGAACCAACTAGCGCTCCAGTTTCTCCTCTCTCCAGCCAAAGTTAAGCTCCTGGATGCTGGATTCACCTCTAACCAACAACCTGATGCTCACCCCACATCTAAGATATGAATGAGTTTCCCCCAGAGAGCCTCAGGCCCAAGTGAAATCAGAAATAGCTCTGGTGGATTCTAATGGCCAGCCTGGCCAGGAGCCCTGGCCTGGAGGTCTACATGTCTAGCTGATACAAAGGTGACCGCTTACAGTTCAATTGCACCTCGGGGCTGTTTAAGGATGGGGATATGCCCTGTGGTACACACGATGATGCTGTTCTATGTTATTACCTCACAAAGCCTCAGCTGGCCTCTAGATGTCATTAAGATAAATAGAAAGCCCAGGATGAGCAAAACACAGCGTAATGCTTGACAGCAAGCTAGTCAGTAGAGGTGTGCTCGTAGTAATAATGAAGTAGAGTGCAGTAACTGTAAAGTAACCACTAACACTGGTTAGATTGTACCGGTTAGAGTGTTAGTCAACTAGATACAAGCCAGGGTGGTATAGGAAGAAGGAACTTCCACTGAGAAATTGTCTCCATCAGACTCATCTATAGGCAAGTCTACAGTGCATGTTCTTTGCTAATGGTTGATGCGAGGGGGTTCAGCTCACTACGGGTAGTACTTCTCCCAGCCAGGTGGCCTGCCTGGATGCTATAAGGAAGCAAACGCTGGGGAGCAAGGCAGGAAGTAGCATCCCTCCGTGGTCTCTGCTTCAATTCCTACCTTCAGGTTCCTGCCTCGAGTTCCTGGCCACCTTCCCATGTGACACAGAAGAGTAAGATGGAATAAAGCCTTTCCTCCACAACTTGTTTTTTTGACATAATTTCTATCAGAGCAGTAGAAAAGCCAACTAAGACGACAGCAGTGAGCGATGCATGATGACACACTCCTTCAATCCCAGCACTCGGGAGGCAGAGGTGGATGTACCTCTGAGTTTGAGGCCAGCCTGGTCTACAGAGAGAGTGCTGGGGCAACCAGGGCTACACAGAGAAACCCTGCCATGGAGGAAAAAAAAAAGTCGATAGCGGTGAACTCCCATGATCGATGTCATTTGGCTCGAGACAGTCTACAGCTAGGTACCAGGGGCGTGGCATCTGAGGTAATCAAGTATTTGATGTCTCTGGTGGAATAGGGACGTTACTTATGTTGTCATCTGCCTCAGAGAGGAGATGGAGGAGGATGGAAATGTTAATGCAAGGTACCTCTAACAGAGCTGGGTTTGGGGAGATGTGAACAGGTTCTTGTGAACCCTGGGGTATAGCTTCCCTGTGGTGGCAATAACCTCTCCTTACCTCCAAAAGTCCTCTTATACTAAATGGTCCTTTGTCTCTTAGGTTCCTATTGTTCGCTGCCATAGGGAGCTCTGCCAGGCTGTGGGAAAGGGTGGTTGCCATCTTACCTTTTAAACAGTAGGGTTACTGGAGATGGATGTCTTCCTCTACAGAAAGGAGCAGCTGCTTCCAGGCATGCCCTACCCACCTCACTCTGTCTGGAACTTGCTCTGTCCCCTCTCCTGTAAGTCTTGCAAGACCAATGCCCAGCAGCAGCTAAGGACTGGCTTTTATGGTATCCACAAGCTCACTGGTCCTTTTGTGAAAAGCCCCTCTCCTATACTCTTCAAACCATCTCATTAGAGTGTGTCCACTCTTTCCTGCAGGGACACTTTCTGATGGTGCCATGTTACTTGTGGAGGCCACGGTGAGACAACGCCTTCCTGAGGAGTGGTAGAAATGGGCAGTGACGTGTGCAGAACTAGAAACTGGCCCTGTTTCAGAAAGGTCAGCCAGCCCTTATGGCCTGAGGAAGCCCCCTGTCATCATGGAAAAGCTGTAGCAGCTGGAGAAGCCATCAGGGAGCAGGGGCAAGGCAGGGAGCCAGGATCTGGCCTCTTTCCACACACCCTGCAGTTTTTCTCAGCTCCCTCTGGGAAGGCTCCCTGGGGCCAGACCAGGCACAACACTGAGTCACTACCTGCTCTGGGAACATCATTGATCCATGGGCTGTGGCTCATGGGAGACCTAAGAATCTGGACCCTGCGAGGGATCTGTAGCACTATGGCTGAATAAGATGCAGGCAGCAGCTGCTGAGAGGCCAGGTCAGCTGCCCTGCCTCTGCTGGATCAAAGCCTTCTCGGATTAGGGATGGGGTGGGAAGGGGGCTGTCTCAGAATCTCCCTGCTTATAGGAGAGAGAGTAGGGTGGAGTCAGTGGGTCCGGAGGGGTGGGAGATTTCCCCTCCAAATATTTATCACATTCCAGATTTCTGCCTTCCTCTGCTGTCTTTCTAAGAACATCTCCTCCTTTTACCCACAATTCATGTCTTCCAGCATGCCCTGGTCTCACCCTGCCTCCATCTGATCTCAGGCAGGACAATATCCTTCTTCTCCACATCTCCATCCACAGTGTCAGCATCAACTTCAAGTATCCTAGATGTTGTAAGCCTGGGGACACAGCACAGGTGTATATATAGCAGGCACTATAGTCCCCTGGCCACCCAGTAACGGAGACAGTGGGCAGAGTCAGGTGGTAATGCACTGCTCATGGTTATAAAGTATCTATGTCTCTAATACCAGGGAGTAGCCCTAATCAAGACATTGCTGTGTAATTCTACCATAGCAGGCAGCCCTGGAAAAGCATTACCTGTTAGATCACGGTCAGGAAGGCTGTGCCGCACACAAGTACACCAGACACCAAGACTCACAGTGACGGGGCAATTTCTCAAGGTCACACCCATATCCAGTGGATTCATGCCAGGATCTGCTGGCTCCAAAGCCAAGTGTTCCAAACTGCTGATACCAGCATGAGAGAACCAGGCTAAGACCCTAAGAGCCCAGCCTTTCCAATGGAGATGAAGCTAGCTTCTAAAGAGCAAGAGAAATGGCAGTCACCCTTGACTTGATGTGGCTTCACAGTGCCCAGGAAAGATGTACAGAGTAAACTGACCATATTCTTGGTGGCCAATTCTCCTGAAATTTTCCCATTAATTTGCTGCAATGTCAAAAAAACAAAAAACAAAAAACAAAAAAAACTCCATTAGCCCTTGGAAGAAGATCTTAACAAAGCAATTAAAATTAAATTGAGTAAAATAATATCCAAAAGTAGTTAGGAAAATGTCCAAGAAAGGAACACAGAAGGGGCGCTCACATTAACCCATTCATTCCTTCAATGGGTATTCAAGCTCCCCTGTGCTGCAATGTGCTACAGAATGGGAGGGCTTACTGCTGTGCTTCCAGGACACACTATTCTTGGGAGTCACCTGAGCGATTTGCACATGTAACACGTCGCATCTCCCGGCATTCCAGACTCCAAACCCTGACATCGCAGCTCTGCAAATCAGAACACGAACTCAGAAACACTACCTGAGCTTCTTAATTAAAACCATGTGGCCAGAAAGAGGAGCTGAGTCTGTCCCACTTCCATGCCACTGTGGTTGCAACAAAGAGACAGTGACACTGTGAGCTCCTTGGGTCCACAGAGAAAAGATGGCACACTCACGGAAATGTTTTGGAAATGGCTAATTGAGTATTTCAATGCCACAATAAACGTAATAGGAGGAAATAAAAAGTTAATTTAAAAATTTTTTTTAAATTTATTTTATGTGCATATTTGTCAACATAGATGTATGCATTGTGTGTATGTGTGTGTGTGTGTGTGTGTGTGTGTGTGTGTGTGAGTGTGCAGTGCTTATAGAGGTCAGAAGAGGGCATCAGCTCTCATGGAAATTGAAACTGAGTCCTCTGTGAGAGCAGTGGTAAGTGCTCTTAATTACTGATAGCATCCCAGGAACAAGTTTTATAATTTGGATAATATAAGTTAGATTGTTATTTGATGAAAA
>LR750872.1:113925-178098 GCA_902729485.2 Mus minutoides
TGTGTGTGTGTGTGTGTGTGTGTGTGTGTGTGTGTGAGTGTGCAGTGCTTATAGAGGTCAGAAGAGGGCATCAGCTCTCATGGAAATTGAAACTGAGTCCTCTGTGAGAGCAGTGGTAAGTGCTCTTAATTACTGATAGCATCCCAGGAACAAGTTTTATAATTTGGATAATATAAGTTAGATTGTTATTTGATGAAAAGGCTTTCCTCAGGATCTTCAGAGGCTCAGTGGTGAGGAACGATAAGCCTCTCAGCCACTCAATTGATGCTCGCTAACTACTGCTGCCCCCATCTCTGTTGCCATGGTCTCCATCAGCAGTAGCACCAGCATCCTAATCTCCACCACCTTCCTTCATTTCAGAATCATCATGACACACAGGGGGAAAGCTTTTGAAAGAACTTTGTACTGTCTAGTTTTGTGTGTCAACTTGACACAAGCTGGAGTTATCGCAGAGAAAGGAGGCTCCCTTGAGAAAATGCCTCCATGAGATCCAGCTGTAAGCCATTTTCTCAATTAGTGATCAAGGGGGGAGAACCCAGTTCATTGTGGGTGTTGCCATCCTTGGGCTGGTAGTCCTGGGTTCTATAAGAAAGCAAACTGAGCAAGCCAGGGGAAGCAAGCCAGTAAGCAGCACCCCTCCATGGCCTCTGCATCAGCTCCTGCCTCCAGGTTCCTGCCCTGTGTGAGTTCCTGTCCTGACTTCCTTTGGTGATGAACAGCAATGTGGAAGTGTAAGCTGAATAAACCCTTTCCTCCCCAACTTGCTTCTTGGTCATGGTGTTTTGTGCAGGAATAGAAACCCTGACTAAGACAAACCTAAAATATTCATACCACTTTTTAAACTGACAGTATATCTGAAAGAAGGGAATAGGGAAGAGATCGCGTATGACATTTGACTTCCTATACATGTGATTTTGTGATTAGAAACATTTTATATTGGAATCCAAAAGGAAGCTATGAGGAACCTTACTCTGAGACAGGGGAAAGGCCAGTCAATAAGGAAAAGAAAGCAAAGAAGAATTCAAAGAGAAATGAGGTCTCTTGAGTCCCCAGAGTATAAACAATAAATGGGGTGACGTCCAGATGCTGAGATAGACGCTGCTTCTCATCCCATGAGGAAAAGCAACAAATGGTTCAGGGATTTGCTCTGTCTTCTCTTTAGAGAACCAGGAGTTTTCATTTTAATACTTATGCTGGTTCAAATGGATTTTTATGCTTGATAACCAAAGCACCCTAGGTAGCTGATAATTATATATATATATATATATATATATATATATATATATATATATATGAATTCAACTTTACTGAGACATCATTGTAGACTAAGACATAAGACACATAGATACCAGCTATTACCTATCATACCAAAAAACTATGGGATTAAATGCTCAGTAACTGTGTGTGTGTATGTGTCCATTCACAGTACTTCTGGGCTTGTACATCTGGTATACCTTTGATATAGTGTGTAGTCAACATCAATCTATTTGCCTTAGAATGAGAAATTCCACTTTCAGGTATTTTTCCAAGAAAATCTTGAGTCAGTTCGTGAAGGTACTATTGGCAGGATGAAGACATTGTTTAAACTGATGTGAAAACTATCAACATCCTGGCTGTTCATCAGCAAATGAAGGAACAGCTGGAACAACTGGGACAGACACTGTGGCAGACCCTGGTCCCCATGGTCCCTGGTCCCGAGCACTTACACCTTTCTAACCATTACTTTGAATGTGCTCAGGATCCATAACTTGATTCTGATGAATAAGATGTCTCAATTCAAGAGGATGCAGTGTGCACAGCTCTAGCTTCTGTCTGGCCAGTGGATTCGCTGTTTGGCAGGCTTTGGAAAAGAAGCCACCATATAAGGAAAGGGCTACAAGGAAAAGAACTGAGACCAATTCATCTGCCCAACAGCCACTGAAGAAGTAAAGCCCTCAGAGCTCTAACCCAAGAGTACCTGAACTTCATCAGGAAGGAGATATGCTCTGTGGGACTTTCAGAAGAGGACTCAAACCTTCCAGACAACTCCATTACAGCCAGCTGAGAGACCCAAAAATGGAGACCCTAACTAATACCTGTGCAGATGCCTGACCCCCAGAAATCGTGAGATAACAAAAGCCACTAACTGTGGTAACTTGTTACATGGCAATGGCTAACTAAAGCAAGAACATCCTACTAAAGCTTAAATGGCAAAGTTACATCTATTTGTACAAAATATCAGAAACGGCTCGTCTTACCTTCAAGCAGACTACAGAAGATGTAATATGACTTTTTAAAATAAATAAATAAAATGGCTAAACTTTTTAATGTTTAAGATAAAATTCTGGAATTTGATCAGTAGTTCATAAGACCTTTGAAGAGAAGAGTTCAGGAGATTCACTTTGATGCACATGTTTTAATTGTTTACAAGTTTTATTGCCTTTTTAAAGGAGTGTTTCTACTTAAAAATTAATATTATAGCTTTTAAGAATGAAAAGTCAAAAGGGTTGGGTTGTCTCTTTTTTTTAAAGCAGTGTTTCTACTTAAAAACTAATATCAGACCTTTTAAGAATAAAAAGTCAAAAGGTTTAGGACTGGCAAAATGGCTCAGTGGTTAGAAAGGCTCACTGGCAGCCACACAGCCTCATCCAGAGTCCAGCACACAAGAAGCCAGACACACGCACATCTATGAGCCCAGCTCTGAGGAGAGCGGAGACAAGAGGATTGATGGAGCTTGCTGACTTCCAGTCTGAGAAGATGGGAGCTTGGGATGAGGGAGAGACTCTGCCTCAAAGGAGTACACAGAGGTAGGAGAGGGCACCTGACATCCTCTTCAGGTCCCTGAGCACATGTACAGGCATGCACATCTGCATACAGACACATGTGCACACACTCACAGACACCTGTGCACACTCACACAACACATGTGCACACACATAGATACATGTGCACACACAGCTACATATGCATACACTCACACAGAGACATGTGCACACTTATATAGACACATGTGCACACACCCACACAGACATACGTGCACACACTCACACAGAGACATGCACACACATATATAGACATATGTGCACACACACAACACGTGCACACACACAGATACATATGCATACACTCACACAGAAACACGTGCGCACACCCACACAGACACATGTGCACACACTAACACAGAGACATGTGCACACACACAGATACATATGCACAGACTCACACATGGACATGTGCACACTCATATAGACACATATGCACATACCTACATACATATGCATACACTCACACAAAGACATGTGCACACTCATACAGGCACATGTGCATACACCCACACAGACACATGTGCACACACTCAGACACATGTAAACACTCACACATGAATAAGAGTAAAATTAGAAATGAGTAAGTGAATAACTAATTTTTTTTAATATAAAAATTCAGGACTGGCAAGAAGGATTGATCAGAAGATGAAGGCATTTTATCACTAAACCTGTTGACCTGAATCCAATTCCTGGGACTCACATGGTAAAAGGAGAGAACTGACTCCTGAAAGTTGTCCTCTGTTCTTTACCTATGTACACACACACACACACACACACACACACAGAATGTTTAAAAAAAAAAAAGACTAATCAAATAACTCAATAAAACATTCCAACTTTCATATCAAAAGGGACATTTCCATGCCTGGTTTCTTCCCTGCATTATACTACAGAGTCTAGTGGAGTGAATTGTCACTTTGCAAGGCCTCCTTCAAACTAGGAGCATGTGACCTAGCCTGCAATTCTGACCTTGACTTTCCAGTAGGGCGAGATTTAAGCCTGGTAGGAGATTGGATAGGGCCTGTGATAAAAGCAAGTCCTGAGTTGGCACAGGTCGGATGATGGGTGAGCTGAGCCATCTCTTCAGCCTCTAAGGGTGTGTTTGAAGAAATCAGTCCACACAACCATGGAGGCTGGCAACCCTGAAATCTAAGGCCCTGGGCTGAGCCCCCATGTAGGGACCTGCTGTGGCTCATCCCCATCTTTGACTAGTGGATTTCCTTCTTGCTTAGAGTTGGGTACTTTCATCTCAATCAGATTTTCAGCTGATTGGCTAGATGCACTCCGAATGCAGAAGGCAACCTGCTTTCCTCAAAGACTAATTCAATGCAGTCTCACCCCCAAAACACTTACAGAAACATGTTCGCACAGATACCTTGGCCCTGTGGTCAACCCCGACATTCTGCCAGTTCCTTATTTTGGATCTGGGCTGGTCATGCCCTCTCTGGGACAACTCTTGCTTCACGTGGCTATTGCACTGCAGGTACCCTCCTGGCAGGCCCAGCAATGCCACTTCCTTCCCTTGGTCTTGAGGCTTCAAGACACACACACACACACACACACACACACACACAAACACAGGCACTCACGCTAGGGTTTGAGCTGTTAAAGACAAGAGTCTTCATTCACAGATCTTCATGTGCCTGGCTTTGGGGAAAAAGACCTCAAGGCAGCCACAGATGGCATTACGGACAGGAAATGAGGTGACATTCAGACCCCAGAATCCCTTCAGAGGGTCTGGGGGTTTCTCACTAGGCCTTTAACTCTTAAAGGTCCCACCTCCTCTCACACCACTACAATGGGGATCAAGTCTTTGAGGACAGACAGCTCTGGAACCTTCTTTGAGCTATTCCCTGGAGTATCCCTCCACCCGATCCATGAGCAGACCTACTCTGAAAAGTCACCTCATGGATCCCCCTGCACCCCAGGCTGAATCACTCCCTATCCTGAGTTTTCAGAGCAGCCAACTCACCGAGAAAGACAGTGGGCTAGGAGCGTGCACGGCCTAGAAGGACTAGATGGACTGTGTTCATATGAATCTCTAGTGATAGAGATGAGAACCAGGAAGATGCTCTTACCTCTGTATTCGCCACTTGTCCACAGGCCTGGAGGAAATGGCAATGCTTACCTTTCAGGGCTCTGAAGAGAATCAGTTAAGATGCTGTATGCAAAGAACCCAGCACCCTATGGAAAATAAAATAAAATAAAATAAAATAAAATAAAATAAAATAAAATAAAATGGCAGACTTTGTACACAGCAGGCACTCCCTACTGTCTTGTGTGGCAGAACTGAGCAAGGTGTACACTTAGAGATGCTGAGAAATGGCCAGGTCTAGGCCCCACAGCAGCACTGCAGGGTCAACAACTGGCTTCCCTCCTCCAGGGACACCTGGAGCAGAGACCTTACTGCATCTCAAGATTTTTAGTGCATAGCGAGCAGCACATCCTACCCGCTTTGGCCCACACTCTTAGGAGCTCCACACAAACCCTGAGCCACCATAGGGAAGAACCTCTGGCAATCGAAGCAGGTTCTCCTCAGAGTTTTCCACGGGTGTCTCCATTAAAAGTTATCATCATGCCCTGCCGTTCAATATTTGAATTGTTGTGTTTCCCCTCCCAACCCCCGCCTTTTTCCTCTTCCTCATTTTCTAGCAGTTAGACTCAGCAGAGATTACTCATCCAGAAGCAAAGGAAAAAAAATAAAACACCTTTTCTTTTCCTTTCTATTTTTGTCAACAGGTTTCCTCAGAATGAGAGGTTTTTTCCGGCAAAGGGTGCCGGAAGAAGATGGTGTTTACACATCTTGTGGTGGCTGGCAGCCTCCACAGCCCCTGTAAAGTGGAGATATGGTTCCCGTTAGCAAGGGCGCCTATACTGACAGGGCTGAGCCTCAATCGCCAAAGGTCTCCCCATCTGGGATGGATCTGGGAATCTTCAGAGCTGGAAAATGTTGCAGTTGGCTGGCTGGTTGAGAATGGCAACAAACTTCCCAGTGCAGGTAGGTTCCCCCATACCCCCCCACCCCTACTTGTGATTCTGCTACAGTGTAACCCACGCTCCTCCAGCTTATTGTCCCATCTCTGACCAGCACCCAGTCCCTCATCCAGTCGCTACACCAGTCTTCTTCCTGCTCACTGGTCAAGGCCACACTGGTCCCTACCTCAGACACTTGTTCTTCCTCTAGAGATGCTCTACTCTCTCTTATTGTGCCCAGCTCAGTCCTAATGCCACACATGCCAGGGATGGTAAACACAGCTGAGCCAGATAGTTTTACTCCTAGTGCCTTTCTTAACTCCTTTCAGTGGAACTACCTGGCAATGGCCGGCTCTGTATGGTATAATAGACCCTTTCCTATCTTGTTCATTGCTGTATCCCGGCATGGAATTAGTGCCCGGCAGGCTTCAGTACACATTTGTTGAGTAAATAAGTAAATTTAATATTTCCTTTTAATTTATTTAGTGTTTGTTTTTGAGAAAGGGTTTCATGTTGTTCAGGTTGGCCTCCATCTTACTATGGAGCCAAGGATGACCTTGAACTCCTGATCCTCCCTGCCTCTAAGTCCTTCGATTCCTGCACATCACACCTGACTTTCTCTTCCCTTTCTTCTCGTGATTTAGACCTTGCCCAAGCTGTTGGCAGCAGGCATGGTTTGTGATGCTGCTTTTACAGACAAGGAAAGGACCCCAGAGACAGGAACCGATCCCCTCCGGCTGCCTATCTAGTTGATCCTTGCTATGTGGCAAAGCATAGCACAGCTGTCTACGATGAGGAGCTAGCTGTTCTTTCTGTGGGTTGACTGGTGGCTCTCCCGCTACTCTTACCTGAGAATGTTTCGTGTTCACCTGTCGGCTCTAAGAACATCAATCTCTAACCACTTTAGCATTTTAGGCATCTGCATCATGGAATGGCTGGAGCACTGTGGGCCTTGTGGAGGGAGAGCTCGAACTGCTAAGCTCCTGGATCCAGATTCCTACAACAATGTATACACTCCACCTCCCATTGAATAGAAGCCTGGCCATCTATACTAACCACCAGATGCTAGAACTGGCCTGACTGTGTGACTCAGTGTGGTATTGAAGAGACCATGACCATCCAACCTGATCAGATGACTTGGATCTAAAGAATTGGCTCAGCAGTTAAGAGCTGCTCTTCCTGAGGACCTACCTGGGTTTGACTCTTACTGTCTGCACAGTGGCTCACCACCATCTGTAACTCTAGTTCCAGGCTATCCAATACCCTATTCTGGTCTCCATGGACACCAGACACACACAGGAGGCGAAGACTATACATACATACAAGTAAGACATTCCTATACACAAAAATAAAAACTCAGTTGTTTTTTTTTTTTTTTTTTAAGAGGGCAGATAACTTCAGAAACTGTAAGGGCCTTCAGCAAGCTAAACTCTTGCTAATATTGCTTGCTCCCTGGGGACTCAGGTAATGGACTAGCCTCTTCCAGAACATTCCCCTAATTGCCTCCCGTGGTAGTAGGAAAAGAGCTGGGGCACATTCTCACCAAAGTCATTTCCACCAACATATTAGCAGCTATGCAAGCTGGGGGCCATCATGTTCTTGCCATGAGAGGCACTAAGTGGACAGTGACTTCACTTGTTGTAGAGAGGTGATTTTACAGATCACTGGGGACAGGAGGAGCCTAGATTTGTGTGTGACTAAAGCAGAAAGTGTGGGAGGGTTGGACGCCCAGGAGCAGAGACATGTGATCAACTTGCACGTTTTAGAGATGACCTAAGATGCTTTGTGAACAGCAAGAGAAGAACCCAGAACTCCACCTTGGAAACAGACTGGTTTGGCACAAGGGAACATGGCGAATGCATCCCTAGTGAGCAGAGTGTGCACAAAGCTCGCCCTGTGTCCCTTTCACTGCCCTGGCCCAAGGCTTTATCTATTGCTACCTAAGCCTCCCTGAGGTGAGCATGACCCTTTGGGTCACAGAGGAGGAAATCAGCTCACAAATAGACATTTGCCTAGGGCTTTCCAGATCCCAAGATCTTCCAGGATCTTCTCAGAAAAACTGGTTCTTCTCTCACACCTGGCCATTTTTGGAGTGGTCAGGTCCTAGTGGAACTCGGGTGAAGGGCTCATCAGATTTCTGGCCTAGCGTTCATTCTCAAACCAGAGTAGCATAGCTGAGCATCTCCCCTCACACCATCAATGTGCACACAGGTGGGCAGGGTCTNGAAAGAGGGGAGGATGAAAATGGGAGAAAACGCTGAGGAAAGGAGCCGCTTTCAGAACGAGGAGGAGCGAGTTGGGGGCGGGGACGAGGAAGTGGGTGCTAGGCGCACGCCGCCAGCTCCATCCTTGCCCAGCCAGTGCAAGCGCGCAGTCCTAAACGACCCGGTACAGCCGGTGGCGCACAGCAGCAGCACCAGGTAAGGAAAGGTGACCAACGCCTCCCGGCAGACGTCGCCTCGGGATGGGGACGCGGGTGGGGTTGCGCGGAGACCAGGCTGTGGCGTGGCTGCTTTGGCTGCCTGCTTCAGATTCCTGCCGACCCCCCGTCCCCAGATCGACCTCAGGCTGCGCTGCACACAGGAAGCACCTGACCTTGGGCTGATGCCTCTACCTAGATTTCCTCCCTGTCACCCTCAAGGGTCATACCCACCCCAAAGGGGTGTTATGAGCTAGGCTTGCTGCCTCATCCCGCGGATGTGAGGGATGCCAGGGTAGCCTCACACTCCCGTGCCCTCTAGGGTGAAAGAAAATCTTCTTGCGCTTAAAGGCTTGCTTTGTGCCCTCTGGGCGGTAGCGTGGCTCTCCTGATGTATGTGTGGGAGCTTGGAGAGACTTTTGGTTCCCCAGCACCAGTGGAGCGTCTGGGGCTGACAGGAAGGAGGCTGTCTAGTTTCTCAAGAACAGGTCGCTTTGCCTAAGTCCTCCTGGGCTGCTGCCCCATTCCTGAGCTGCTGGGAAGCGAGGAGTTCCCTGTGCTAGACTGGGAGGGACTCTGGTAGCTGTTCTCTGGTAATGGAAGTTCGGAAGTGGCCTTGACTCTGTTTTGAGAAACCCAGTGACCTTGAGCCTGAAAGCCTCAGTTTCCCCCTCTGACACTCACAGGGCAGTAAAGCACCCGTGAGTGGAGGTGTTCCCACTGGTCACTGTCATACACTAACTTTGACATCTACTGAGCCTTGGCATTGTTTGTCTGGAGGTCATATATGTAGCTAAGCATGAAGCATAGAACAGGGCCCAGGGAATGGGGAGGGGTGGGTAGTTCAAGTCTTAGGAGCCCCACCCCTCCCCTCAGACACATGTCAAGGTGGCATTTTTAGGAGACATCTCTCAGATGAGTCTTGGCCAAACCTCTGTTTTCTTAATTATAAGAGAGAGTTATGAATTTCTATAAACATGTTTGCTTTCCCCGGAGGTTATTCAGGACTATGGAATTGATCTCTGAGCTGGATTTGGGGAGAACTGGAAAGAGTAAAGATATTATTTGTGGGCAGGCCTGGCACCAGGCACATTAAGTGTATAATAATTCAGACTAAAGTCGTCATCACAGTACTTCTGGGGACGGGTATTGTTTAACCCCCTATTGCAGATGGAGAGACCGAGGTTCTCCACAGTCATTTTCTGTAGTCCCTGCTGCCGAGTTTGGCTTCCCATCTTCCAAACTGCAAGGGTGATACTGCTTTGTATCATGCTAATCCCAGCCATTAAATAAGACCATGAAATGCACATCCTAGGGACTGGCTCCCAGTATAGACTCAGCTATAGTTCCCTCCTTGTCCCACATGAGAAGAGTCGCTGCACACTTCCTGGAGATGACTGATGGTTGTTAGTGAGAGCTGGTACCCTCACCTAGCATTGCCTCTAAAGCTCAGGAAGGAAGGAAGGTCACTACTCAGTGTCCCACAGAAAGCGATACTGAACTGCCTCGCTTCTGCGGCTGACTCCGCCCTGTGTCACCCTGTCCCGATTACCGCCCCCCCCAGCTTAGTCTCAGCCTGGACAGCTCCCCAGGGTTCTGAGGCAGGCCCATTCCCTCTGTCCTAATGGCTAACTTGTACTAACTGGGTTGACTCAGTCCCTGTCATTCAACTGACAGTGACATCTGAATAGGAGGGACAAGACAGAAGACAAAAATCTGGTGACAGATTCAATCTGCCAAACACTCCTTTTAGAGACACTCTCTCCAGAAGCCTTCCTAGTCATCATGTCCGTCCGTAGGGAAAACAAACCCAGCTGTGGTCCCACTCCACCAACGCCCCGAGGAAGTAAAAGCAGGATTAAACTGCAATCAGAAGGATTTGGTTCATCCTTGGGAAAGAAGTCCCTGATAATGGGGGAAGGGTCTCAGCAAGCCAAAAGGCTCTTTGCCAAAAAATGTTTTAAAACAAGAGTCCATCCGTCCACGTGAAGAGATGGGAAGAGAATGGAGATTACTGAATCCCCAAGACAGTTACCAAAACTCAAAAGATTGTCTAAAGGCCCAACAATAGGGGCAGACAGGTTTTTACTAAAAACAGTTTTTAATGGTTGGGGGACACCCTCATCCATTGCAGACATGGCATGACCCTGGATTTGAGACAAAAACCTAGAAAAAAAGTGGGGAGGAGGGATCAAAAGAAGGTTAGCAACATTTACCTATGGTGCCAGCATTGCTCCCAGGGCTTTCCTGATTTTCTGCAAGGAGTACCTACTTCGCTAATCAGCACGGAGACCTCTGTGGCCTCCAGGGCTGTGGTCTTGCTGAAGGAAGGGAGTGAGTGAAGGAAAGAGTGTTCCTGGTGTGGTTCAGTGAATGGCCATGCCACCTCTGAGACTTCCAGAGCCTCTATAGACAGTATCCTCAAAAGCAATGTTTGGCAGACTGAGTTGGTCACCATCTTGTTTCCTATCTTCTTCCAACTGTCACCTGTCCCAGTTCTCATAAACAGGCATGCACGGTTCTTCTGTGTTCCATACGTATGGGTATGCACCTCCCTGGAGACCCCTGAGGGCAGGGACTATGGGACCCTGGGGACCCCTGGGCGGGGACTATGGAACCTACCTACCCTGTTTTTTCTCTCCCGTTCCTTCACATAGCTTGCATGTGTGTTCTTGTCACAACAGAAGCACACATGCACACGTGGCAATGGCGTGGGAGAAGAAGGAACCACAAATTATTAATGCCAACAGTTATCTGATAGGCTCTGCGTGCTTTCCAGCATCTTAAGTAGCCATCCCACAGCCCTGTGAGAAGAGATAACCCGGCCCTTGCAGACTATAAAATGGCTCCTGGCTGACCACAAAGTGATAGTCTCTGTGCTGGACTCTAGGGCCCTGACATAAGGCACCATCCCTAACAGGGAATGCCCAGATGGATTGAAAAGAACCCTTGGACCCAGACTGCAGGACTTAAGGCGGTACTGGAGACCTCAGGGTGAGATACTTAAGTGATCCTGTAAGAGCCGCCAGCAAGGAAGGTGGTGCTTGACTGAGGACCATTTAACACTCCAGGGGATCTTTCATCAACTGCAGGTCTTTGAATGTCACAATGTCAGGAGGGATGCTCTAGTATATAACTATAGAGGCCAGGGACACTGCTGGACAACCCACGGTACCCCTGAGACTTCCAGAGCCTCTATAGACAGTGTCCTCAGAAACAATGTTTGCCAGACTGAATTGGTCACCAGTGCCTCAGCAAAGAAAGACCCTGCCCTATCTATCTATCTATCTATCTATCTATCTATCTATCTATCTATCTATCTATCTATCTATCACATATATCATCTACTGTATCTATCTACCACCTATCTATCCTATCTACCCATCTCTCTCTCTATCTATCTATCACATATATCATCTACTGTATCTATCTACCACCTATCTATCCTATCTACCCATCTCTCTATCTACCCATATCTCTATCTCTCTATCTCTCTATCTACCTACCTATCTGTATTCCTATCACTCTATCTCTATAAACCCTTCTGTTCTGGACATCTCAGAGAAATTTCTCACAGCATGTGATCTTTCCTGTCATGTTTTCATGCCCCATCCTGCTGGAGCATGTGTCAGTACCATCTGCCTTGTTAGAGCTGACTCGGAGTCCATTTTATGGGCTCCGCCTTTATTTACCTGTTAACCAGTTGATGGGCAGCTGGGCTGTTTTCACTTTAGAGTTGTTATGAAGAGTTTCTGTGAGCACTTGGGTGCAGGCCATTTGGAGGGACATGTACTTTATGGTCAGGTGTGCACTTGGGGGTAGAAGGGTGAGTTGATTTGGGTTCTCCAGGATCCCATTTGTGCCTGCTGTTTGGTATCTTATAGACGTTCGGGTAAACCTTCTGGAGGCATTCTCTTACTTAGACTACACTGCAAAGTCCACAGATCTTTCCCACGCAGCCCATGGCATGGCTGTGTTCTCCTCTCTCTGCTGGACTCAAAGCAGCAAGCTCACTTGCTCTCCGGTCTTTGCATGTTTCCTTTGTCCTTCTTGCCCCTTGCATGGGTAGCCTCAGAGGGATCCTCCCTGGCTTCTCAACCTCCAGGCTAGCCCAGACACTTCCTAGATCATCTCAAACTTTTCTTTGGTCACTCTTTCCTATGTCACGCACACTTGACTTCAGGTGTGAACACCCATTTCCCTCATCTCCGTAATCCTGGGCAAGTAGACTTTCCTCTCTGGGCCTTGGTGACTGATCTGAAAACCCACAGGGGCCCATCATTGACTGACCTCAGAGGTGTTTTCCAACTCAACCTTTATTTGACAGTGTCGTAGGAAGGGTGTGGGCCTGGCCAGAGTGAGAGAAGGCTGGTTAGGCCCATGTTGGGCATGAATTGGAGCAGGCAGAGTAGCCGATTGCTACCATCCTCATGGGAGTATTCTCCAAGAGTATATGAGAGCATTCTCCTGGAGTATATGGGATCTTTGGCCTGGTTTTCAGACTCAAAAATCAGCAGGGGATGATCATTACTACTTCTAGATCCAGCAAAAACTGAATGTTGTGGTCACTGTCAACTCTCAAATTGCCCACTTCTGACAGAATAGCCTCCAAACATCCAAATCAGAGCTAGCCACTCATTCGCTGAGGTGTTCAGAAAACACTCTGTAAGGCTGTCATGTGCCCAACCTGAGCAATTCACTGAAGACAGAGATGGGTGAACATGGCATGTGCCCAAGGATGCCTGTTTAGCAAGGAAGATGGTGATGTTGCTGCCAAGGGGCAGGGCAGCCCTTCAGCCATGTGCTGAAGACCCAAGCACCCCACTGTCCAGAGGAAGTCACTTCCAGAGATTTCAAAAATTGCCTCGGAGGTGGGAGGAGCACAAAGAATGGCCATATAGCCCAGGTGGGGACAGAGAAGGTTCAGAGGCACAGCGCTTTGGAACTTCCAGGCATTCTTGGGGCAGTTAGAACAGCTAGGTGTCAACTGATGTCAGCAGGAGAGGGGGTAGGAAGGGGTCGCACAGTTTACAGGGCCTAGATCCTTCACTGCCAAGTAGACTGTTGGAGCCACATGGGAGTCTAGGCTCCCAAAGAAGTAGTCAAGTTTGCATTTTCCAAAATGCCATTCCTCCAGACAATGGAGAGGAAGGTGGGCTGGAGGAGGGTGCAGACCTCATGCCCACTGATGCTGCCCCGACTCTCCACCTCTACCTTGAGCAGAGATGAGGGCCAGGAATTGTAAGTGGAGAGCAATAGGGAACAGTTAATGCCAGGCTCCTGAGGTCTCTGCTACCATAGTGGGAGGCACCCAGGCTGGTGTGAGCTGGCATCCAAACACGAAATTCCAGGAGATGGAGGCGAGAGGAAGCCAGAGAGAATGGTTCAGACCCAGAGATCTAGATGGCAAAGAAATAAAGGAGACAAAAGCAGAGAGCCAAGAATGACGAAGCCTCCTGGAGACCCAAGTGCGGATAGTGTGGAGGAAAGGGGTGAGGCGACATTACAGATGAGTGCAGGACTTCAAGCTACATGTCCTCCTGCTGCTCTGGCAGGGGGTGACATCAGTCTCCCTCAAACTGCTGCCAATGGATTGGACACCAATCCGAAAGGGAAACTCTCAAGCAATAATGACCCCCCCCCCCGCCACACACACACACACACACACACACACACACACACACACACACACACACACACACACAAAGGCGGTTAGAAAAGGATAGTAGTGTCAGCCAGGGAGCTTTCCAGACTCTACAGGACACAGGAAGACACATGGAGATGACATGTACAGGGGATGGTTACACAGACCACAGGGTGTTTGTTTGTCTGAATAAGACTATTTTTTCCCATGTTTTACTAGCAAATATTAATTGCGTAACAATGGGTTTCATTACAAATTTCCCATGCATCTGCATACTGTGTTTCAATTATTTTCACACACACTTTACGGTCTCTCTTTTCCCTTCCCCATTCTCTCTGACCCCTTTCCTCTCTCTGATTAGACCTTATGCTTTCACAGTTTTGTGTGTGTGTGTGTGTGTGTGTGTGTGTGTGTGTGTGTGTGTACCAGTGAGTTTCATTGGGGCTGTTCATAGGAGGATGGGTAAGGCTTTGCTTACGTGGGAAGTTTACCAGTGCTATACCCCTGAAGAAACTGATCCTCCCAACCTAGTAACACTATCTGTGTGTAGGTTCTGGGAAAGGTGGGGCCTTATGAGCCCCTTCCATGACAGACTGCCACTGGGCCCAGTCTTGTATCATCTTGTACAGCTAAGGACATCAGCTGTGAGTTCAAGAGCCACACAATGCCTGGCTCAGTGCTCCGCACCTTTTCTGCTCTTCCTGCCCACTTCCTTGGGCTCTGACATTCATTTTATCCTTTCTTCAGAGATGGGATCTGAGCCCTGAGGCGGTAGAGATGTCCCCTTTATGGCTGGACCTTTGTCAGTCATTAATTCTCGGTATTTGGACTTTATGGGTCTTAGCTGTCATCGTCAGCCATGGCAAAAAGAAAGGTCTCCAACCAAAACTGACAGCCACACTGTTCTATGGGCATGAACACAGCAGCTTAGACGTGTTCTGATGGGCACATCATGTCCATTTAGCAAGATAAAGCAATTGCTTCTTCATTAGTGCCTGTGTCTTCCCCAGCCACAGGCTGTTGGTGGGTGTGTAGTAATAGAAGTGAATTGCCTCCCGGGGAGTAGACGTCTAATCTAATCAAAAGCCCGTTAGTTACCCTCTTAATGGTCTTGCCTCTGTTGTACCAGCGACCTCATCTTGCCCGACAGGCTAGACTTTCACACTCAGGGTCCACAGCCACCAGGATGTTGATGACAGTTCTACCCCTGTGGCCTGCACAGTGCTGAAGGCTCACACAGTAGGGCAGCAGCTTCCAGCCTCGTGCTAACTTGATTTCTCCATGTCCTGCAATCAAGGCCTGTGGGAGTCAACATTTTAAAAGGAGAATTCACTGGAAATTAAGACATCTTGGTTTAAAGCCAAAAGGTTGGAGTCCACATCAGCTTTCTAGCTCCTGTTGGAAAACGTAATGAGGGGGCCCTGGGCCCAGGGTGACCTTAGCTGTTTAGTGCCCAACCCTCTGGACACAGCACTGCCTGTCACCAAACATGCACACTGGTTGTTAAAGGACACAGCCAATGTGGACAAAGGGATTAGAGCTGATCCTGGCCAGGACTGATGAGGTTTTAGCATGCACCCAGAGCAGCAGAGCATTTTCTGTTGTTTGCTTTTGAGGCAGGCTTTCTAATCCAGCGTAGCCTCAAACTTGCAATTCTCCTGATTATATTCAGGAATTGGACTTGCGAATGGCTCCCACAGGCCATTTGCCTGAGGCCTCCAAATACTGGGGTTATAGGTGCATACCATCGTACCTGAATTGTCAGGTGACTAGAGGCTTAACTTATGTATTATTGATATTGATTGACTGCTTATTTCTTGAATTTCTCATTAATATTTCTAGGCTGTAGATGATCACAAAAGGAGAAAACACTACAAATAAAAAGATTCACTATATTTTACTTTATATTTTCATTAGGTTCATGTTATCTATGTTTTCATATTTTTCACCAAAGGGGAGCATGTAAATGCTCTCTTACACTGTAAGAATTTTCTCTTAAGTTGCTAGTAGTAATTATCAATGGAGAAAGAATTGTGCAAGTAATGTAATAATTGGTATTAACAACCCCCCAAGACAATTATTACAATCCAGTCACTCTAGTCATCAGTATTTGGTGGTATCCTCCCCTGCTTAACACTGACAGAATAGAAGTTCATTGAAATATATCATTCAAATCTTGATGAGGCCTTTATAATCTGAGCACAAGCATTTCCACCTTATTATTTATAGTTTCCAGTCTGTGACAATAGTAGGCATAACGTTTCTGATGAAGTGTAATTGACTCAGCCACTGAGCATCAAAAATCATTTTTAACATTCAAGCCATTGTTAAGGGCGCAGAATATTTTGGGCTTGTCAAGGAAGACGGGTGTCTAGGCCACAAGCATGACTGCAGGGTGCCGGGGCAGGATCTGGTAGACAAGGTGTGGGAGGCTTAAGAGAGCTGATCAATGAGGGGACAGAATGAGACCCCAGAGGAGAAAGGGCAAATACTGGTGGGAAGCTGCAGGAAGGCAGTCATCCACATACTTTACTGTATTGTACTGTACTGATGCCCTGTTGTGAGCTCAGAGATGCTGCGACTTGAGATGCAGTTGCCCCCTGACCCCTTATAGGTCAGACGATATGGTAGTTTGAATAAGAATGCACCCCCCACCCCGGGCTCATATATTTGAAGTAATCAGAGAGTGGCACTACTTGATAAGGATTAGGAGGTGTGGCTCACTAAAGTAGGTGTGGCCTTCTTGTAGGAGATGTGTCACTGGAGGTGGGTTTTGAGGTTTCAAAAGCCTAAACCAGACCCAGTGACTCTCTCTTCCAGCTGCCTGCAGATCCAGATGTAGACTTCTCGGGTACTTTCCCAGCATTGTGCCTTGGTCATGGTGTCTCTTCACAGCCAGAACACTGACTAGGACAGATGATGTTGCACAGGGACAACTTCTCTCCTTCTAGGTGACAGATCTTAAGGGAGACATGAGCTACAGAACCTTAAAGACTTCATGATTATCTAACTGGGTAGAAACTGTCTACGCATCGTTTGCACAAGCTACATGAACCGCTGCCTCAAAATGGCAAAGCCCAGCCTCTCAGAGACCAGACATCTGATATCCCTGGCTGGTAGATCTGCTCCAAGTGACCCTTAGCATGAGGACAGACCGAAACTGGCCATTGGTGGAGTGTCCTGGAACTGTTTTCCTTAGACACCAGCTCTTCTTCATCTCTGATGGCAGTGAATGTATCCGCATAGTCAGCCTGTAGCACACGGAAGATACTGAAAATGCTTCCAGCCTAAAGAAGGCCACAGGGGAGCCCAGCCTCCCAAGGACATGATCAGGACACTTACCTCATCCTCAAGCTGGGCAGATGTCATCGAGCACAAAGCCTGCCTTATCAAGTGTGGCCCACCTCAAGGGATTTCTTGAGTTCTGTTCTAGAAGTGTGTGTTTTGCTCCTCATAAAGTAATAACATTACTAAGTCAATCTGTAGCAAGCCAGAAACTAACTCTAACTACAGCCCTAGAATTTCCATTATACTTCCTGATGATAAAAGTGTACATTTACAAAAAATTATAAAGATCATTTAAGCCCAATAACACTCTTCAGTAGACTAAAATATATGTAGCCACTGGCTTACTTTTTGCACACACAAACTAGTAAACTAAGGAAAATACATGTTCCTGACGGGAGGGGGCAATAAATAGCTCTGTGTTTGGAGATAATCAAGGGGAGATAGTATGGCCACCATGTGGAATACTGGACAGAGATTCCTGCACCTCAGAAATCACTGGGTTACCTCCTCGGTTCAGCATCACATGATGCGCAGATCTCATAAGCCTCTGCCATTCTTTCTACTCTCACCCCATGACAGGGACCTGCCACAGGGACCCTTCCAGAGCCTACACTGTTCATAATGGAAGTCCATCCCCAGTGTGTCATTGGCCAAAGCCCTGACACATTAGGACTACAAAAATCCCACCCTGGCTTGTCTTGCCAAACCCTCTCTGGTCACAGGCCCATCATAGTGCTTCTGGTCCCATCTGACTGAAAGCAGGTGTGGCCAGAAGCCTCTGAGTACGTGGATCAGAAGAACCTCCAAGGACTGGTAGGCTCAGAAGCTCTCTGTGGGTTTGATCTCCTCAGCAGAGTGGAATGTAACAAATCTCCCCTGGCCCAATATCTCAGGAACCTTCTCCCTGTGTAGAATGCATCAGAGTCTGACCATACCTTGGCCCAGGATAGGGTTCTAGCTCTGTAATGATCTTCCCCCTCCCACTTGGCTTCACCCCTCTCTCTACTACTATTGCCACCATCAGGACCTGTAACCAAAGCGACCCTTTCCAGCAAGGGCTCCTCCTGCTATCTACTCTCTACCCTCAGAGCCATCCCCCACCTTCCAATCCTGCCTGCCCTGGCCCCGTTCCCAGCCCACAGCCTGTTTTAGACGGATTTGTTTTAGACTTGCTCTGCCTCTCTCCATCTGGTGACCTTGGCCGTCTTCACTCTCAGACAAGGTGGGACTTCAAATAAGCTTCTGTAAGAGAGAAGCAGACGGTAAGCATGAGGCACACCATCTGTGGAGGAGTCTCAGCGTTCCTCACACGGCCATGGCCCTGACTCCCACTTTTCTCCTCTCAGCAGTGGGCTGTGATGAACCACTTATGGATAGAAACACAGCCTCAGAGAGGTCAAGAGCTTTCCCAGCAGCACAGCGGAGACATGGCTAAGCCAGTCTCTGACATAGACCAGGCTTTCGCCTTCCTACTACATACTGTTGGCTCCCCGGGAAGGCTGAAATGACTCCTCTGGTACAGAGAAGGCAGCCCTAGGGGGTTCTAACCCACCTGAGAGGTGTGGGTTATACGTGATACACGTACAGATGCCCGGGTGTCTTGTAAACCTACCTCTGAACATGGAGAAAACACCTGCCAAGTGCTACCATCTCATGAGTCACTACCTTTCAAAGGTAGACCAGTAACCCTTTGGACTGGCCTTGGAGGCATCAATAACATTGGCTGTTCTTTGCATTTATTGTCAGGGTGGCCTATCTGTGGGTGAGGGATCCTATTCATGTATAGAATGATCAGACAATTCCTTTCGCAAAAAAAAAAAAAAAAAAAAAAAATCAGCACATGCAAGAGGGAAAATGTCACATAAAAAATATAGCCGTAATAATCTGTAAATTTGGTAATGATCATGAGGGGGTGGAAGAGTGACTGACGCTTGGGAGATGGAGGGAGGGAGATGGGATGAACTAGAAGGAATTGAATTCCAAAAGGACTGGCTCTTGACAGCCTATAATCAGCTACATAGCCTCCACCAAGGTACCTGGTTTCTCTGCTTCACTTTGCAAAATAGGGTGACACTGCTATCCCTGTCCACAGCACACAGCTCTCCTACAGGCCTCCAGTTGAGGTAATGGGTGTGGAGAGGCTGGGGGAAGGCATGGCAAAGGCACAGAGGATTGCCCAAGATAACCAGCAGTGTGAATGTTCCTGGCAAGGGTTGGCTGTTTGCTTCTGATACCTATAGAGTGGCCCAGCCAACCACAGGGCTTTGTCCTGTACAACTAATCTGTACCCTGCTGGAAAGGGCAAAACCTTCAAGTAATGAGCTTGGGGCAGAGAGGAGAGCAGGAGAGCTGGTCCCTGGGTGTAGGGTGACTGTACCGGTGATAATGATTAAGGTGGCCGCTGAGATGGTGATGGGAGGTGGGGGTGGGGTGAGAGGGATGTATCCACCTGGCAGACCTGACTGCTGGCTGGCACAGAGCTATGAAGGCCTGAAAGGTACCAGAGCTCTGTAGAGTTGCCTGTAAAGGAGAACTTGGAGCCTTTCATGGACCTCAGGAAAAAAATTGTTTAAGTTCCTGATCAAAACTACAAGAGAGAAAAACACACACTGCAAATAGCAGCTTGTAGTCAGACAACCACAAACATAGTATTAGCCACCTAGCTATATCTGTGCTGTCCTTCCTTTGGAATGAGCATAAACTCCATTCCCAGGGAATATGGTTTCCAACAGAAAGTGGACAGGGCCCTGGACAAGGCTCTAAATGACTGACTGGGAAACGTTTTGTTAGAGGCTCTCCATCAATGGAATTATGTAAGGAGACCCAAGATGGTTGTCTCTTGAGCATGTTGTAAAGGGCTTGAGGAATGCCAGGGGATGTCTGTGTTTAGATTCCACTCAGTTCTCTCATATTTTGTCATATGGAAGACACATAATTGCTTTCTTCCTTCCTGCCTCCCTACCTCTCTCCCTTCCTTCTTTCCTTCCTTCCTTCCTTCCTTCTTTCTATTCATGTATGTAGAATTGGAAGAAATTCAAGATGTTCTAATCCTGTCTCCTCATTTTTCTGCCAAGGAAACTGAGAGTATAAAGTCAGAGTCACACCAGAACCTAGACTGGAGATCCAAATTTGTAGTAGGTTGCCCTCCTCACTCCAGCTCCTGCCCTAAGGCTTTTATCTCCAAGGTGGCAGGGAGTTGCGCTTCTCTGCCAAAGCAGGGAGTCCTCAGCTTTACTTCTTGAGTACCAAGGCAGAAGTTTGCCTTGGCTCCTTCTAGCTCCTGTCGATTCGGCCCTTCACCAGGCCTCCCTCACCCCTGCGTGCCGACCCATGCTCATGATCTGCTTTGACCAGAACACTTCAATTCTGAATCTATTAAACATGAGCAGTAGCTACAGAGCTACAGTGGAGAACACGTGTGTAAAAGGTGTAACAATGTAGCCTGACAGTTTGGAGTGCCTGATAAACTGGGCGTTACTAAGTGACAATAGTGTATTTGGCTACTCCAGCTAAGTCCCTGGTCTCCCATTGCCTGTCAGGGAGCAAGCTAAAGGGACTCTTAGTCCTAACACTTGTCAGAGCTCACACTCCAATGGGGAATGGCAACAAACAGGAAAACAAGCCAGGCAGGTGTAGGCAGGAGGCTGAGGCAGGGGAATCAAGAATTCAAGGTCATTCTCCCCTACACAGTAAGTTCAAAGTCAACCTGGCCATGAGATTCTGTCACAAAAAATTAAGTAGTTAAAAAATATGGGGTAGTTGTACAATGAAGAGGAGCCAAGCGGGCCCCTCCTCAGACCGGATACCTATGCTAAGGTAATGAGCCTGTACCAGCAGGGTAACCACAGAGTTGGTGGCAGAAGCAAAGGAAGGTAACAGGGAAGAGAGAGGCTAGATATAGAGGCAGGACACACAGGACTAGCCTGTGGTTGAGCGCTGGTGTGAAGGAGAGGCAGGGAATTCAGGATAACACCGATGTGTTTCACAGACCAGGTCTCTGAACAATGCATTTGAAGGCTGGGCAAAAGCAGACTAGAAAAAAAGACTCAGGGGCCCACTTCCTGATTCCAGACAGACAGACAAGTGTATAGACAGCCAAGTCTATAGACAGAAAGTAGTCCAGTGGTCACCAAGGCCAGAGGAGGGGGCCAACAAGGATAGGATCTCCTTCCTGCTGTGTACAGTGTGATAAAGCTGTCTAAAGCTGCTGGATTGTGCCCCAAAACCATGACTTATAAGAATTTCAGCCTAAGTGGGAAAAGGGATGAAACAGAAATAACAGCTTTCTCAGACAAACAAAAAACTAAGGGACCTTGTCCCCAGGTGTGGCTTGCCCAACTCCATGCATGGCTGTCAGATACCAAGTAGATGTCACCGCAAAGGAGACATGACAGCTGAGCTGCCCAGAATCTGGATGGTGTGGGGAGGGCATGGGTGCTCACACTCTGACCTAGACCTTGTACAACACCCTGCCGGTCTCACCAGTGGCTGTGTGGCTTTAGGCAAGTGTCGTGCTCTCTCTGAGCCTCAGTTTCACTACCTGTCATGTGGCGATAACATTGACCCCTGCTGCAGATGTTTTACCACCTACAAGTGCCTAGCCTGGTAGGTGACTGGTACGTGGGAATGGTCACTGTCTTGGCTTTGAGTCAAAGTCACCTCTCCCTCTTGGGTCCATCCATCAACCTAAAGAGGCCACTTTGAACCCATTACCCTGCTCTGTGTGAACGGGAGCCTGGCTAAGAGGCAGCAAGGCTCTTGTCTACCTGGGCCAAGAGCAGCAGCTGCAGACCTTTGCCCCAGATTCCAGATGACATTCAGATATGCTCACCTTTCGTTCTGCCTGGTGCGTGCGTGTGTGTGTGTGTGTGTGTGTGTGTGTGTGTGTGTGCGCGCGTGTGTGCAAGGTGACATGAGGACAAGCAAAAGCTCACTCTGGCTTTAATCACCCATGTCCAGAAGAAGCAGAAGCGTGGAATGAAGGGCCCTGTGAGGCTGGGCCTTCCCTCCAAGCAACAGCTTCTACCAGATGCCTTCCTGCAGTGAAGGCCATGACCAAATGTCCCATGTCCTGCCCACTATGTATGAGGAAGCAGCTGCTGGTTTCACCACTAAAAAGAAAAAAGAAAAAANGGACAATGGAGGGAGAGTCTCATCTCAAAATAAATGAGTAGATAATTAATAATTATGATGATGAGAGTGGGTGTTTCTAGACCCAAGAAAATGCTGCCTTTCTCAAAGTATGTGCTCTGTGTGCACACATCCATACTTATAATATACACATATGTATGTGTCCATATTTACTCATACCTTCAGACACACAGATTCACACACTAATTCACATATGCACACAACATACACATGCACACTCACACTCTCACACACATACTCTCTCACACATACATACTCACATATACACTCTGATACACACACTCACATACACACACATTCACACACACACTCATACTTGATACACACTCACATGCACACTCACACCTTTACACATACACTCATACTTAATACATATGCTCACATGCACACACACACTCAATATACACTCTCACACATATACTCAATACACACACTTAGATACACACTCTCTCACACATACACTCGATATATGCTCTCCCATGTATACTTGATGCACACACTCATACACACTCACTTGATATACACTCTCACAAATACACTCAATATACATACTCACATACACACTCACACACATTCTCACATAAACACTCACACTCAATATACACACTCACATTCATACACTCTCACATACACACACACTTGCTATACACTCTCAAATGTATGCTCCACTCACACACTCACACTCAATACTCACATTCACACTCACACATACTTAATATACACTCTCACCGATACACACAGTCACATGCACACTCATACATTCTCACATACACACTCACACTCAGTACACACATATGCACACTCACACACTCAATATATACTCTCACACGTACACTCAATACACACATTCTTTCACACACACACACACACACACACACACACACACACACACACACACACACTCGGGGCTGGTTCCTCTGAGTCTCCTTGCATCTCTCAGCCCTTGCTGCCCCTCCCTGGCCTGCACTGAGGCTCTGGAGAACTGAGACCTGCTGTGTCAATTTCGTTTCCCTGGCCTTCACCTCAGGCTTTCACAGGAAGCTAAGTCCAAGAACCAGCTCGAGTACCCCCATGTCATCACTTCCTGACAGCCCTAGGAGGGCAGAGAGCACTCCTAGGAAGGCCCGGCATCATTTCAGCCACAACCAAGTACACACAGTCTAAGTACCAAGTCTCCTTGCCAGTCATCCCGTGCAGTGGCGGCTCTGAAGTCTGGGGAGCTCTGTCCTTCTGTGAAGCATGAAAGCCATGGTGCTTCAATAGCTACCTGCTTCCTGAGGCCATTTTGGATTGCTTCTTGGGAGTTGGTTCTGAGGTGTTTCTCCCTTCTCCACTTCAGGTACATAAACACTGATGGAAATGGGCTGCCCCCTGGAGACCCATTGGTGTGGGTATCCGGTCATTTATGGTATTGGGCAGGGCCCTCCATCTGTGCCTGCACACGCAGGGATGCCTGATGGGTGGCAGGAGTCCTGTTTCTTCCTAACTGTAGCATCCTCTGTGCATTCTTCCTGTCCCCTGCCAGAAAGGACATGCACCTTGACTTGCAGAACACCATCTCCCACCTCAAGCTCCTCCGGGTGTCTCCTCTCCATGTGGGCCCTGCTTTCGCTGGTACCTCGTTTCTGTCTTCCATGGCTCTTTCACTTCCCCTGAAGAGAACTTGGCACAACTGCAATTAAATTAAGTAAAAACTACCCTCAAGGACCAGGAGGTGACAGGAGACGAGGACTTGGGAGAAGAGTAAGAACATACGGGACAAGGAAGGATGGAGAGCCAGCTTGCCAGGCAGTAGGAGCAGCACACACAAAGGTGCACAGTCAGAATGGCACTCTTAGAACCAAGAGAAAGTGAAGCTGCCAGAACTGTGTTCCTCAGACAGAGGGCATTCAGCAGGCAGGAGCTGGCACAGAAGGTGGAAGATAGGACCATTCACCATGAATGCCCAGCCAAGAGTCAGTAAGAGACAACAAAGACAGGTCATGGGAACCGACCAGAGCATGCTCAGTTCCCCCACAGAGAGCCCAGTATGGCTGGGTAGGTGTAACAGGTACCTAAGAGATCCACTGAGTCCCCTGCCTATGAGTGCTTCTGAGTGCTGCCCATGGAGGCCACCCAGGATGAGGAGCACACAATGGCCTTGTTAACGAGGTGACAGTGGCAAGGGACAGCTGTAGCCAAAATCAAAAGCTTCTCTCTGCATGTGTGTTGGGGCTTGCTCTGCATGGGTAGGTTTAGGAAGCACCTCTTTCAAATGCATTAAGCAAACATAAGGAGCTGTTGTCAGGAAACGCATAACTGTACGACTGAAATATTTGTGGTCAACTTGTGAGATAGGAAAGGAAGTGGCTGAACAAATATTATAAATTTGTCACATGTACAGAGAGGTAGAGTCAAACTGCTTGAAACTGTATCAAAGATAAACAAGATGTTGTGCATATTACTTTCTCAGCTTTACATAACTGCTCAGGAGTATTCAATATTAAAAAAAAAAAAACAAATAAAACAAAAAAACACATTCCTACCTTCAGACAGTCACCAGGGCCAGAGCTCCAGGATGAGCATTAAAGTGGGGAAACCACATAAGAACACACATGCACACACTCCACACTGTACACACTTTTCCCTCTATGTGGGTGATGGAAAAGGATGGATGGATGGATGGATGGATGGATGGATGGATGGGTAGATAGATGGGTGGGATGGATGGATGAATAGATGGATGGGTGGATGGATGGATGGAGTGGATGGAGTGGATGGAGTGGATGGATGGATGGATGGATGGATGGAGTGGATGGATGGATGGATAGATGGATGGATGGATGGAGTGGATGGAGTGGATAGATGGATGGATGGAGTGGATGGATGGATGGATGGAGTGGAGTGGATGGATGAATAGATGGACGGGTGGATGGACGGGTGGATGGATGGGTGGATGGACGGGTGGATGAATGGGTGGATGAATGGGTGGATGAATGGGTGGATGGATGGGTGGGTTGGTGGATGAGGGGATAAGTGGATGGACAGGTGGGTGAATGGGTAGATAATAGATGATGAATGATAAGATCCAATTGATTAGAAAAACTGAAGTCTAATCAAAGAATGAGCATTAAGGACAAGCCACCAGAACTTGAACTGTGTATATTAGTCAGCTTTTCACACAGCAACAAAATACTTAAGGTAAACATGGAAATAAGGATTACTTGGGCTTGCAACTCCAGAGGTACCAGGCTATGGTCTCTTGGCCCTGTGGCTTTGGGCTTATGGTGGCATAACGCATCATGGCAGAAGTGCATGGCAGAGAGGTCTGTTCCCCTCATGGCAGTCAGGAAGCAACAGCAGAGACTTGAGGGGATCAGAGGCCCAGTACCTCCTTCATTCAGCTAATCCTAATGACCTCATTTCCTCTCCATAGGCCCTACTTACTAAAACTTCCACCACCTCTAGTAACTCCTCAGGCTGGTGACCAAACCTTTGACATACGGGTCTTTGGAGACCACTTGTCCAACTGCAGGCCTGAGTCTGAGTTTGGGTTCTGCCAGGCATCAGAGGAGTGACAACACTTGGGTCTTTGTCCACATCACCGCTTGAAGTTAAGTGGAGACAATTTCTCTCATCCCTAGGGCTGTTCTTGGGATCCCATGATGTTTTCCTGCTGTATGCAACATCACCCAGGCCAGGCCTGTAATCCAGTATAGATTTGCTGTAGTTTGCTGATCTATCTATCATCCTCTTAGTGGTGGAAACTCGTGTTGTCTCCATATTTTTACCACATCCAAGCCTGGCAACAAAGGTGTAATTACTGTAATTACTGTCCATGCACCTGTGCTTATATCACCTCAGGCTGGGTAACAGGAAAAAGAATTGGTTAAATCTTAAGTCCTTTAAAGAGACGTCCATTATACATTTAAGAGAAATTCGGAAAAGGAGGTTATAGAGTGATGTGTAGATGATATGGCCCCTTAGTGCGAGCATTCGACTCACAGGCCAGGGGGTGGGATGGAATTAGCACCACACAGATGCCCCCTGTCTTCAGAATGCTTGCATGGGGGTGGGGGGGGCTCTAGAAGCTTCATGCTAAACAGAAAGACTGAGAAATGGATCCCGGAAGACTTAGAAATCATAACAGTCACCTGTGCATCCCTGGCACCCAGAGCTCTGCAGCATATCCAGAGAAACGATTGTAGAAGAAAACAGGAGGGAGGGAAAGAGGGAGGGAGGGAAATAGGGAGGGAGGGAGGGAGGGAGGGAGTTCTAATCATATTGAGAGCTGTTTCACTCCGATGTGAAGACTCTCCCAGACATTAACTTGAATACCAGCCCGATGCCAAAATGCCTACAGCCAACTGTCAAGGAAATGCAGAGAAAATTATTATCAGAAATATGGAGTCTCAAAAATGTCTGTCCTTACTGCTCCCCCCCGCCCCGCCTCCAAAGTTAATTAAGTGTGGTGGTAAGACCTGTGCTGTTCGGGCTCTCCCTGTAATGAAAAACTCCTCCAGAAATAATACGCAGAGGCTCAGCTCACAGGGCTAAGAGGCTGAGGCAGCCAGAGCAGCAGAGGGTACTGGGGAACCCTGGTCCCTGCTCCAGCACAGGCATTGTAATCAGAAGCTGCATCTGTATTCAGATCACACAGCAACTCCAGGCCAGAGCTCTAAGAGGCAGAATTTATGTCCCGCGGAGATCCGCTCACTTCTGAGAGGGTTCAGCTGTCATTTAGATTTCCACAGTCTCGGTCCTCAGGAGAGCCTGCCTGCAGCTCTCAGAAAAACCAGGGTGTAAAAGGAGCTAGCCATGAAACAAGGAATGACCTTGTTTCTCATCCACGGGAAACATAGGCTGTCCCTACTGGAGGGGACTTGTGGAGGTGATCTGGTGACAGGGGTTGTGTGTACAGGAAGGAAGAAGAGAGAGAAAGGGGGAGGAAAGGAAGGGAATTGGAGAGAGGGAAGGAGAGAAGGAGAGAGGGAGGGGAGGAAAATCACTGAAATGCCTAGAAGGTGATACAGTGGTAGAGTAACCACTTCCAGCCACATGGTGGGCTGTTATATAGCCATTAAAACTGGGTGAGCTGTGTACCAGCTGATTTGAAAGTGGTAATGTTCACAAATACAAACCAATAACACTTAGACATGGGTGTTGAACCCTGAGCAAGGATGGAGCTGACAGTTTATGGAGACAGCAGGTGATAAAATTAAAACCAAGATTAGCCCTGTGCCTGCTTTTGTACGGGAGATAAGGATGCTTCGAGATTGTTGAGGCCTGGGGAAACCACGATGATTTTGTAGCAGAGAAAAGCCAATATAACATTTGCAGTTCCACATCCACCACAAAGCTGGATCCATGCGTTCTTTGGCACATGGTCCCAAGTGGCTGCTTTTAGGTGACAGTGGCAGAGTTGTCAATTCAGCAGACACCCTGCAGGCTGAGAAGAAAAGAATACAGGCTGCCTGGTTCTTTCTCTGAAAAGGCTGTCAGCCCCCAGTTTGGAGTGTTTCACACACTAAATAAGAGTAAATTGAGTGCATTTATTTACCCACTCATTCAATGCATCATTTAATCAACTGAGGACAAATGTCTACCAGTGGGGTCGGGTAGCCACCAGCAGCAAATGAAAGTAGGCTTGTCCTAGACCTGCCTTCCACTTTTTTTTCCCTCCTGGTATTGTAGACTTACATCCTGGTACCCTTCACCATCCAACACGTGCCCTGATCATCTTGGTATTTCCTAAGGAAGGATACCCAGAAGTCCCCATTGCCTCCTGACCTCTCATCAGGTGATGGATGTCTAGAAAGACTCTCATCTTGGAACAGTCATGTTGTTGGTCTAATTCTGAAGTGCTAAACACTTGATCTTTACATTTTCAGCTCCTATGACCCCAGAGAGGGTAGCCAGTAGTGTTGTACCTTAAGCCATCGATGGAAACAGGCACCAGCCATGGAGAAGGACATGACAGCCTATGTGTGTGATCTCTTGCATATAAAACCTAAGCCACCTCAAGATACATCCAGCAGTACCTCAGTCTCCATGAGGAACCTAGAAGATAGATACATACTACAGACCTGAGAGAAGTCTGGCTTGGAAGGCCTGCTGAAGACTGGGGTGTGAGCTTTTAAGGCCCTGCCTTACTTCGTTCTTACCTATGTCCTACACTTTACAAGGAACAGCTTGATCTATTGCTAGAACAGCATTGGGTCAGTCACTACACCCTCCCAAACTTTGGCTTTGTTGGGAGTCCAGTGCTTAGGGCTAGAAGAAAAGCCACCAAGGCCAAGAAGTGAGTGTAGAAGCCATAGGGCCTCAGAATGGAGCCCAATGGCACGGTTCATTCCTGCTGCTTGGACTCTACTGCATTGAAAGTCACCATCAGTGTGGTCCTCACCACCCTCATCTTCATCACCATTGCTGGCAATGTGGTCGTCTGCCTGGCTGTCAGCTTGAATCGTCGGCTCCGCAGTCTGACCAATTGCTTCATTGTGTCCCTGGCAGCCACTGACCTGCTTCTTGGCCTCCTGGTGATGCCCTTCTCTGCCATTTACCAGCTGTCCTTCAAGTGGAGCTTTGGCCAGGTCTTCTGCAACATCTACACCAGCCTGGATGTGATGCTCTGCACAGCTTCCATCCTCAACCTCTTCATGATCAGCTTGGACCGCTACTGCGCCGTCACGGACCCACTGCGGTACCCCGTGTTGGTCACCCCTGTTCGAGTTGCCATCTCTTTGGTCTTTATTTGGGTCATTTCCATCACCCTGTCCTTCCTCTCTATTCACCTAGGATGGAACAGCAGAAACGGGACCAGAGGGGGTAATGACACCTTCAAGTGCAAAGTGCAGGTCAACGAGGTATATGGACTGGTGGATGGGCTAGTCACCTTCTACCTGCCTCTTCTCATCATGTGTGTCACCTACTACAGAATCTTTAAGATCGCCAGGGAGCAGGCCAAACGGATCAACCACATCAGCTCCTGGAAGACAGCTACCATCAGAGAGCACAAAGCCACTGTAACACTCGCGGCCGTCATGGGAGCATTCATCATCTGCTGGTTTCCTTACTTCACTGCCTTCGTTTACCGTGGGCTGAGAGGGGATGACGCCGTGAACGAGGTGGTCGAGGGTATTGTCCTGTGGTTGGGTTATGCCAATTCAGCCCTGAACCCCATCCTGTACGCCACCCTCAACAGAGACTTCCGCACGGCGTACCAACAGCTCTTCCACTGCAAGCTTGCAAGCCACAGCTCTCACAAAACTTCCCTGAGGTTGAACAACTCCCTGCTGTCCAGGAGCCAAAGCCAAGAAGGTAGATGGCAGGAGGAGAAGCCCCTGAAGCTTCAGGTGTGGAGTGGGACAGAATTCACACACCCCCAGGAATGCCCAGTCAGGTAAATGGTGTGGGTTGGAAGTGCTGGGAGACACCCCACCCTCTGTGTAGATGCTGCTGAGACCAGTCCATGAGCATTTTACAGAAATCATCTCTCATCCTCTTAGGTAGACCGTTTACCTTCCTTTTAAAAAGGCCACATTAAAGGTGACAGAGATCTTACCAAGAGCCACGGAACTGGGACCTAGACAGAATGTTACTCACTCCAGAGCTCAGAGGCCCTTCTTTCTTCCGAGATCAGATGAGATCGGGCGCGTTCAGGGTGCTATGGCCGTAGACAGGTCCTTCTTTCTAATGTAACTGCCTTTCCATCAGGAAGCCTAAGTAAGGCCCAACTCTGCAACTCAGGAGTTGTGAGTGATCAGTTATACCCTGGGGCTAGGGGGTGGAGGAATGAGAATGGCAGAGATTGGAAGGTGTGGCCTCAGTAGAACTGCAGATGTGGGCCTCGTGTGTAGAGTTCAGGGAAGGACAGACACAAGGACTAGGGACAAGTGGGCTTCATATAGCTGGGCTTCAGAAAGGAGGACGCGGTTAGCAGATCTGGATTGTGGAGAGAAGGCTATCATGACCTCTTTGACGTGAGCTAGCGAAGTGAGCCTGGAGATATTTAAGAAGGGAGTTGCATCGATCCCTGGGTTGGGGAGAGAGAAAAGCAAAATCTTGTCGGCTACTTAACAACAACAAAACAAACAAAACCTGTAGAACCCCGGGTAAGAGGAGTGCAGTAAGAAGAGTGCGTGGGAAGTGCAGGCTAGGAAGAGAAACAGAATCAAGATGAGATTTCAATAAACTCACTGGGGGACAAAGTCACGGCAGTGTGTGGCAGGGACCCAAGGCTCTGCCTTGGGAGGCACTGAGGAAGCTTGATGTGTGCAGAGCCAGCGCCTGCTTGAGGCATTAAGAGGGTCAAGCCCGCGGGCTGGAGAGATGGCTCAGCCGTTAAAGGCTAGGCTCACAACCATAAATATAAGAGGGTCAAGCCCCTAACAGAGGAGTTGCTCAATGAAGGTGGCTTCTCTTTCTCTTCCCATAAACCACGCCTTAGCCCCCTACAGTGCTGGTCAGTGGAGCCTACCCAGTCATTCCTTTCATTATCCATTCATTTGCAAGCCCGGATGGTAGGATCTGAGTTCTGAGGGACAGCTGGGAGGTAGAACTGCCCATACCAGGCCCTCCTGTAGGCTGGTCCTCCCATAGACTGCACACCTGCTCCTCTCCTCCCTTCCTCTGGAGAAAACCTTAGTGTTCCTGAACTCTTGCTACAGTGTTTAAAAATTGTATCATTCTGGCCTCTGGACCTTCCCCCAGCCCCACCCTCATCCCTCCCTATCAAGTCCATCCTCCAAGCCAGCTCAGGGTGTCCCCGCACCTGGAGACTTCCTTGTCCCAGCCTGATGGATAAAACACTCCCCTCAATCATATTATTCCATTTCTTTCACAAAGCTGATTAAGTTCATCGTGGAGGAAGGATAAAGGATAAAGACACAAGGGTTATAGACTAGACAGGAGAAGAAGAAAAAAAGGTCCTGTTTGGTTAGTCCTGTGTGTTACTTGATAGCAACCATCCCTTCTAGCTTCTTAGCAGCCTATTTTAACACACTTGGCAGAGATGACTAATTTCCACCCGGGTCCTTCCATTTGCTATCTACAGAGGCCAAAAGAGGGCATTCGATTCCCTTAGAATTAAAGTGATAGACAGGTGTGAGAATCTGACACAGATGTTGGGAATAGAACTGTTTTCTCCAAGAGCAGCTCTTTAACTCCTAACCTCCACTTCATAGACAGGCAACCTAGACCCATAGAGTCCAGTAAATTTCCCCCAAGCACTGCATGGTAGGACATTCCCAGAGGCTCCGTTACTAAGTCCTCTCTGGGTACTGGCACTTGGTGAGTCGGAATGTCCACATTTTCTTCTAGCCCTCAGGGTCGCCCTTGGTATAGGCTGGAGAAAGCCAAGGTCAGCCAAGAGGTGGTGCTTGCTGCAGAGTAGACCCAGAGCTCGGATCCCTCCCGGGGAGCTCAACTGTGGTCTGTCTTCAGCTTCTGGGAACAGTGAGCAGGTGGGCTCAGCAGAAAAGAGGGATCAGAGAGCCCACATACTTCTCTAGAATTGCAGGAGACTAAGAACAGCCAGGTTTTCTCTCTGAGCTTCCTGGGCCCCGTGAGCTTTCTCATCCCTCAGTAAGGTCAGCTCCCAGCTTCCCTGCTGACTGACAGCATGTCCTCTCTGCTCTGTCTGAGGGCAAGAGCAGAACTCACCCAAAGCCTTTAACCATACCAAGAATCTTGAAGGCAGCCGACCTGGACTCCCCTGAGTGGAGAGGGGCAGGGCACAGCCAGACAATGTAGAGTTCTCGGGAGAGGTTAGCAAAACTAACTAACCCTATCTTTCTAGCTTGAGGCTCTGTCTGCCCCTCCTCATCCCCATTGTGGGGGACACCTTACCCATCCTACCCCCTGATTCCATCACTAGATGTGAACTTTTTACCAAATGTTTACCCAACCCTTGTTAGACACCAGTGCTCTCAGCACATAACCCTGGACAAACAGCAGAGCTTCTCACAGGGTAGCCCTGAACCAGCAGCTGCCCAGAGACAAACCAACTGGTGTTGGGCCACCACCTTTCCAGACATGACAGAACTAAGGTTCCAATCCATACCTGTCTGTCTTTCAAGCCTGGCCTCTGTCCAACAAACACCTGGATTTGAACTTGGCTCTGCTTTTGATAGACACCTCAGACTCAGTCCTGTAGATACCAGAAGGGGAAGCAGAGGCATTGGAAAGCTTTGATCCATCTGTAGTGCAGAGCAAGCCGAAAGGCTGGGCCCTTGGGATCTTATTCCTCTACTCACTCCAATAATCTCTGCAGAAATAAGATGCTCAGGCACCTAGCCTATTGGTACCTCTGAGTGAGAACTTCTCCATTCCTGCAGAGCCCCTTTGTTTCTGCCCCTGGTTTGGCAAAGACCAAGGTACCTCGAGGGCTAGAGTCCCAGTTGGGTACCTCCATCTTCACCTTCCAACCCTCCTCTTGCCAAGGAGCCAGAGTGGCCTCTAGCCTGAGTCTGCCTTCCTTCCCTCTAAAGTCACCCAAGCTCTTTCAAAAAGCAACTCAATTGTGGTTCAACGCTTCTGTTACTTTTGGAATGAAGGTCAAAGTCTACCCAGTCACAGGCTCTGAATACCAGGAGCCTGCAATTGTACTAATCTCCCCTTGTGTACCTCCTAGGCTACCACATGCTATCCCACCTTCAATCCAGGTTATGTTTGCCCACTACATCATAATCTCCCAGAGGGCAAGTCCTGCCCACGTCAATCTCTGCTGGGTCCCTGAGAACCAGCACTGTGCCTGGCAGGCTGATGAATGAATGAATTCCTTGTCCTACATCTCTGAAAACCCTAAGAAGTGTTCAGAGTTACCCACTGCTAAACATCAGGAAACCAAACCTCAAAAAGGGAAGTTGGGGAGCTTAGAAAAGCTCAGAGAGAGCTTGTTCCCTTTTCTTATACATTGAGTCACAGGAGGTCCTCCTCCAAGGCTTGGTGCCAGGGGCAGATCTCACAGAAGCATTCAGGGCCATCTCTGAGTCATAGAGCCTCTAGTGGGAAGTCTCCCCCCCCAACCCACCCACCCCCACCAGCTGTCACAGATGGGCCTGGAAGAGCTAAGACACATGATGTGACATAAAAAGTGTCTCTAGGTAGGACAGCCATACATAGACCCTTCACGACAGCATGAGCTCACTATGCAGGGGATGGGAGATGAGAGGGAGGGGTATGGGGAAGGGGGAGGAGGAGGGTGCTCTGTTTACTGTTTCAAGCTCACACTCTGGAGATGAGGCTCCAATATCCATCGACACGCCAGAGCTTTGTGTCTAACAGGCATGCTTCCCTAGAGGAGCTGTTATTAAGAAGGGAAGTTTTCTTCATGGGCCTAAATGTGTTGGCTGGTTCAAGAGCCCAGATGTGTTTATTTCCATTATATAGCTCTCTGACACAGCCTAGATTTTTAGCACATTGGTTTCAGCATTTAACAGCTCCATCCCAAACAGCAGCTGCCCTCCCTCCCTCTCTGGGGTCCTGCTGGCTGTCTTGTGTCTCCCTATTCTGATATTAGCTGCCTCAAGGTTGGATGGACCCAGTATGAGTGACTGGTGACACTTGTCAGTCTGAGGCAGCCACTCTGACTGCATCTGAGAGTGAAGGCGCAGGCCCTTACCATCCCTGGTGTATGGCAGGCACGTGGACAAATGTGTTTCTTTGCCATGCTTCTCTTCCTCTTCCCATCTGCATTTCATCTTCTTTCCTTCTTGTTTCTTCCCAGTCAGTTCACCCATTCACATGCCAGTGGTTTCTAGAACCTTCACAGAAGCATATGGCTACTGCTGTAATTAATTCAAGGGAACTTATATGCCACCAAGAGAGCCCCCAGTTCCTTTTTTTCTTACCTCCCAGTTCCCACCACTCATTCCTTCAGCCTCTAACTCAAGGGAAGCCCCCTGTCTCTGTGGAGTTATTGTCCCTCCTGTTTGTGCCTGGCTTCTTTCACCTAACATGATGTTTTAAAAAAGAAATCCATTTTTATCGTGTCTGGTCTTACTTTATCCATTTTCTTTGTCTTTGCTTTTCTACCATTCCTTCCTTCTAAGACCCATTCCTCCTTCACTGGGGACAGGTGAGGGTGTAATGAACACAGAGAGGTACACTATGGGCTTTGGACACAGATAGCCATCTACAGGCTTGGCTGAAGAGATCTAGGGTAAGGCGGTGTCTGGGACCACCTATCTGACCCATATCCGACACTCTTCTTTCTTCCTCCCAGGTGAGTTCCAAATGTCCAGCTACTGCAAAGCTGCTCAGTGAGCAGACAGTCTCAGCCACAGAAAGCCATGGCTGCTGCTTCTTTCTCTGCAGAGAATGTGGGCTATGAGAGCTCCTTTTATTCTCAGAGGAAGTGGGGGAGGGAGACTAGAAAGAGCAGTGGGGACCCTGCTGTGGTTGCTCACTGGAAATAGCACATCTGGGGATGGGGCCAGATGGAAGTTGAACCCCTACTTCACCTTCTTCCCCAGACTGTGCCCCTCCCCTGGCCTCTCTCTAAGGCAGGTCAGCAGGCACTACCTTCCCAGGGGGCCTAGGAGGAGAGGAAAGGGCCACACCGACTTGTTAACTTTCACCTTTAGGAAAAAAAAGACTTCACCCAGCTGAGCAGACAAGGGAAAAACCCAAAAGCCCCTTTCCCAGAGAGACACAGCCTCCAGAACAGCATGTAACTTGGTAGCACAGAGAGCCCTCCACCCTGCACTTGATGCTCTGGGCAGAGAGCAGCCAGTGTGTCCTATTGGGGACACACCTGGAAGGGTTGCATGCCTTCCAGGACCCACAGAAGATGTTCCAGCAGGAAACAGATGGGAAATTTTTTTTCCTTCAGAGTGTCAGATAGGTTCCATATCTAAATTTGTAAGAGAGAAGCCAAAGATCTTATTGCGTGTGCCTTTGCAGTATGATGTCTATGTTAAGATGCACAAATACTTAGCCCTAGACTGGGATTGCCTGCACGGTTGAGCACTGTGCCTCCCTGCACAGGTTCTTAACCTAGAAATGGCTGCCCATGCTATATAGCTGAGGTATATGCAAGGCCCAGCAACTCCGAGTGTGTAAGAACACACTGTGACATCTGCACGGTGGTCTATCTCCTAGTGGTGCATTTCTCAGATCGTGTCAAATCGCTAAATAACACATGACTATTGCTCCGTCTGCCAATAGCTCACAGGTAGCCATGATCAACAAATAGATGCAGGAAGGTGGCTGTGTCCCACTAAAGTATTGTTTACCGACACCAAAATGTCAGTTGCATAACATTTTCGTGGGTCATGAAGTGCTACTTTACATTTTTATAGCCATTTTAATTTAAACAGACAGTAGGTAGGAATGGACCCATGGACTATAATTTACCAATACTGGTGTAGGGCAAGACATGAATACCAACTCCCAGCTATACACTCTGGGACTTTAGGCATATGCTTGCCCTCTCTGAGCCCCAGCTTTCCCCTCAGAAAAAAAAAATAATAATAACGGGTATTAAACCTACCCCCCTAAAAGGGGCAGGATGAGATTTAGCACCAATTCACACACAGTGCCTGTGTCTACACCTGGAAAGCGGTGGGTTTTATTCCCTGGTGGCCTTTTTGCATAGGAAGAAGCTGAAACGTTTGTGGCTTCCGTGGCTTTCTCCGGACACGACTGAGTCACTCAAGTTGTCTCCTGAGCCTGAGCCTCCTGTCCTTCATCTGGAAGCTGGGAACTTGGATTCGTCACAGGAGACCCTTCCCACCATCACTACATATCAATGCTTAACAAGGGAGGGAAATTATGCGCACAATCCCTGCTGTGTAGTGTCAAGAATCTCTGGCAGTGGCGATGGGGAACGTGGGAACGTGGTTTTCATCCCGATGGGTTGCTTAGTGTGTAGAGGCAGATACAATGAATTTGTTCTTGTCATGATTAGCTACAAGTGCCAGAACAGGGCCAGGTCAGGACATCGCCTATGCCCAAGGTGACTCTGCAACAAGCTCCCCAGCCTCTGCCTGCTCTGTAAGTGTATCTGCTGCCGGCTCTGCCTGCTCTGTAAGTGTATCTGCTGCCGGTGACTCTGAGAAGGTCACACCTTTCTCAGCGACCCAATTTTCTCACCTGTAAAAGAGCTGGTTCTGCTCCTGCAGAAATAGCAGTGAGCCCCAAGGGTCTTTGCTTTGGGGTGGCACTGGTATTTATGTAACACTGAAGCTGTTTACAGCAGAATGTTAGGAGCCAGGATAGCATCACAGAGTGTCAACATATCAGACTTCCCTGACTGTCATATCCTCCCTGCCCAGAGATAAGAAGTCAAGGGGGGAGGCTGTATCAAGGGCTGAAGGGTGGCAGGGATTGCCATGCAACCATCAGTAGGTCTCCTTGTCCTGTGTGTATCCCATGCTAAAGCCGCAGGGCACAGGGCACACTACCTCACAGCCCACATAAGACTCAGTACAGTATTGGAGGACTGACTGCCCACACACCACCATCACCCACCGACTGCCATTCAGGAGAGGTGGCGGGGAAGTGCCTGACTGTACTGCTTTCAGTTCATCCCAGACACAAAGGGCAGAAAGAGTCCAGGGAGACAAGTCCACCCAGGGCCAACCAGGCATGCTGATGGGTTTCCTGGGGTCACAAGAGCATGGGTGATTCTGACAGCTGCATCCCTGAAAACCTTGAGGGCCACTGGAGCACTGCAGGTTCCCAAGTGGCTGCACCACCCAAGGGTCCCCTTCTCTGGAGCGACTCCTTACTTCTGCATAAGCCCAGGGGTGAGGGAAGTTTCTTGTAACTCCCATGACCTTCTGAGCCTTCCTTTCCCCTCTCGGAGGAAATGTTAATTTTTGTTCAAATACAATCTACAATGGAAAGTCGCAGAGGGTCCTTATTTACTGTCCATGTCCAGGTGACAGGTGGTGACCATTCTGTGCTCTGCTCTCCCCATCTCTCCCTGTGGAACTGGCCTCTAAGAAGCTTCCCCCTCCCCCTTATCTCCCTCCCTTCCTCCTCCCCCCTCCTCCCTATCTCCCTTCCTCCCTCCTCCTCCCTCCTCTTCCCTGGTGGCAGCTAATGCTTGCTTTGATGCTCTGACTCAAGTCTTTGATTTTTGATTCATGGAGCCTTGGTTTTGCCAGCTCACTCCTTATCCCTGTGAAGGCGGCCACGGGAGCATCTCCTGGAAGCTGGAGCATCTCCCAGAGGCAGCCAGCTGACCTAGGCATTGCTTCCTTTCTCTAAAACTGCCTCTGTCTGAGAAGTGGGCCAAGCATGTCAGCACCTCCCTCTGGGTGCAGGGCAAGGACTGCTTGGGTGTCCCCAGGGTTAAGAGTCTTCCTTTCTTTCTGCACAGGGAGCAGACAGACCACGATTTCACAGATGAAGGAAAACCTTAAGTTTCCAGTGTCAGACAACTCTGTCACTTCCATCTGTGACCCCAGTGACTCTGGATGCTGAAGGTAGTCACTGCAGGACTCGCCCCACCTCCAGCCTCTGGGGTAAGTTCCCCAGGCTGTCTGGGCCCCTCTAGACCTGTCCTGTGGCATTTCTGTGACAGCACAATTGCAGTGGATGGCCTAGGTCACAGCTGGAAGCTGCTAAGCGTCTCTGGGCACCCTCAGGAATCAGTCAGACGCACAGGCCCCGACTCGCGTTGCCTTTTGTCTGTTTGCTGCCATAAGCAACTCCAAGATGAACATCCTTGAACAGAGAACGCCCAGATTTCTTTCAGACTTTTCCTAGGGACTGAGTTTCTAGCAACAGGGTTCCAGGCCAGAGGGAAGGGATATTATTTTAGGCCATTTGTTCCACTTGGCATGTCTTCAGGACAGGCTACATGGACCTTCCTGCTGCTAGCCACATCTGAAGGTACCACTTCCTCAAAGCAGTACGATACTGTAAGTGTCAAGTGGCCAGCTGACCAGAGCAGAGGATAAAGACCAAACAGGAAGAAAGAACACTGGCCTAGAAAGATCGTGGTAGGAACCTAGAAGAGGAAGAAGAGTTTCTGAGAGGGCTGAGGAGGAGCCTTGTGAGGGAAAATCCCCATCCTAACTTCAAGGCTGAAGCCCCTGAGACACTAGAGAGCAGTTAGGGAGTCTGAGACTAGCGTGGATGCACAGGGGAGAGGCACACCGCAGAGCAGGGTCTAATGGAAGCTTCCGCCAAGCTTCAGGTTCACTAGTGATGCAATGGGCATGCCACTCTGCCTGCCTCAATGGTGAGGCGCCAAGAGCGAGGGGAGTGAACGCCCCGAATGCATCAGATGCCCTGGGTTCTTTTTCATAAGCATCCACTAGCATGAGTTTGGATGGAGTTTAGGATCTCCTTTACCTTAGATAAACAACTCTGAGGCTGGTGGGATGTCTCTGTGAATTTATGCTCCAGTGAGGCTGATGACCTAAGTTTAATCCTCAGGACCCACATGGTACAGAGAGCTGACTGTCGCAAGCTGTCCTCTGATCTTCACATATGCACCATGGCATATACACATGTGCTCTTGCTCTCTCTCTCTCTCTCTCTCTCTCTCTCTCTCTCTCTCTCTCGTCCCCCTCCCCCCTCTCTCTCTCACACACACTATTTTTTTTTAAATCCAGTGTCAAGAGATGATTCACAAGGAGACAGGGTAAACAGAAGCTAGGACGAGGGAGACCTAAGAGGACCCACATTCCAAGAGATGGAGCCATGTAGCCCCTGGCCCCCAGCTCTGCTTCATGCATCCTGAGGAGATCATGGCAGGGTGTCTGGTGCAGCTGGTCTCCCCAGAAGCCGCCATCTTTATTTGCTTTGAGTCCATGGGAAAGTGACCGAAGTTCCTGGGTTCCCTGATCTAGAGGTGATCAACAAACGCTCTTCTTCACATGGGGGAATTGTAAAGTGAATTGTGTCTTGGAGATTCTCACAGGTTTTTGCTCAGCAGTCCAACACCACTGGGTGACAAATAGGGAGGAGCTAAACAGGAAGAAGGACTCCCTACACCTTTGCTTTGCCTTCAAGCAACAAGCTCATGAGCTATAACACTGTCTTAGCCAGGGGTCTCCAGAGCCACAGAACTTACAGAATGTCTCTATATAGTGAGGGAATTAGCTGTGATGGCTTACAGTCTGTAGTCCAACGAACCCAACAACGGTCAGCTATGAATTAGGAAGTCCAAGACTCTAGTAGTTGCTCAGTCCCACGAGGCTAGTTGTTTCAGCTGGTCTTCTGTAGAAGTAGGTTCCAACAGATGTGCTGGCAAGTAAATGCAAGCAGGCAAAGAAGAGTGAGTCTTCCTTCTTCCAAAGTCCTTGTGTAGGTCTCCAGCAGAAGGTGTGGCCCAGATTAAAGGTGTGTACCACCACGTCTGGATTTGGGACTTGTTTTGTCCCAGGCTGACCTTGAACTCAGAGATCTCCTTGCCTCAGTCTCCTGGGACTAAAGGCGTGTACTACCTTGCCTGGGCCCAAGCTTTTCATGGCCACTGTGCCTTAAGAGCTCCATGGCAAGATCCAGGTCAGAAACTTGTGTCTTTCAGCCTCAAGCTCTGGATCACAGGTGAGCCCTCAGCCCTCCAATTCCAGATTGTAGTCCATTCCAGATATAGTCAAGTTGACAACCAGGAATAGCCATTACACATACCCAGCAGTTGACTGTGTTTCCTCAGGCAAGGTCCCCAGCTTGTCTGACCTTTGCAACCCCTCCACAGTACAGAAATCCATCTCCAGCATTAGTGTGACAAGTGACTGAGCACACAAGATACCTAGGGCCAGGCCTGGTGTGTGTAATTGCTCATAGATGACAGCTTTTCCGTGGTCCCCATCGCTCGGTGCCCAGAGTTTAGATCTAGCAGGTGTGTGTAGCCTACATCCCCATACTTTCCAGCAACATATACATGGCTAGACCTGAATCTCTGGACACCGGACCTGGTGCCCAGCCAACAGGCTGCTGAGAGTCCCAGGCCACACACCCAGCAGAAGCTCAAGATGAATGTGGGATCACACACTTTGCCTTGAGAGAGGATTTGTGAGAGCAGCCTAAGCCCCCTTCCCTGCACCTTCCCAGTGCTGGGGGGACTATTTCCTGACAGGGGTTTATTGGTCAGCATTCTGTCAGTGAGGTAAAATAGATGAGTTAACAGTTTCAAAACAGGAGAAGTCTCTGTGTGGCTGTTGTCTGCTTTGCTTCAGGGCTGAAATGGCAAGTACACCAGAGAATGCTGGCCAGCCTCCTCCTCTTAGTGGCTGGGAGGCAGAGAGGGAGGAGGCAGCTGGGCAGAAATCCCCCTCCAAAGCAAGCTATGCTGTTAGTGGTCCAACTTCTCTCCACTAAGCCCCTCCTCTTAAAGGTGCACACCCCACACCACCCTGACACATGCACCCCACTAGTACACCTGACTGATCATCAAGCCTTTAGCATGTGCACCTTTGTGGGAGGGGCAACAACGGAAGGGCAAGCTCCTTTCCTCTATCTTCTGAGACACTCACAGCCTCCACACAGAATCCTGAGGATGCCACAGAGAACTTGCCAGGAGTGTTAGACAGTTCCCTAAACCTCTGTGCTACAGAGCCTTCAGCAGCTCCCCAGTACCTAGAGACGATACCTCAGTCAGAACCATCCTGCTGCCACAGAAAAGATGCTTTTCTGTCTCTTCTACATCTCTCCTCCCCTGTCCTCTGAACACAGCCCCAGCTCATGCTGTTCCCTCTGCCCCACACCCCCAAACATTTGGAGGTGCTGTTGAATTCTCCCCATCCATTGTCCCAGGCAAAACACAAATGATCCTCTTCCTCACACATCAGAACAAGAAATGGCTTCTGTTCCACACAGCTCTCATGACAGTGCTGGTTCTCACAGGCAGAGTAGACACACACACTCAGGCACTGGACATACACCCAGCCACACACAAGTGCACACTCTTAATCTCATACGCTCTTGCTTTCTGCTCACTCAAAGGTCCTCACGTTGTTCTCTGTCTCTACCTCAGCTGTTACCTCAGCTGTTGATCTGTGCATGCCGTCACCATAAGTCACTGGAGGTTGGTCACCCATCTTGTTATCTCTGAGGCGATCTTCCGGTATCATTCTATCACATCATGTAGTCTGCCTCCCAGAGAGCAACAACTCATCATAGGAAGCAGGTAGTATGCTTCGGAGGCAGATGGCTCCAGCTCAAACGGCCCTCTGACAAGAGTCCTTGGGGTATCTCCGCCACCTCCCTGGAACCTCAGTTTTGTGGTGAAAACATTTGCCTTGTAAGGTCACTGTCATAGTAGAGGAGAAAAGGGTGTGGCGACCAGTAAAAGACTCAGATGGTGCTGCTTCTTGTCAATCATTTTCTGTGGGTTTTAAAAATCACATTATCTTAGTGTATGTATGTGTGCACGCGTGAGCGCATGTGTGCAAGGCTCACTGTGCACCATGGTATACACCGGAAGTCAGAGGACAACCTACGGGAATGGCTCTCTCCTTCCATCATGTAGGCCCCAGGGGTCAAACCCAGACACTGTTCAAACACACCCAAGGACATCGTTATTTAGTTATTGTTCAGATATCTGCTGAAGTGGCAGCAACACGCACGCATACACACAATCACATGCACACACACACGCACACGCAATCACATGCACACTCACACGCACACACACATGCACACGTACACACACACTCACATGCATGCATGCACTCACATGCACACCCGCCACAGTCTGCTAGGGCTCCTGCTTTCAAGACTCTGGCAGGTTAGTTGTGAGAGGCAGGGAAGCCAGCAAGCAGGTGAGGACTGCCATGGTCAACCAGAATAGGCGCTCGCACACCTGCCTGTCTAAACTGGCCGAGTCAGAAGACAGGCAGGTCGCTGTCTCTTGAGATTGACAGCATTCGTTCATTCATTCATTCATTCATTCACACAGACGAACATCCACTCTGAGGTAGACAATGGATAGAAGGTGAAATATCCAAGACAGGGAGATGGCTCGGAGGGTGAAGGTCATTGCTGCCAAGCCTGAGGAGCTGAGTTTGATCCCTGGGTCCCACATCGTGGAAGTAGTAAACCAACTGTTACAATTTGTCTCTTGACTTTCCACATGAGCAGGATGGCATATGTGACACACGCAAATAAACATATGTGGTTTGTCAAATGCAAAAAAGAAAAAAACTTTCCACCTGCCATTATGACGTCCTTAGCTTAGTCTGGGAGACAGAGGAGCAATCCAATGGCCAGCTCAGGGAAATAAGTACAGAAACATGAGAGGAGGTGGTAATTCTGGGAGACCTCAGAGACAGCTGCCCAAGGAGGTGACAACTGAACAGCCTCGGAACAGGAGAAGAAACATCATCAAAGGAGAAATAAAGGGCTGGGCGCATAGCTCTGTGGTAGAGATAGCAGGTGTGGGGCCCTGGGTTCCAGCCCCAACACCCTGAAGGTGGAGAAGAAATGAAGGGTATGTCAGGTGCTAGGAACAACATATGCAGAGTTGCAGATACAAGCAGAGCAGTCAATGGTTCTGTCTGGCCATCTGTCCAGAAGGCAGTAGAGGTCAATGGAAGAAGGCCCTGGAGTTTGTGTCCCAAGATGCAGCTGTTACTAATATCACAGAGGGAAGCCAGGAAGGAGTTTGGAGAGGAGCTGAGGGAGGCATCTCATGAGGGAGCATCGATGCTGGGTTCTGACCCCTGGTGGCTGAATGGATTCTAACACCTTCAGTTCACTCAAATCCTTATTTAGGAATAGTCTTAGTCTGGCCACGGGTAAGTAAGCACAGACATAACAGAAGGACAGTGGAGGTGGCCACTGACTCAGAGCAGTGAGGTCAAGGGTAGCTTGAGTGTGGCTAGAACCAGTGCTGAGGAGACCAGAAACTGGTCCTCGGTCAGTTCTCAGCTCGGCTTCTCACTGTCAACAGGCTTCCTTCTCCCCCATGTGACCTGAAGCTGGCCTAAGCGCCTGTCTTACTGTCGTTTCAGACCCAATAGAAAGGTGCTCTCCCCAATTCTGCTCCAGTAAATAGAAAGGTGCTCTCCCCAATACTGCTCCAGTAAGTGTTTTGAGATTCAAGTTTCATTCACTCGATATCCCCCCAACATATAAAGAGAAAAAAGAAAAGGAAGGAAGGAAGGAAGGAAGGAAGGAAGGAAGGAAGGAAGGAAGGAAGGAAGGAAAAGGAAAGAAAAGAAAAGAAAAGAAAAGAAAAGAAAAGAAAAGAAAAGAAAAATTAGTGATGAAGGAAAAATAAAACCATCAAAAACATTTTTTTTTAAATTCATTGATCGAGTTAGGTCTTGGTTTTTCTATCCTGAAACTAATTGTCCTGAGCCCAGTGAAGAACACAGCCAGGGGCTGGGGAGGTTGGCTTCCCCTCTTCCACATGGGACAGAGTGGAGATCTCAGGAGACAATGTGTTCCCAGGAGAGGACAATGAAAATGTGCCCTGTTCTCTCTTGGAGCCCAGTAAGCAGCAAGTGTTGGGGCTCAAGGCAGAAATGGATTATGGGGCTATGAGAGGCACTGAGGACTAGAAAGGCTTCTAGTGTCTCTATGAACCTAGGCTGGAGTCTGCACTGCGGGACTCCTATCATGGTTTGGTGAGTCTGATGGCCTAGGCCACTGGACTTCGCACGTATGCAGGTCAAAATGCCCTGGGTAGCTTTACCTTAAAAGGGAAGGTAGAAACCCATATGATGCTGTGGTAAGGGAGTGAAGAAAGGTTCAGTTTGGAAAACAGCAAGAAAAAATGGGGACATTTAAACAGGGTAGGTTAATGGTGAAATAGAAATCAAGATTAAAGGCAAAAGTGAAACTATATCAGTAATCTCATTGGCCAATGGAATAAAATGACCAAATTAAAAGGATATGAAGAGCCAGGCTTGGCAGCTTACACCTTCAGTCCCAGCACGGGGACTTGAGATATTGGAGCGTTGATTCAGGGTCTGCCTGGGCTACAGGGTGAGACACTGTCTCAACAGAGGTGCCTGTGACATGGCTCAACTGAGCTTGCTGCACAGTCCCCAGAGGCCATGCAGAGGTGGCAGGAGAGAACTAGCTGGTCAGACCTGACCATGACAAGCAAGGTACAGCATTTGCATACCCTAAACACCAGACAGGCCATTATAGCAATAATAGTAATAATAATAATAATAATAATAATAATAATAGACACACCAAACAGGCAATTATAGCAATAATAGTAATAATAATAATAATAATAATAATAATAATAATAACAGACACACCAAACAGGCAATTATAGCAATAATAGTAATAATAATAATAACAGTAAGTAAGGTCTTAATAGTAAGTAAAGTTTTTAAAGAAGGAAGGAGGGGTTGTCAGACTTGATTATTTTAAACAAATATTTTATAATAAACATATTTAACATATATGAAACAGAAATATTGATGGCATAAGGAAGAACATATATATATTAGATACCATACACTAATACTAACAAAAAGAAATCTAGCTAGCTCTATTAATATCATACAAAATAAACATTGAGTGGAAGGTATTGTTAAGGATAAATATGGCCAATGTATTTTGATGAGAGCTAATCTATCAGAAAGATCATTTTAATTCATATGTGCCAAATGATCCTAGCTTGAAAAACATGTAAAGCTAACAGAAACACAAAGAAAAACTTACAACTCATTATAATATAAAATGTACAATATATTATCTACTGATAATATTTAATTTTTAGTATATATAAATACTAAATTTTAATTTTTAAATTTAAAATTTTAAATATAGTATTTAAAAACCAGGCATATGACTATCAATATAAGAATATAATTATTATATTTTGATTTACACAATTGAAAGTGTAATGCTTCCTCCCAACAAAGGCAGAACACATTCGGAACACAAAAGAGCTGTCTAGAGCTGGGTATAGTGGCATACACTTACTCCCAGAGGCAGAGGCAGGTAGATTTCTGTGAGTTCAAGGCCAGCCAGGGCTACATAGCAAGATCCAGGCTAGCCAGGGTTACATATTGAGTGCACGCCTTTAATCCCAGCATTCGGGAGGCAGAGGCAGGCAGATTTCTGAGTTCGAGGCCAGCCTGGTCTACAAAGTGAGTTCTAGGACAGCCAGGGCTATACAGAGAAACTCTGTCTCGAAAAAAAAAACAAAACAAAAGAGAGAGAGAGAGAGAGAGAGAGAAAGAGATCCTGTCTCAAAAGAACAAACCAAAGAAAAAGAGTTGAGCGTCTACTAGAACTCTGTTCATAGAGAAGTCCTCTAACGAAGACAAAGTTAAATTGCTAACTTGCAAATGCATTCCTTAGTTGGTGGGATGAAGTCTTTTAGCTGTTAGGAAATAAGAGTTGAGTGTAGGACAATGGAAACAAGACCTTGAAACATACTTCGTTCCTCAAAGCGCCCGCCAAAGGAAATACAGGTATACGTGCTCAGAACATAAACAATGGGTTTGAAATTTAAGGACTAAAAGCTCAACTTATAAAGTTAGAAAAGATCAACACAGTGCACCCATACACAGTAAAGAAAAGATCTATCACGGAGTGGAGCAGACATTAGTGAAGCAAAAGACAAAGGCTTGGTCAAAAGAAGAGCAACAAACACAACCGCAGCTCTGCAGAAAATTCTGGAAAAACTGACAGGTCCATCGCATAATAATGGAGGACATTTTCATAGATTTTGGTGTAATTAGGTGCACGCCTTTAATCCCAGCACTCGAGAGGCAGAGGCAGGCAGATTTCTGAGTTCAAGGCCAGCCTGGTCTACAAAGTGAGATCCAGGACAGCCAGGGCTATACAGAGAAAACCTGTCTTGAAAAACCAAAAAAAAAAAAAAAAGAAGAAGAAGAAGAAGAATATAGTTGGAATCAACTCCATGTCCATCCAAAGGGAAACAATGATCAGGTGGAGATGTTCAGTCAGCACCACACACAGGTAGGAAAACCATTTGCAGGTTAAAAATGGGAATAGGAAGGGTCAGGAAGAAAAAGGGAGAAAAATACTGGATGCCACCTGTCTTAGTCAGGGTTTGTATTCCTACACAAAACATCATGACCAAGAAGCAAGTAGGGGAGGAAAGGGTTTATTCAACTTACAATTCCACATTGCTGTTCATCACCAAAGGAAGTCAGGACAGGCACTCACACAGGGCAGGAACCTGGAGGCGGGAGCTGATGCAGAGGCCATGGAGGGATATTACTTACTGGCTTGCTCACCCTGCTTTCTTAGAGAACACAAGACTACAGCCCAGGTGTGGCACCACCCACAATGGGCCCTCCCACCCTTGATCACTAATTGAGAAAATGCCTTACAGCTGGATCTCATGGAGGCATTTCCTCAAGGGAGGCTCCTTTCTCTGTGAAAACTCCAGTTCCTATCAGGTTGAGCCACAAAGCCAACCAGTACACCACATGACACTCAAAAGCCAATTGCAACATTTAAACTCGTAGAAGAAAAAAAAATAGAACACTTTGATGACTTTAGGATGTAAAAGTTTTTTCATAAACAATCCCAGAAGGGAAAATAAATAAAACATGGCCATTAAGATGAAGGCAAATGGGGGCTGAGTTGCTGGCACAGTGGGTAAAAACACTCGAGACACAAGCATGAGGAACTAAGTTTGAATCCCCGGAACCCACATTAAAAAGCCAGGCGTGGTCGCATGTGCTTCTAACCTCAGCACTGAGGGGTGGAGACAAGTGCATCTCCAGAGCTTGCCAGCCAGCCAGCAGACCCAAAGGGTCATACTTCAAGTTCAGTGAGAGACCTGTCTCAGGGCAATAAGGTATGAATAAAAAGTCAGCCTCAGAGGGGGAAAATCATAAAACATGATACCATCTACACAACATAAATGAAGGCCAAACAAAATATTTGCTGAAGTGAATCAGGTGCTAGTGAAGTTTGACTTCTTTACTTAAATATTCTTTAAATCATGTCTATGTATTTAAAGTAGGATCTGTTTGGGTGGCGAGTGCATTTCATTCAAAAATATCCGATAGCTGAATTGTGAAGCAAGAGGATTTGCTGGAGTAGGGGGATTGCCCGAGTTGTTTCTTTGTGTCTTTTTGTTGGTTCTTTGTGCTGACATTTTACTGTGAATATGTCATGATGAATTACTAGGCAGGCTCCTTAGAGGGCAAAGGCTTCAGCTTCAAGTGGCTCCTGGTTAGTAATTTCAGCAAGAAGTACTTTCTCAGAGCTACCGGAATGTTCGTCCAAGGGCAGACACCTCCCTGCTAGCTTGGCCAAATATGTACATTGCTGCTCATGTGGGAGTGGAAACCTCTGAAATGCCACAGGCCTGACCTTGCCGACCAGACGATGGCACAGAGTGTTAGGAGAGGGGGCCAAGGGCCACCTGGGAGTTCCCGACAGTGACTCAGCCAGGGTGTGCCACGCACACCCAGAAGGAGGTGGGGAATCAGCAGTCTTTGTCCACGGAGCCTTGCAAAGCCAGGCACCCACAGCCATCGCCACCGTGTGACTAGCAGAAGCGCAGTCTCCATTCCTCTCCCTATGATGGAAGGAGGAGCCGAGAGCTTGATTGTCCCACTGGCCAAGCTTCCCCAGCTCATGCAAGACATGTATGAGATGCTTCTCTCTGGGTTCCATCTTCAGCACTGTGAACATGGAATAGTAACACAGATAGGACATTCATTACCTGCCCCCCCCAATGTATGAGGTGTTCGCTCTGGTGTGTTTTATAACCCTGGGTTCTTACCAGATTTGGAGAATATATAATTATGAGTAGCTCCATATGAGATTCAGAGGAAGGATCATGCCAACACAGCATGCAGGAACAGAGCTGGGATTTGTAGGTATGGCCCCTGGTTGCTTCTCCTTATAGGGTGATGGCTTTCCCTGCTCTGCCCATAAAACTTCCCTGCTCTAGACAGGGAAGAGAATCCCAGAGGCTTAATCCAGGCTTAGAGGATGCACAGCACAGGGCTCATCCCATGGGTTTGTCTCAGTGATCACCTGTTCTAGCCTGCTTTCTGTTACAAACAACAAATCCTCTATAACCAAAAGCTATTTGGGAAGAAGAGGGTTTATTTTAGCTTAAAGGCTATAGTCCATCATGGCAGAAAGCCAAGGCAGGAACTCAAGGCAGGAGCTTGAAGCAGAAACCAACAGAGTGGCTGCTTACTGGCTTGCTCACTCTGGCTTGCTCAGCTAGGCTCCTTACAAAGCCCATACTCTCCTGCCTAAGGATGGTACCACCCACAGTGGACTATATCCTCTTACATCAGTTAGCAATCAAGAAAAATCCCCACAGATAGGCCAATCTGATGGAGGCAATTTCTCAACTGAGGGTCCCTCTTTCCATGTATGTCAAGCTGACAAGCGAGATTAGCCATGACAGTACCCCAGCTCTGACCTGTGCTTGTGTCTCTGCAGGAAAACAGCACTGTCTTGCACCAATAACCTCCTAAACTGCTGCAAGAGTCTGTGGAGGCTTCATTTCCGCCAGCAACACCCAGAAGGACCCTCAAAGGAGCAACTGGGGGAGCCACTGTCTGAAGAGACAGAAAGGACACCATCGCAGGAAGGAATAGGGCTGTTGTCCTATGAGGCCGTCTAGATCCTGCCCAGGACGCCAAGATGCTGGCCTTATCACTTGGATCTCCTTTTTGGAGCCCCTGTATACCAAGCCCCACCAAACCACTGAGGACAAACTTCAGCCTGAGCCTGAAGGCTCACAGAACACACAAAACATCTTCCCTGGGAGCAGATTTCAGACAGGTTGAAATCCTTGGGCTGAATTCCTTGGGTTCAAAGCTCACGTTGGTGCTGGCCCTAGGAGTCATGAGCAGAGAGAGCAGGACAGAGATGAATACACAGGTGTGCATGGACGTGCTTTTGTAGAAAACATGCATATCTGCCAAGCAGGGCAAAGGATGCTACCATAAAACACTGCCCTCGCATCCCTACGGGGTCTCAATATGAGCAGAAAAGAAGAGAAGGGAGTGGAAGAGAATGAAGAGGAGAGAAATTGCCCTCCACAAACACCTAACTAACTTCCAGATACTTTGCCTACACAGGCTCTCATAATTTATATGCATATGCTTAAGATAAGCATCACTATCCAGACTTTACAGAGATGGAATCTGAGAGTCAGGGTAATGTGGAATGTACCTCAGGCCACTCAGCCAGAAAATATGTCTTGGATAGAGGTACTCAGAAAGTACTTGCTGAGTGAATGGATGTGTGGGAAAATGTATGGATGGATGGACAGATGGATGATGGGTGGATGAGTATATGGATGGATGGATGGATGGATGGATGGATGGATGGATTGATAGATGGATAGATGGATATATAAATAGATGATGGATAGAGGGATATGGATGGATGGATGGATGGATGGATGGATGGATGATAGATGGGTGGATGGATGGATGGATGGATGGATAGATGATAGATGGGTGGGTGGATGGATGGATGGATGGATGGATAAAAATCCAGGCTTATGTCCATGTCTTCTAAACTATACTGATACTCAGAAGAGAAGCCAAGACAGTTCCTTAACTCAGCTAACCCTCCTCTAGCAAGTCTTAGCCCTTCAGGAAGCCCTCCATGATGAGCTACAGCCATTGATGGTGCTCGTTATCAACAAGAAGTAGTGTACAGTGGGCTTGTGGGGGCAAAGTGTGTCTACTGAGTCCCAGGCAAGCACAGGTAGAAGCTGGGAAGATGCAAAGGATACAAATGTAAAGGTTGACCTAGTGCCACCCTCATCTGGCTACATGACCAGAACAGATCCCTGGCCCCTCTGGGCAGCATTATTTCCTCTGTGTACATGGGTAAAGTCCCTTTCTGTAGTTAGAGAACGACGGAGAGATTCGAGGAGTTGGAGATGGCGAGAGCCCCAGAGAGAAGAGGATACTGTGGGCTTCTCTCCCCAAGGACTCCTCATTGCTGTTGCCCTTCCATGACCTCAACTCCTCCTTGACACCCATGTTTCCTTGGGTTTCCAAGACCTTCTCCTGCTGCCTCCACCCCCTCCCACCATGTCCACCTTTTATGAGACCCTCCTTTTCCAGCCCTCCTTGTGACTTGCTGTCCTCCACACAACCATTAGATGTGATTATCCCCTGGAGTTCAGTGGTGGGACATCTCACCTTGGCTCTCCCTTTGGGACCTCATCTGCATCCATGACCTTAGTCACCAAACATAAGAAAATTATTTGCTGATTCACAACTGTAGGCAAAGCATCAGGCACTGGGTCATTTCCATCTGCATACTTCAAAGGTACCTTACTGTTAACAAGTCCACAACTACACACTCCAATTTCTCCCTCCCCTGCTTCTCCGAAGCCCTCCTTCTCAAGCAAAGGATATATTCTGGGCTTCAAAACCCTTGGTCAGCCTCAGCCCCTCTTTCTACCTTGCTTCTTCTCATGGTGGACACTAGAGTCTTAGATCCAACACATATCCACCATCCAATTGATAATCCTGTCTCACATGACCCTGCTGCTGTCATCTCCATTGGGACAACTGGAAAAGCTGCTTAGATCTCTTTCCTACACTCACCCTACCCTCTTCCCCCCATCAGCTCTCCACACAACAGCCTCAGTGGGCTGTGAAAACTCATAGCCTACTGTGTCACATCCAGGATAGAACCTTCTTTAGAACAGCCCACCGGCCTGGCCTTGTCAGCTTCCATGTTCCTCCAGCTTCCAGTTTCGCCATCCCCTACCTTCTCTTAATCCCACCCCTATTTGTCTTATTGTTTTATTTTGATCTACTATTTCTAGCAAACAAGGCACTCAGAGTGCTATTTCCATGACCTCAAATGCTCCTTTCTCTTCTGGACAACTTGACACCATGAGATCTCATCGAAAATACCAATTCCTTGAGGCTTTCCTCCTTGTCTGTTCTGACCCTTCCTATACCAGGCCCTTGCCACTCACCATGGGACTTTCTGTAGAAGCTATTGGCTCTATCATTATTATCATATTATATTATATCTTATAATATGATAGTCAGCTGTGGTTTCTTGGACACCATCTTCCTCCTCTATGCATGAGTTCCTTCTGCTGACCTTTGCCTGTTGGGTCTCTGGAAGAGTACTCAAACATAGTAGAAGCTTAGTTAAAGTTGTCAGGGAAACGGGCGAAGGATGGTCCACAATAATATTTTAAGGGCTAGCCTGCCAATAAACTTCAAGGAGTAATTTGGCCTGACGACTCCCAGAGATGACCACTGAGTCTCTTTATCTAATTCCCTCTGAAAGCCCAAGAAACCCACTTAGGCAACCTGGGAGTCTCTTAAGTCACAGCCAGCTAACCGGAGGCACAAGACCTCTGGTGCAGATGGACCTGCGTGATCAGACAGACAGACAGACAGTCGGGGCTCAAGACCACAGTGCCCAGGGACAACCTGCCACATCAAAAGATTCCTGCACACGTGAACTTTCTGGAGCCTTTCCTGGCAGCACAAACGGGGTGTATGAAGTTGGGGAGCATCAGCTGAGGTGGAACTTCAAGTCCATTCTGTGTTTCCAATAAAGCTATCAATGCAGATGTGCCTTGCTCTCTCTCTCTCTCTCTCTCTCTCTCTCTCTGTGTGTGTGTGTGTGTGTGTCTCTACTATCTGTCTCTATCTCTCTCTGTCCCTCCCTCTCTCTCCATCCCTCCCTCTCTCATTGGCAAGGAAATACTCCCAAATTTTATCATGTAGTATCTTGATTTAGAAGGGGAAAAAAAAAAGTCATGAGAAAAGTCTGGAATAAAGGACTCTAAGTTGGGAGGGGCCAAGGTGAAAGTTGCCTTTAAAAGTTAGGTTAGGGCTGAGGAGATGGAAGAACACTTACCCTCTACATAAGAGGGCATGAGTTTGAGTCTTCCACACTCATCTCAAAGGGATGAGCACAAGCATGCATGTCTGTAATTCTAGCACTGCGGGGAAGAGACAGTAAGATCCTGAAAGCTCACTGACCAGCAGTGTGAAATGAGCTTCAGGCTCAGTGAGAGTCCCTGACTCAGGGGCTGGCAAGATGGCTCAGCAGTTAAGAGCAGTGGCTGTTCTTCTATAAGACTTAGGTTCAACTCCCAGATAAGACCTGGGTTTCATTCCCAGCACCCACATGACAGCTCACAATTGTCTGTAACTCCAGTTCCAGGGGATTTCTCTCTCTCTCTCTCTCTCTCTCTCTCTCTCTCTCTCTCTCTCACACACACACACACACACACACACAAGTGAAAACAAAACAAGAAAGGAAGTTTCCTCAGCTTCATCTCCTCATGTCAGAAGCCAAGAAAAGCCAAACCACAGAGGAGGGAATGACCTTAAGGTGACATACTGAGATTCCGGGTAAAAACACCCGGAGAGCTGCCATTCAACCCACTCCATGGTCTAATGTCTGTTTGTTGCCTACTTGGGAAGGCTACCATTTCTAGCTCACCTGGTGGCCTACGTGTGCAGCAGGTGCTTGGCAAGTGTATTTGTGAAGTAGATTTTCAAACTTGTCAGAGACTGGGATTCATTACACAGGAGCAACGTCTTCAGTATGGAAACGTGCCTCTATCAGTGGAGAGCCACACTACATGGGGGAAGGGCACATAAGGCAAGAGAAATACAAATCCCAGAGGAGCCAATGGAAGGCTTCAGAGAAGGACACAAGGAAGGAAGGGGGTTGGCGTGGAGAACGGGCTTGGGTAACTAAGTATCCACCTGGGAAGGGACCCTGATACGGGAAGGATAAAGCTGGAGGTGGTAGAATTCTGAACTTTGGCCCTTTCAGAAGAAATCATGATGGCATGCCCTGATGAACTTTCATAAGAACCAGGAAAAAAAAGCTGGTAAGGCAAAGCTTACAGAAACACCACTCTCCTCAGACAGCATTTAATGTGTCAAGAGAGAAGGTCAAACTTAGAAAGGTGCACACAGGCAGGCGAGTCCGAAGGTGATGCCGGCTAGTTCCTGTTGGAGCTGCTTTCTCCTTGGTTACAGCCAGGAGTGTGATCACCACCCAGGAACTAAATAGACAACCAACCAGGCAAGGCTGGAACCTGGGAGAGGCCTTTTACAGTCCCAATCTGCAGGGTCTGAAACCGGCAGTGTGAATCAGTCGAGCAGCAGAGACTTGTAAGTGAGCCACCGTGAAAGGCCAGAAGGGAAGTAGGAGGTCTGAAGCAGTGTGGGGATCCATGCAGGGTCCTGATATGCAGCTGGTGTTTAGCCACTGCAGGGGTTGGGGATGGGGTCCTTTATCCTATACCGAATGAGAAGCCTTTGAGATGTAGCAGTTTAAGCAAGAGAGGGTTAATATAATAAGGTCTGGGTTAGAACAGAAGCATTGAGATTTCAGTTGGGAAGCCTAGGGCCCTCGGAGCAGAGGCAAACAACAACGGGACAGTCGGGGTGAAGAGTAACACTTTTTGTCTTAAATTGAAATGAGGTATCACCATATGGTCCAGGCTGGCCTAGAACTCACTTTGTATCCCAGGCTGACCCCAAACTCTGGATCTCACTGACTCTCCTCAGCTTGGCCATAACACGTTATGAGGACCCATTCTCTATTGACCCTTAGTTCCGTGTTGGGAATGCAAAGAACAGTCTGAACATGTGTTCCCTACTCTCCAGGAAGATGGGCTTGTAGTTAAACATCACAAATGAATTAGGGGAGGAACGAGGCATGCCGGCTAGCAGGCACATCGCCAGGAGACAGGTGCTATACTTACTTACACCATGAGAGAGGATGGGACGATGCTCCTGGCCCAACAGAACCAGGTCTTACCAAAGCCTGGTGTGGATTTTAGGAATACAGAGGATGTTAGGGAACCACTGTGGAGCCCAGATCCAGACAGATCCGTTTAGAATCCCACCTCAGCTGAGCTGGTAGACAATGCAGACCTTCCAGAATACCCGGAAGGTCATCAGTGTTTCAGAGACAGCTAATCAGCAGGTAAGGAACAGGAAGGAGCTTAACATGTGTGGGTGGTTCTCTCCAGGCCATTCACGCAGGAAATGATCGCTGCAGGCACACATCTCTCACCAGAACTGCAAGTGTTCCTGGAGGAATTCATCAGCCCTTGCTGGTCGCTGGCTGGGTGGCCGGAACAAGCTCCTTCAACCATTAACAGCCTGAAGGGACTTACGACTCGTTATTTGGAGGTGACCACAGATTTCAGCACCAGGTCCCCAATCTCCTTGCTCAAGGTCATGGGACACAAGGGGCTTCTCACACCCTGCCATGTCACTGCCTTCAGAAGCCAGTCTGTTGCAACAGGGGCTCACTCCCCGGGGCCCTGCCAAAACTGCCATGTGCATGCCATAAACCTGGCATGACTCCCAGAGAAGCAGGGCCCCCAGATGAACCTAACCATGATTTTCAGCTGAGATCATCAAACCCTTTCCCACACCCAGGGTTATCCTTCTGGTGGCCACCTCCGTGGGGGAGCAGCAGTCAGTTGGCAACTCACAAAATGGGGCCAGGAGAAGGAAATATGACCCCACGAACAGCCCCACCCAGTCAATGGCCCAGCTGAGGCCATAGCTCAGGCCTCCTTATCAACAGTCTGCATCTATTCTGATTTAGAGTTTGAGTTTATTCCTAAGCTCGTACGTGATTGCAGAGATGGTCTCTTAAAAATAGAAATAACTAAATAAACAAGACAGGAATAACAAGAATGCCAATGGCCGTGTCAACGTGGGAAGGGAAAATTTTCATGGGGCCCCGCCCTTAGCAAGCCTTCATGGAGTCCTGCTTCTAGACAAAGAATTACAGGAAGCTTGTGGCTTCTGGGAGAAGGAGAATTAACCTCTTCCAAGGATGAGTGCCCCCCCTCACTTATTGGTTGTCCAAAGTAGAGTGATCAGCCTCAAAACGATATGGACACCACCAGTGAAAACAGGCTTGGCAGTTGTAAGCATGCATGTTTGTGCATGTACATGCATATACTTATATATGTAACAATAATAATCAAAAAGGAGGCTGTTAATAGGGACACATGAGAGGGGCTAGGGGAGGGACGGAATGGGGAAGCAGAGTTTTCTATCTCAATGAAAAACATTAAAAATTAAGAAGGACAAATAAACTAAAAAACATTATACGATTATAAAGAAAACTAGAGTTCATTTGGCAACCACCCTCCAATCCTCATTTTCCCTAATAATTTTTTTTTTGATGAATCAATAGCCTCAGATTGCTGGGCAGCACTTAATTAAATTTGATTTTTTTTCTTCTTTATCATTAAAACTGCAGTGTCTGTGAGGACATAAATTCAACACTACATCTTCAACTTTCAACCCTAACAGCAACACGGAGGTCTCCCTCTTTACTTTTAACCACGGGAGCTTATGCCCTGGTTTACGTGTCTGTCTCCGTAGCCACAGACATTGAGTCACTGGTAAACCTTCCTTATGCTTAAACAAGGAGATGCTGGTGAGTTGACAGCGCTTCCTTGTCAGGGATTCAGTGCACATTTGCCCCAAGACACAGCCCCCAACTCACCACGGCTCTACTTAGGGTTCTTTCTTTGTGGTCATATGAGGGTGACACACATGCCGTGGATGGAAATGGCATCTTTCCCCAGGTTAGACAGATGCCACTGGATCCCATCTGGTGATGCCGGGTGGCAGCAGTGGGCTGCGCCTCCTACTCAGCCATGGGATCACCGGGGTGAACAGCCAGCACTCCGCAGTACACTAGCTTGTTAGGTGAGGGTCTCACTGGGTTAGAGCGAGTCAGAGCAGCAGGCCTCCGATGTTCTCAAACTCTGGTGAGTTACTGGGAAATAACTCCATCACAAGTCAAAGAGCATCTGTACACACAAGTGGATTCTGGGTATGGAGGGTACGTGTTGTCAAGGTGCCTTCAAAGAAGATGCATTCATTCTCAGCTGTGCCAGTACCAACAGGGAGGCCCTTTTCTCCTAGTTCCCCAGTGCACCTGTGTCTAAGAGGAGGCCCTCTGGCTTCTCTATTCCCTGGACGTTAGAACAAGTCAGTTACCAGGACAGTAGAGAAAATTTACGGAACAGACATTTTCACAGGTCTTCTTGGACTTGCCCTGGTCTTTTCATGACCCCTAAGTCCTGCCTTCCTCCTAGATCTTTTTAAAGGAAGCTGGTCCTATCAGAGACACAGCCATAGCAGGCTGTAGCAGCTAAGTGGTGACCCCTAGCCATACTGTGTAACAAACATCCTTAGACTCACACAGCACATGACAATAAATACCGAGTCAGCTCCCGAATCTGAAGGCATGACTAACCAAGAAGGGGCTTTTAATGGGATGGTCCAACCTCCTCCAGGGACCCAGCCGCTGTAGCACACACCTCCTCTTCAGCCGTGTCCTCTACACAAGTCTCTTTCCAATCTACCTTTTCCCTTACTTATCCCCCAGATCTCAGCTTGAACATCACTCCTATTTCCAACCTGTCTCTGTTCCCATGCTCATCACTCCTAATTCCAACCTGTCTCTGTTCCCATGCTCACAATAGCTCACGTCAGACACATCCCCGGCAGACTTGGACACCTACGGGGACCACCCCAGTTCACTGGCATAAGACAAATAAGAAGAATCACAAACAATTTGTGATCAATATCCTTGTTATCAGTCTATGCCCCTGTCCTGCCATCTACAGATACATTAACAATACCGGCACTGCAGCCAGAGATACTGCAGAAACCACTGAAGAGTGGAGCCGGGCTGCTGTGTGGGATGGTGAATGTTCAGGTCCCTTTCAGAGATGACATGGTATTTTATTCAACTCTCTGCACAACTTCTATTTATTGATCAAACTCTGTCTCTAGGTGTAAATATTGAGATAACAATGATCACACCATACTGTTTAGGCAATGATGAAGAGGAAAAAATTGTCTACTTAAATTGTCTACTTGTTAAAATTGTTCAACATGGCACAATTTTAAACATATTTTTGGAGTGCGCAAACCTAGGATCTGCTAGTTCAAAGAGCCAACTATATAGTTTTTATTAAGAGAAATATCAAGTTTTGCCCAACCCTTTGATTTAAATGAATACTATACAAAGAATGAATGGCATACATGTACCAAGCCACTCACCTGCCAGACTACCCATGCATTTGAACTCAGCTCTGACCTGGGGAGGGACTGTCTCAGGAAATCTTCTTTCTCCTGTCTCTCTGTTGCTAAGACCTACTCAAAGAGGGCAACATGGTCTTTGAACATCTTATGTGACCATAAGGTATGCTTGGGTTACTTGATTCTCAAGGGCTGTCTTTGTTCACAAAACTCTGGGGTGAGGTGTTAACTTGTAAAACACTGATACATTACAAATGTTTCCCTCTGGTGAGGTAAAGATACACAGTGATCTGTTCAGAGAGAAAGATAATATACCAGGCAATGGTGTGCTATCCAGGGCCACACTGGTACCCAACTTAGCAAACAGGATCTCCAAATTATGCTTCATGAGCGTCTGTGTCTGCCATTGTGTTTCATGAGAGGCTGTGTCTGCCAGCCCTGGTAGACACAGCCCTGGTAGCCTGACCCCTGCTGTCCCAGCAGAACAAGTTCAAAATGTCACGTGTAAGCTTTTCATTTGTATGAATCACAGGTTAGATCTTGGATTGCAATCTTGGATTCTAAGAACAGTTGGTGCATAGGGTGCCCCCTACTGGCCGGGCCATTTCATCATTAGACACCATAAGTCTGCAAAAATAGTTGGGCCTAAGGGGGAAAAAAGATCAGAACTTCCAAAGTATGAAACAATATCTTTTAAAAAATCAAAAGATGCTTCTTTAAAACTCTCCAAAGTACAAGATCTTAATATCTACAAAGTGTAACTTGTCAAACATGGCTCAGCTCGGTTACATAAAACGTGCAAGGGTGGATTCCATGGAGCTCATGTGTACATCAGAAGGCAATGTGTGGAAGAGAAGGTTTATTATAGATATGTGGGAGAGCATAGCCAGAGGCAGGAACATCTGGGAGGGTCCAGAGTAGACAAGACCAGACTGAGCTGTGCCACGTAAGGAGAGGCAGAGGGGAAGGGAGAGAGGCAAGAGAAAGCAGGCACAACAGCCAGGAAGCCCAGTAAGTCATACAGAGTAGGTGACAAAAAACGGTTGGATCATATAGGGAAGAGCAGCCCAGCCCAGGGCTGCAGAGTTCAGGGCATGTCATCCCGGAGGGCCCTGTAACAGATGGGGTCTGTGTGATTGATGCAGGGAGAACCTGGAGGCCAGGTCTACTTTGATATGCTAAGTAGGCATCTCAGCCATTTGTCCCTGGTTTGAAACCTAACCCTAAGGAATCTCTCAAGAGAGTGGGGAAGACATGTTTTCAGCATCATTTTTTATGGGATGTAAAATGGACATGAAGGCAAGGCCACATTCTCTAGCTCTGTTTCCAAGGTGTCGTCAAACCCTGGTCCACCACCAACCCCATCTTGATATTCTAAACTCTCAAGGATGGATATGAATGCAATCCCCACCTCCCTCCTCCCCAAATCATTGTCACCACAGTCTGTGGCATGCTACTGTAACCCCCTCCCTGCACCTGTGAGCCATGGCATCTGATAGACAGCCAGCTCATAGTCCCCTTCTACTGTCCTCGTGGAAAGAGGTTCTGAAGATGAAACAGAGGGAAACACTTACAAGTTCAAGGTCCTCGGCTGAGTTGGGTTTTGCCTGTGCCCTGAGAAACTCCTTCACCAGTCAGCACCTGTAGTCATTCCAAGGTGCAAGGAAGAGGTCCCGCGAAAATTTCGTGTCTCCACATCCACAAGGCCATCACTTCTTAAAAATCTTATTTTTTTTTTTAAACATTCTAATTTGTATTTGGATCATTTAGAACTGCTTATTTGGTCAGCTATGGACAGCTGATATAGTATAAGAAAGTGTAACCAGTTTCTCCTCTTTGACCAGAACCACCCTAAAGCCCTCAGAACCACAGGGTAGGAGTTGAGGATGCCCTCCCCACTGGCCCAGCTTCCGTTAGGCTCAGCATATCAGCACATCAGCTCATCAGCTCATCAACACATCAGCACAAACTCCATGTTAGCCCAGGATAAAATATGCAAGCCCCAGGGTTGGAGCTGTGGCCAAAGAGAATCAATCACACTTCTCTCTATACCTTGAACCCCCAAGATATGTGTTCTGACTCCGAGCTAGGTTCTACCAGAGCCTTTGGAGGTCTGTTACCCATTCATCTGCACCTCAGTTTTACCATCTGGAAAACAGGAGTGGCCATTATTACCAAGACCAAAGAAAGAATAAAATAAGCAAACCATGCATCTAGCGCCTTCCTGGTAAAGCTTTACTAATAAACATTCACTTCCAAAATCACATCATTTAAAGTCAATAACGGTTTCATGGTCATCAAACATAGGACATTTCCAGGTATAACAAATCCCAGGACTGGACATTTGGCAAGGACTCTTTCTTCAGGGACTTGCTGGCTTGGGAGAGCTTGCTTCATCTTATCGAAGCAGGATAATGTTTCCCAACCTATCCAAAATGACCTCCTCCGTTTTGAACTCAGTTGCACATTACCAGCTGGTAAAATATCGGCTGCTTGCAGAGCATGTTTGGATAGAAACATCGATTGAATTTGATTTTGCAATTTTGTGCTCTCTTTTTAAAAAACTCTGTATCAACTTTTCTTTGTGTTCCTTCTTGAAGAAAATAAAACGAAAATCTGGAGGGGGTTGGGGATGGGGCCGAGGTGGGAAGCCAGCTAGGAGCAGGGGAAGATGCTGAGCTGGAGATTAGAAACTTCAAAGCCAAACCAAGGGCTCTCAAGGTCCTGTAAAGGTTCCCCTGAATTTAAATAGGAAGTGCACACCGCCCCCAAATCCCAACGGGAGGAACTGAATCCTGGATTTCTCAAGATTCAGCCCATCTATTCTTCTTCCTCCAGACAACAGAGCTTCCTCAGAAAACAGAGCTAGCATATTGTTGGGGGGAAAGGACACCATTTATGTAGTGTAGAGACCGTGGGATGTTTTATTGTTGTTTATTTACTACCCTGGCAGCCAGTTTTCAGTCATGACTGCCCAGCTGGTGGGCTCTCACACACATCTTAACCCTTTCCTCCCCTGTGAAGCCCTCCTGCCCAAATCAAATGCAAATAGCAAATGCCCTCGTGGCCCTCTGGGTCTCCTGTGCATCTGAGCTGCAGAACTCAGCATCACTCCACCTGACTCGGGACAACTGTGCCTTCTCTATGAGGACGGTGGGGGCTTGCGTAGCTGTATAGCTCTTTTGGATACAAGGTCATATCCAGGCAAGGGCCTCTGAGGGCAGCCACAGCTTCCAGCCAGCCCACCGTTCCAGTAAACTTGTAATAATCCCCATGTTAATTGCCCCCTCTCTACTGAAATCCCACATCCAACCAATGAAATGTGGGGTAGAATCTAATGGGATAAAGATGCTGGAGGGAAGGATAGGTTCTCCTCTGAGGCGTGTCTTCCTTACTGACTGCAAAGCCAAGAGCTGCGTTTCTCCACGGACAGTTGCTCTCCATACTCGGACCTTTTACGGGTCTCTGTCTTAACCACGGCCTACTGTGCCGAGAAGTTTCCCTGATGAAGTCTGAGAACAGCCCTCATCTATGAGCGTAGAGATATGTGTTTAGAAGGCATTTGATACTGTGTCCATTAACAAAATAGTGTAATCCTTCACCCCTGGGACTTACCAGCTCCCAAGTTGGAGTTCTTGGCCAGATTTACATACCAGGCATGAATTTTATCCCATGGAGAGGGCCTTAAATGCAATTAGAGACAACTGGTTGCTCATGACATCTGTGCCACTCTTACATCCATGAGCATAGCTTACCAGGTCAGTCATTATTGTAGCTTGGAGAGTTCACATCTGGGCAAGACCACTGACGTTCTTCTAGCCGTCTGTATAGCACATTTAATACTATGAAAGCTATCCAACAGGGAGGAAACTTCCAGCTCAGTCCCAGTTTGATCTCTCCAAGTCTTGGGACCAAAGTGTGTGATGTCTTCCACAATCAAATCTTACCATCAAGCTCTGGTGGGCAACCTGGAGAAAATGACAAAATGACAGTAGCCTGTATTGTTTTTGAAATCTACCAGACCTCCTGTCTCAACCAAAAAATGGAGGGGAGGGATCCCACATCTGACACAGGGCTTCTTCTTTGGCAACTTGAACCTGCAGGTAGGAGTGTTATGCTCCGTATAAGATGTGACCATGTGCGTGCACGTGCATGCCTGTGTCTGTGTATGCATGCGTGTGTGTGCGTGTGTGTGTGTGTGTGTGTGTGTGTGTGAGAGAGAGAGAGAGAGAGAGAGAGAATATATATATATAATAGCATGCTTTTATATAGCTTTTTAAAGCATCTTTCATGTTGGTTATCTCCACATTTCTTCCTCTTCTCCCACCTCTCATTTCCCTCTCCACTTAATCCCACTCTCTATTCCCGCTTTCTGCCTTCAATCTTCTGAACATGGCAGGTCTATGCATGACAGGACACTCACTAAGTTAACAGCAGTTAGGGTTACAAGCGCAAGATCAAACCTGTCAGCATTTCAGAGGGAAGGTGGAGGGGCACAGAGCCCTTTCAGCAGCTACCAACAGTTGATGGTCCCTAGAAGAAGGAGGCCCACTTGTCCTTAGGAGAGTGAATCCTGGTAGATTTCTCTAGTCGACGGTCACCCACCCCTGACCCTGAGGACACTAATGGAACTCCAAGAAAAGGTCAATAAATTGAGAAGAGGGATATGAGGAGGATCCGGGGGGACTGGAGGGGATGAAAGGTGAGTATGACTGAAAGTATCAAACAATAAGTAATCGACAATGTTCTATAAGGTAAATTGCAGGACTCTGGAAGTTCAGAAAGCTAAAAGGTCCACAAGCTTCTCCAGGTGATTAAGCAATAGGCAGTGGCTGGGAAGGTAGCAGTCCTTTGCTGGCGGCTGCATGCAAGTCGGGCAGGAAGCTATTTTTTTTTTAAATCAGCTTTAATGAGTTGCCACCCACGCCTAGGTGGGCTCTCCAGCCTTTGAGATACCCACATGCTCTTGTGAGTAAGTCCTCATCGATGCCTCTGTAAGCAACTGCCATAGACTTGTTGGGCCACAAGCTAGACTTGGGCAGAATCATGGCTTTTGTCTGTTGTTTGTGACCAACTTTGGGTGAAGTCACACACCATTCGGTTTGGATATGAGGTTGCCCCCCACCCCCAATGTTTATGTGTTGACTCCTAGTAGGTGGATTCAATTACTGAGAGATGACTGAATCAGGTGGACAGTGAACTAACTACCTAACAGATTAACCCTTTGTATATTTGTATATGGTTGCATCATTGGGAGGTGGGGCCTGTTGGAGGAAGTGTGTCATTAGAACTCACACGAGGAAGGCCCCCTCACTCCACAACCCTTCTTGTGGTTCTGATTCTGGCTGCCACGATATCACCAGCATCCCCCCTCGTCCACTGACGTGACACTCTACCCTCACTCCCAGCCCTAAGCAACGGCCTTAGCTGACTTTAGCCTGAAAACCACAAGTCAAACTTAGCCCTCCACCCTTATGACTGTGACTCTTGGGTATCTTGAGTTGAGATCACAAGCCTCTCTAAGGCCATTGTTATTCTGCTATGTCACTGGGGGTATCTCACCTCTGCGGTTGATGGTTAGAACAAGGGGTCTTTCAAGACTACCTTCAAACCCTGCTTTTCATCCTGGCCTCCAATCATCTCTCATCCTTGAGGGATGCTTGACTAGGTTCATTGAAATTATTGAACTGGAAAGACCCACTTTAAATGTGAGTTTATGTTGTTCTTTGGCTGTCCATCTTGATGTCCTGCTGGCTGAGCTCATCTGCATGGAGGAGGAGGAGGAGGATAGTGGTGATGGTGATGATGATGATGATGATGATGATGACCATGATGGTGGTGATGTCGCTATTGTTCTTTGCTGACATCAGAATCCAACTTCTTTGAGCTTCCAACACAAGCTGAATCCCAACAGCTCTCCAGATCCTCCAGGCTGTTGGTGCCAGATTGGGAGTACTGGCATCCCACCTCATAGAGCAAGCTGCTCTCGGGCTCTCAGTGTGTAGATAGCCTTGGTTGACCTCCCATGACTGGGTTGTGTGAGCCCATCAGCTGCCCATCTGCACTGTGTTTTCATCCTATGGGTCCTGTTCCCCAACTGAGAGTAACCTACCTGAAGCTAATACCTATAACAGAGTGAAGCATACTTTCATCTGTCTCCTGACACAGAGCACCTGAAACCCTTGGACTTGAGAAATTAACCAGGATAACTTTTACATGCTAATAAAGGACTGGCATCCAGAGACTGTGACTTCAGCGTGGGTACGAGTCACTAAAAAGACAAAAGTATGACTCTCAGTCCCTTCCTCCAACCTCTGGGGAAGGGAAAGAGACAGGACGTTAAGTTTTCATTGATTGTTCACAATGTACTCAATCATGCCAGAGTAACAAACGGTCCATAAAGCCCAAAAAGACACGTTTGTTGAATCCCCAGATCCCTGAGTTCACACAGACCCCCATGAAGGGGCACACCCAATGCTCCAAGTCCATGTCCCAGCGCCTTGTCCTGCACATCTCCTATGGGCACACCCAATGCTCCAAGTCCATGTCCCTGTCCCTTGTCCTGCACAGCTCTCCATCCACTGCTCAACAGCAAGTAAGAAGCCAGTAAACATGTTTTCCTGAGTTATGTAAGCCCCATTAACAAAGCCACAGAGCCCAGGAAGGTGTCCATGAAGCCAGCCTGCAGCCAGTGTGTCAGAAGCTCAGGCCACAGCAGCTACCGCCCCCTCCAAACAGACTGTGTCTGTACTGAATTAAAGGAGCCTGTGGCAAGAATCTGCAGGACTGCTTGCTCGGAGAGCAGAAATCCCCACGGTTCTATTAACTAGAGACACAAAAGGGTTTTCCGTGTTTCTGGGAGTAAAATAAAATGGCAGAGAGTTCTTTTCTTCTCTATAGCCTTTGTCTCAGTCTACACACACCTAGGTGATTCATGGAGACTGCGAGGATATTTGCTCAAGGTACCAGAGAGAGTGGGGA